>OX411550.1:61304564-61737064 GCA_948146395.1 Fragum whitleyi
AAAATAGGATAATCGTATGTTTTTCGAGTAAGATTGATTAATATTTCATTTCGTGAACAACAAAAGCAATATTTTCACTCTAGCCGGAGTCATAGCGCAGTTGGTAGCGCGTCGGACTGTCCCGGGTTCGATCCCCGACGGCGGCACTCATTTTCCGCCTATTTTTCTCTCACCAATGGGTTGATAATCGTAGACACTTGTAAGATAGCAGCTGGAGGCTAGGAAAGGATGTAGTGGTTGTACTAGTGAGAGAAATACCAGGAAACCATTGTTAGGTGCTCGAACCGCCGCGATATAACTGAAAAACTGTTGAAAGCGGCGTTAATCTCCATTCAATCAATTCAATACATTTTCACTAGAAAAAATAGCTTTTGTTGTTCACTTAATGACATATAAATCGATCTTACACTGAAACAAACGATTATCCTCTGTAAATGTAGATAAAACAGGTTTTGTAGAAAGGAATTAGCGCGATATTCAATTTCCGTTCTTGCCGCTACATAATGCAAGCGGTTGTTTTTCCAGTACTGTTTAAATGATATAGATAACAACATCGTGAAATTGACACTAATCTCGATGAGAACCATTACATATCACTCATTTAGCGCACCATTCATTCATTCCAAACACTCACTCAAACCACTCGCCACTTTATAGTCAATAACGTCATTCAAAATAAATGAATAAATCGCGATTTCACAGACATAATTGAAATGATAAGCGTCTGATAGGTTCTTGAAGAAAATGGAAGCTATTCATAGAACTTGTGTGAATATTTTATTAAAGGGAGGTAATAAATGTTGCTAATTTTGTTCATTTTGAACAAAATTAGCGATATTGAATTACCCTCCTTTAAATCCACTAAAAAACTCTATTCGCACACCCATTGAATTTTATTCCAAAATCATTCCAGGATCATTCACCTTGTCAATTTCATGATGTTATTTACTGTTCTATCAAAGTCATTTTCGTTACAAACGGAAATGAAATCGATTGACACCTGCGTCAGGGAAGATCTTCTCTGGCTTAGTGGTAGAGCATTGCATTTGTGAACCAAAATATTTGTATATTTTTGTCCGCGTGGGTTCGAGGCCGGCTCACGACGGATATTTTTCAGCTATGCTTCGGTTGAGGACAGTTCGTTTATAACACCTACCACATGATATAATTTTATAATTTTCAGGATACACATGGCTTCGAGTTATACAGAGTGTTCATGCAACTACTAGATAGTAAAGATTTCAAATATCCCGGTAAGTATTCTAGACAAAAATAAAACAAAGAATAACAAATTAAAAAAGATAAAAAAATATTTCTGACAGGTTTATGTGTTATCTTATTTTGAAGGCGGTTTTCGAGAACATTATATTGTATTTAAAAAACGTATCATTTCGGATAAAATGACAGTTAATTTGGCAAAGAATGATTAGGAATGATTTCTTAATGAAAACGAATGGCGGGCTAAGCGGGTGTTGGATGACATGAAAGGAATGTATAATATCATTTCTAATTTTGTTTGAATCGAATGCGAAGTTGTTCGGCCTATACAATTGGTACCGTCTGCCCTTCGTTCATGATATTGAATCACATGCGAGCGTGCCAGGAAGGACATATTACACTACCCAGTAAAGCATTCATGTACATATATTTCGATAGATTTGAATAAACGACGGCTTCGAATAGTCATTTACCGATTTCGGATATTTTTTGCGTGATTTGAGTGTATGTTTTGAACGCATTGAAAGGAGTGCTGAGCCAACGATTACAAAAAAAGGTTTGATTGAGGTGAATTTTCATTATGTTACTTACTGCAGTTTACAAAATTTCTGTAATTACACTAGTGTTGGGTGGACAAATCTAAAAGGAAATTGACATCGAGGGCGTTAAAGCATTTTGAGGGTGTGTATATCAACAGTCAATAGTTATTATCTGTTCATTTTATTTTAAAACCTATTTCAGTGACAACATTAAAAAGACGACCAGCTTTCAAGATCGAAATATCTGGTAGAGAATCGGATGAGAAAAGGAAACTACTTGTATCTTGGGGTAGATATGCATTTTTCTGACAGATATTTAGTTATAACTTAAGCAGAGAAGTATTTTTTGGATTTTCAACATTGTCATATTCTAAACCTTGTCATATAGATCATGACAAATTCCAGTTATGAACAAAACCTCGTTTTATGTAGTTTGGGCATACAAATTTGATATTTGATTCATAATATACCCTGAATTTCTGCGATGAAACGAGAGCATGCTTGAATTTAATCTGTTCAAATTTTCGTGGGTAAAATATAGACCTAACGCCTTTGTAAAATGATGTAATAACATGACGTCATTTTCACGGTTGTAAAATGACGTCGCTCTGAGCTCATTTGCGTTGTTATTGCACTAGTTCAATAACACCCGTGCATTATCAAATATATTCAACGAGGTTAATTCACCACCGCGACTGGTTATTTTATAATTGCATGTACATGACATTTCAGAAACACGGGTCCTAGAAAACACAGTGATGATTTCATACCATGATTTACTCGATACGGAGTCAGTACTAAAACGCAAATATATTCATATTCGGGTCGAAAATATTTCACCGGTAAGACATTTTACAAAGAGTCTTAACGATGGTAATTTCATTTTTTTTTCTGTGGGTTATCTTAGTCAGGTTATTTAAAGAATTTTCAATATGACCAATTTTTCGACCTACACATTCTGACCAAGTTTGGTGAAAAAATTGGCCGAAACTAGTTGTAGCCCCTAGAGTGTTATCAAAGAAATCATCAGTTATGTGTAGATTTGTCTATTTTTTACACAAGAGAAAGCACATTCAGCTGAAAAGCTTATTTTGCCCCACCCCCCAAAAAATAAATAAATAAATAAATAAATAATGAAAATAATAATAATAGGGGATCATATAGTCGCTGGCTTGTACGTCCGTCCGTCTTTCGTCCGCCCATCTGTCCGACCGTTCGAAGATATTGGCCAAATCGGATGAGACTTTTGTATAAATTTTCTAGAAAATTGCATAGACCTTTTTTTTCATTTTTTCTCCATTTAGAGTCTGTGTCATAGAAAAATGAGCCCTTAGATAAAAAAAACTCATTTTTTCTCAAATTTCCCCTAGGTATAATGGTCAGAATGTGGTGAAATTTCATATTTGAGTAGCAAATCAGACGCCCTTGATAATGAACTACCGGAACTTTGCGTATAAAACGTGTCAGAGGAAATGCGACTTAATTGTACATGTATTAGTTTTACGTTAGCTCTTAAATAGTCCTCCACAAACTTATTTTAGCCATATTTTTTTTATTTTTAAAGTAAAGGTCAAGGTCATCATCGAGGTCGAATTAGTGAAAAAAAATTCTACATAGAATATTTTTTGCAATGATAAGTGCTTTCATATTTCCAACGTGTATCGCTTACCTTTCAGTACATACATGTATTTAAGTCAAGGTATCAGTAATGGCCATGTTCACTTACTTTTTACATAAAGCTTTTGATTCATACCATACTTCCTGTATAAAACACTTATCGGGGAGCATAGCCCGTCTTTGGCGGCTCGTTTTCAAATAGCTCCGGTTCCTATACCAATTATTATGCGCTCTAAGTAGAACGTTGGTCGAAATGGGGCCGCTATTGAATACTGTGAATAATGCAGTCCTGCATTCAATTCAGGATGACAAAACGGTGCACGTGCTATGCCGGGGTAAATTGGCAAACTGTTCGCACCGTTCTGTCATCCTGAGCGTAGTGCATGCTTTAATCAAAATAGCTAACTTTTTCATCTAGCATATCGAACAATACAGAATTCGCTTTGATTGCCTGGAAGTTGTTCGAGGTCTCAACATTTACCTGAAGGCATGTGAATTAGCACTCCCTGAACGGGGTAACCGCCGCCCGCCTCCAGCATGTACTGGGAAAACGATTAATACTATAAGTAAGTGTGTTGTGAAAACGGTTTCGAACCCAGCTACAATAACAGTAAACAACATTATGAAATTGACAAGGTGATAGATTTTGGAATGATTTAGGAATGAAGTAGAATGAATGCTTTGAGCGAGTTTTGAGTGAAATTTCAGGATAAACAAAATTAGCGATATTTACTACCTCCCTTTCAATAAATGTGCACAAAAATTCCATAAATATGGCCTTATTCATTAAAAATATCATCAGACGCTAATAATGTCAATTATATCAGTGAAATCGCTATTTTTCTAGCTATATTTATTTCGAATGTAGTTGATGATCTTATATTTTTTAGTCATTTTGAGCGTTTTAAATGGTTTCAGGGATTGTTTGGAATGAATGGAGCGCTTCAGAATGGTTTTATTTGAAAATAATGTTAATTTCATGATGTAACTAACTATAGTAACATCTTGAAATCAACATTCATACGATTAAAAACACTCCAATTCGCTCGCTCAACTCCCCATTCAATGCATTCAAAACACTCACTTCAATCACTCAAAACTACCGAGAAATTGTTCAAAACTGTTTCGAAATGGTTTAAAACGATTGACATAATTGCCATTTTATTTTCTTGTATACCTTGGTTTATTTGACCCGAATATGACCTCTGTGGAAAAAGTGCTGAAATATTAATTACCGACATATTTTATCAACAGTATATAAATTATATTCAATACTGTTTGTTATTCATTTCTATTCATTCCTACGGACGCACGTGCAAATCCGAGTCGAAATAATAAGATTCTTGTTTATCTTAATAACAGAGGTTAGATTTTGGTCAGTTAAACCGCGCTAAATTGACTGTTAACCGTGTAATTGGTCAATGTAGACACACACAGAAAATGGCATGTATATTCCATTAAAGGGAGGTAAAATATCGATAATTTCGCCAAATTTTTAATTATAGATACTTTATTACCTTCCCCGAGTTTCATTCAAAACTAACTCGTCGGACTCACTCATTTGCACTCAAAAATTATCAAAAAATCATTCACCTTGTCAATTTCAAGATGTCCTTAAGTGTATTTTCATCATAACACGCATGACTTGGTGAAAATTTCCTAAAAACATAGACATAGGATTTTGAAATTAATACGCACCCAAAACCGTTTGTCCCCCAAAACCTTGACATTGGCCATAGCTTCGATTCCGATAGAGCCTGTTTGTATGGTTTCACGCACCAATCAGACGCTTTAAAATTCAAATGAGCCAATAAAATTGATGAATATTTTCTTCGATTTAAAACAAAAGGTGTCTTGAATTAAAAGACTTGGGAGCGGTTTTGCACAATTTCGAAGCTGTTTTGGTTATTGGAGTGCGTGATTTGAACGTATTGGAACAAGCGTCGAACTGTTTTTTTTTTTTTTTTTTTTTTTTTGAAGAATGCGAATGCCACTATCAAACTTTCACGACGTTAATAATTGTAAGGTTTCTTTTTAGATTTCATTGTTTAAAGAGTCGGTTTATTATTTGAACTACGCGTAAAAATCATAATTTTTAATGAACTCATCATTTCGACAAAAATACTTAATATATGAAGTAAATTAATGTATTACAATATTATTATCATTAAATTTTACACGTCATGTAGTGGAGAGACTAGTTAATTTTCGTGAAAAGTGCAAGGTTTGTCGAAATATTGAGAATCTTAGTATTTCTATAAAATATGACCCGTCACGCGAAAAGGTGCCTTCGTAAAGTAAATATCTGGAAAAGAGATAAGCTCCAGCAAAGAACAACCCGAAAATGCATTTAGGAAATAAATAGATAGGGCGGAAGAAAAACCATTCTAAATTCAGAAAAATTATTGTATGACCAGGGTAGATACTTTCGCACTTCCTAGGTGGTCCCTTTTTGCGTGACGGGTCACAAATGATTCAACTTCTTTTCGAGGAACAAGTCTGTGTCGTTGTTACAAACACAATGTATGAAAATATCTATTTCAGGTTGTACATGTAATACAGCCAGTGTAAATGTAACTGGAGTGGCACTCGTTCAAAAAGGCAAACCGGAAACAAAAATAAAGATTTTATATTCCAACATGTTATTTGGCTGGAAAATGTCGATCGCTGTAAAGAAAGTAGACGAAGCTAAATCTGAATACACCCTAGAAAAGCTAGAACTAGGTCCTTATGTACGTTTGTAAATCGTCATTAATTATTAAATTATTATAACTAACTCCCCCTGTAATAGGCCTGCCTGTCTGTTTGTCTGTCTGTCTGTCTGACTGTCCATGTGTCCGTCTGCCGTGTACAAATAACCACCTCAATAAAGATTTTTATTCCAACATGCCATTTGGCCGGAAAATGTCGATCGCTGTGAAGAAAGTAGACAAAGCTAAATCTGAATTTTTAGAAAAGTTGGAACTTTGTCCTCTTGTAAAGTTGTAGAAGAGTCGTCATTGATTATTATACCCCCGCAAAACGAACATTTTTCTGTTTACTGGATTCGGCCTACCTCACCCTTTGTCTTTCCGACTGTCCGTCTGCCTTGTGCAAATCATTTGTGAACTTGCATAACTTTATTATATGATCAAAGTTTTTAAACAGTTCCATTAGTATCAAAGCAAAAAAAACTCAACCGTTCACGATACAAAACTGTCTGATTTCTTCGTGTTGAATTTATGATCTTTGTAGATTAGTTGATTACCTTCTATAGATTATGTACTTGCATTGTTGAAGTTCTCAATTACATGATGCATTATACCAAAACACACGAAGATTATCTCCCGATTCTTATTATCAGTTGTTGTTTATGTTTGGCATTTAATCCTTCGTACAATTTTTTATCATCATTATTTTGAATTTTCTTGGATACAGTGTGCTAGGATATATAGGATAGTGAATGAGTGGTCATCGGATACCGAATTTATTAAACGAGTCATCTATAAAAAGATAAAAACAAGGCTATGCCGAGTTTTTATCTATTTTAGATGACTAGTTTAATAAAATCGGTATTTTATGAGCTCAAATTAATATTCTATTCATAATATGACCCGATTTGTCGCGAGAAATCGCCAAAATTTTTAAAATACAACATTACGATTTTCCGCGAAACTTATAACTCCGTTTAAAAATGACGTCACAAAATATACATTATGACGTCATTTTTGCGGTTACAAAATAGCGTTGCTATTCACTTTGAGCTCATTTCCAATAGTGTAATAACACCCGTGTAGTATCAAGAATATTTAATGTTTTTTTTTACTCCCGCGACGCCGGTCCTATTAAGAGGTTATTTAACATTATCGAGTACAATACTGAATTCTATTGGATGAGTACGCTGCAAAACCAGTCCATATTTGACGAGGCGATAGCCGAGTCAAAATATAGACTGGTTCTGCAGGGTACGAATCCAATAGAATTCAGTATTGTACTCGATAATGTTAAATGACATCTTTATTCCACACCATACTCTGAAAGTTCCACAATTAAAGATTAACGATATTTGAGAGAGACAAACGGAATAGATCCAAAATGATCCGGAAAGGGGCGTCAAATGCAAGCCAATATGAACATGGTGAAATTGAAACAAACATTTGTTCTAAAAATAGGAATCCACGTTAAATGTTTATTTCAAGTGTCAAGTCGGTTAGCTAACTGATTATAATTCATGTATGTAATTGACATAAAACAGATTGACTACCCGTGTTCACTTGAAATGTACATTTTCATATGAACAAACGATATTCTAAAATCAAGAAACAAGAACATTGTGTCCCTCTAAGTCACTTGCATTCTTCTTTTACTTGCTTAAACAATGTAAAATAAAAAGAAAACAAGTATCTTCTCAGGATCAAACCTATTTCAATACCTTCGAACGGAGGGTTTGATACATTTAAAAAGCTGCGAAAAGGGGAAATATCGATTTTCGGGACTGCAGCCTCGTTTTGATCGTACAATATAGCTTGCCTCGCTTTCATCGTACAATATAGTTTGTCTCGTTTTGGAATAAAAATCCGTATTGCACAGTAGGCTCGTTCTGGTTGTACAATATGGATCTAGATATTTAACTCTCACGTGATGCAAAACAAGCGATGTCATTGGTCTAAATTGATTAGGTGTGAATAATATAAATTATTGATCATGCACTGAAAATGTCTAGTAACACTGAAACTTAAGCTTTCTCTGAAGAACCAAAACCGACAGATTATTCCTACAAATACTGGTCTTTGGTACATTAATACATTTTTTCACTGACCGTTAATGTTTGATTTGGGGTTTTCTATATTTCAGAATAATTTCATAGATGTACCACATATTTTAAAGTCACATGGAAACTACACTATTCAGGTGCGTATTCCTATTTCAGAGATAGAGATGTTATTTATGCACGTAGTGTTTATCGCAACATGGAACTAAAAAAAAGCTCTTTCACACTTAAAACAGACATGCCAAGTTGGTTCATCGAAGAGAGATGTTATTTCTTGTTTAATACCGCAAAAGAAACATTTTTAGGTACGTCCACGAAGACGCGTTCATTCTGATTCGCCAAAACATATTCCTTATACCTCAATCATTACAAATCTAAGCACGCAGCTTTTTTGTAAGCTTCAGCACAAAGTAGTCCCGTAAAATATTAGTTACAGTTTTACTTATTTTGTTAAGGATAAACAAAATAAGCGATATTTACTGTCTCCTGTTGATAAAATATACACACAAGTTCTATAAATAATTTCATATTTCTTCAAGAATCAACCAGACGCTTACAATTTCAATTAGGTTAGTGAAATCGCGATTTTTCTTTAAATGCATTTTGAATGTAGCTGTTGATTTTATTTTTTGTACTCATTTTGGAGCGTTTTGAGTGGTTTTATAGAGTTTTTTTAATGAATGATTTGTGCGCTGAGTGAATAGTTTTGATTCGGGTGGATGTCAGTTTCGCGGTGTTCTTGACTGCATAAAACTTATAACCCAATCACACTCATGTTTGAATTCTCTTCGCATATTCATACAGTGTGATAAGTTTTTTTGGTTCATACCTCATTGAAATCAACAATTACTTTCTACACCACTTAAATGTTTAACGTATCAACACAACACAATAAAAAAACAATTAAACTTCATTTTGTTCTCTCAAAATTGAATTTAAATCGCATCATATACGCAAGGTAAATGCAAATGGTCGTATACATGCATAAACATGTGTGAAGGCAAAAGTGTAGGTTCTTGTAAATTGTATTTTTTCCTCAATCTGATCTACCGATATATGGATTGTCAAGTTGATGTCTATAAATGCTTCTAGCATAATCTTGATCTAAAAAAAGGGCAAAAAATACAATACATGTATTATGCAAGCAAGTCTTTAGGTTCTTTCGCACTGCACTTTCCTTAATGAAATCTATCAACCTTTTTCTTTTCAAGTTTACAGCTATTGTACACACGGGGTACACATGGAGAAATTCTCCGGACAAAATCTTAGTCTTAAAAAAACTTCCTGGCGAATTCTTAGTCTTTAAAATAATAATGGTAAAAAAGCAAAAACAAACGAACAAACAAACAAACAAACAACAACAACAACAACAACAAAAAAAAACACAATTATACAAGCGAGTCTTTAAGGTCTTTTGCATTGCACTTTTCCTCAATGGATCTATCCAACTATCAATGTTTCAAAAATGATTAAGGGCAAACGACAAAGTTATGCAAGCAAGTCTCAAGGTTCTTGTGCACTGCTCTTTTCCTCATTAAGATTTTTCCACCTATTTCTTTCATATTGATTGATACTTTACTTTAGGAGAAATGCTCCGGACAATCTCTAAGTCTTTAAAGTAACAAAGCTCAAAAACAAGAAAGCTATGTAAACAAGTCTTAAGGATCTTGTACACTTTCCCTCAATAAGAGCTATTCACCTAGGAATTTTCAAGTTGGTAGTTATTACTCTTTAGGGGTTATACTCCGAACAAAGTCTTAGTCTTAAGAATAACGATGTGTAAAACTACGAAATTACGCAAGCAGGTTTTAAGCTTTGGTGTCCTGCACTTTTCCGCAAAGAGATTTATTTATCTTTTGTCTTCAAGTTGATATCTATATTACATATGGAGAATTTTTCCGGGCAAAATCTAAGACTTAAAAACGACTGATTAATGCAAGCAATTCTTGAGGTCCTTGTGCACAGTACTTTTCCTCGACGAGATCTATCTTTGAATTCAAGATTTGATAGCTTATACACTTTAAGAAGAATAGTACGAACCAAATTAAAGCTTTTGAGATAAAAGACGAAACAACACCAACATAATGCAAGGAAGAGTTGTTCATAGCTCTTTTACACTGCACTTTTCAATAACGAGGTCTATTCGCCTTGCGAAACTTGTTTAGAGTTGATGGGTATTATACTGTAGCAGATATGCTCCGGACCAATCGGGAATCCTTGGCGATCCTACGGAATAGGGCGTAGCCATGAAAGGGCGTCATTCCGCACGTGGGTCTATATGACGTCACGAACATCAAAGGATGACGTTGCATAAAACAGAATCGACGAAATAATGAAATTTTGAAATTTATAATTTGATATCAAAACGTTGTGTTTTACTGTGTTTTGTCATCAAATTATCATATGCCTAGAGGTTCTCCTCAGACGACCGGAGAGAATTAACCAAATGTGATTTTTCTTTAAACGTAAGAAGCAGAATTCCTGATAAAATGACCCAAAAAATAAATACATTAATGTCCGAGACACTGTCTAGTTTACGGAAATTTCCAAGCGATGTTTCAAGAAATAGGGAAAGCCGACTTAAACAGGTCTCGTGTAAATATTGGTTGACTATAAGATATTTAAGGATCATCCCATCCCAGCAGCCCAGACTAAGTGCATTACGTTACTCTCCATCAGTAAATTTAGTTTACTGATGGGAGCGACACCGGGTTATCGCATTCGGAACATCACTCGGCCATTTCCGTCAACTACAGCAGACCTCGGATGTATATAAGGCGGATGGGTATATAACAAAATTGTGCATTTTGTTAGGAGGAAACAGTGTAAGAAAAACTAGCGCGGAAACAACCGGCGCTATCTTTAGATTAATATTTTTACAGTAATTAACGGTTGAAAAATTCTCAAAAATTAAGAATTTTCAACCATTAATTTAGAATCTAAAGATATTATATGAGGATACGATTGTTTCACGTCAGTGATGTAAACGAGTAGCGTTTGCGACGTCGAATATTTTCACTTAAAGTTTCGAGGGCTAACGCCATTTTAAATGACATCACCGAGTTTTTCCAAGGGTTTCCCGTAATTTTGAAAATAGTCCGTCTATGTACACCCGAGGTTCATCGTGAGATTGGCCGAGCGATATTCCAAATGCATTACGTTACTCTCCATCAGTAAATGTAGTTTACTGATGGGAGCGACACCGGGTTACCGAGGATGTGATCATTTATGAGATTGTGGGTTACAGAATAGACGCACGTGCTGAACATACCATGCTATACTATTTAGGATGGTAACGTGTTAAGGGTTCATGTAAAGAGTTAATGCTGTTCTATTTGCCGAAAAAAGACAGTTTGCCTAGTTGAATAATATATCAAATTGAAGCTGGAGACCAGCACAAGCAATTCCACAATATTAAAGGCCCCATCTCATAACGGAATAGCCAAAACATTATGAAAAGGGGATATTTTGTTCAAAACAAACAACTTGTTTACGGCTGGATAAAATTTGACTAAATTTGAATAGATTGTAGTCAATTGTTCCTACTAAGTACTACTACAAACTCAGTCTCAAAAGGCTCTTATGAATCAATCAATTTCCATTCATTTTGTCAACATACATGTCGCGCCGGTTTGTTCTTTTTTTAAAAATATGTTAGGTATGGTACAACATCACACCATAATATTGTGAAATATTTCCTAAAATTTATTTCAAACTACAGTTTTTTAATTCAATGATCTATAATAAATTATTATATTTCTTATTATTTTGTGAAATAGAAATTGATATAATGCTAAACAACCTTACAGGTATATAAACTATTAATGCCCACAAATTTATGATGTGATAAAACACCATACCTTAAAAAGATCAACGCGTATACAAAATTAACATGATATATATGACATACGTGTTTTTGAAATAAGTCAAAATGATTCGCTTGCATAACTACGTTTTGAGCCGGGGTTTTATACCAACGGTTGTAGTAGTACCTGGATAGTACTTTAGACTGTACATTGTTAAAACATGAGCCAATTTTATCCAACAGTCACGCAGTTGCTTGTTCTGTACAAAATGACCCTTTCCACAATGTTTAGGTTATACCGCCATAGCTATGGCAGACTTTTGTTGATTAACTGATTGTGCTCTTCATTTTGATATATAATATACCTGGACATAATGCCTTTTCTTTGCAAATGAAGTGTCCTTAAAATTGAGTTTCTAACTCTTTTCATGAAATTAAAGTGCTTCATCGCTATTCTCACAAATGAGCGTGCAAAATGAGGTACCATTTGTCTTACATTTTGCAAATACAGCTTTGGATGCAATTTCTTATATTTTTTTCTCCTTTCAGATACGAATGTTCTGTCAGGATTATTCAGAACTTAGAGTCGACCAAGAATGTCAACTGATGTCATTTATTGTTGAAAATAGACCCATCTTATTAACAACTCGCAGAAACATGGGTAGGTAAAAGGTAAAGATGCACAAGTTTAAGTGAATGACCAAAGGTCCATTTTTGTATACCTGTATAGAATAATTGAGCTTTGATCACTCAATCAAACTTGATCATCTATACACATTGATCAATTATATTCAAACTATGCAAAATTGAAACTTGAGAAAAAGAGTCGAAATTAATATAATATTCTAGAAAAACAAAACATGGGAATTTATCTAGCACAAACAAAAGAAACCAATATGAATTATCAAATATTTCTGTTTCTTTTTTTTAATTCTATACCCAGCTCTTTTTTTTCAATAGATATTTAAATCAATGTTAAAACTAATTGTTCTTATCTTCTTGTTCCTAGATTCTATTGATGTCACGTGACTGTAATTTTCGCGTGATACACATGCACATCGTTCTTTTCAAAACGTTCTTTCGAATAATATAGTTATACTTTGTAAAAGAACTATGTTTAACTTATTTTAGAAAGTGTTTTTTCTGTATTATTTTTTAATATTTTTCTTGAATTTGTCAAACACCTCTCGTATACACGCATTTCAGGTCTTCTGTTAACAGTCTTTATTTGTTTTGGAGTTGGGATCTTGATATTTGTTGGAACAATTTGCCTGATTTACAAGCATAGACATCAATTTATGGGTAAGACCAACGCGATAAAAGGGTTCGTTACTATTTAGTTATTAGTAATTACTAATTAGTAATAGGGCATTTAGTTCACCTGAGCCCGAGGAGCTCAAAATGAGATATTGTGGTCGGGCACTTTCATCCAATGACATTAAACTTGGTCAGAATTTCTGTCTTTAAAAGATCGATAGGTCAAATCATAGAAAATAGTATTGTGTGTACTCTATTCTTACATGTTTGTCTACATGAAACCCCGAACGAGTTTGAAATTTGTTCAAATAGAGTAAAAAATCAAAGCGCTAAAAGCGCTGCAGGTCTGGTTTATAAAGAGGCAATGTGACATTTTAGGCATTCACTCCAATTTTTTAATCTTTTAAGGCGAGGGAAACCAATGATTCCAGTTTCATATAGGGATCGTAAGCCACATTCCGAACTCGTTTCAAAGGAAAAATGTCGAAAGTAATGCTCACTAAAGGGCGCCGAGTCCGCCAAAAACAACTAATTCCTAAGGTATAGATTACTAAGCCCAAACCCGCTTTGCAGACAGGCGCAACTCGCGTTTTAATAATTTTAGTTTAGTTGATTGGTTTGCTACTAGTCAGTCAATTTATCAATTTCGTCTAACAATCGTAGTTATGCTGTTTTACTAGGGGCACATGCTAGTCGGCTCTTTCTATTACATTAAATTGAATTCCATAAAGAAGTTGTATTTTACTGTGGGAACACAAGAAATTTATAGGGCCAATTTCTCCCTTTCCCACAGTATTGTCCACCCTATACTCATACCCCATTAATTTTTAATTTCTACCCTAGATATTTATCAAATTACACTCATGTAAATTTATTATCTGCAACCTGCTCCAAGTTGGTCCAGTCTAAAATTTTGTCGTCTGTTTAAGGGTTTGAGGACGGGACAAGGCTTTTAAATTTTTCTAATTTAGACTAATCCATTACACGACAACTAATGTTTAGAAGGTCTAAATTGTAAAGGGTTGCAGCTTTCATACAATATGTGGGCAAATTAGTTGAATTTGTAGCAGAAAGGATAGATACTATTAGGGGGAAGGAAAAAGTTTTAGTTAGCAGCATTTCCTCGTTTCTCTATTAGCAAGGTCATCCTTCAATATCAAATATGTATTTTTAAAACAGCAGTGATTTTGGCAGTGATAAAAAAATATCTGGTAAACATGATAAGGACAAGGTGAATTATCAAGGTTATTTCCCAGAAAATTGGCCTCGTGTGTTGTTTCGTCCTTTCAGTTCCCTCGCCTTCAGTACTATCAGTACTTTGATTTTAGCATAGCACTGGTACTCTTGAGCAAGGGCAGGAATTAACTCGGTCCTTAAAACACGAATTCTGGTTTGTTCAAGACATTAACCTTGACCAATCAAATGACAAATCAATATTTGAGCAGAGCGTTTATTTTTGAGCATAAAATACTAAGTGTTAAAAACAATCTGCGTATATTTCCGGAATTTTCCGTAACACAGCGAAGCGATATGGAAGCACTGCGTTAAACACACAAAGAACTTCGGGTCGCACAAAAGTCGAAGACGTATACAAGACCTATTTTTTGCGCGCGCGTGAGAACAAAAAAAGCTACGTAGTACACACGTTGTTCGGTTTTTGACTCGATAATCTTTTTCCTCGGCAATTCCCGGGATAAAGGGTTGTTTCCTATGGCCTGCTAAACCAGGCCAACTAAACCAGGCCAAAAACAAAATGAATGGGTTTAAAATGTTTGTCTACATGAAATATCGGGCGAATTCTGAAATGGGTCAAAAATGGTAAAAATGAGTACTAGGTTAAGGCACCATTATGCTTCAGGAGGCCAAGCTTTTGACTCATTTTTTAAAGACTTAGTCAAAATGTGTGTACGCTTCTTATCCAACGCAAGCTTAAATATAAGGAGTGATTTGATTTTTATACCCGTCTATTTTTTGTAAATAAATTTGAGACAATCTCTAATTGTTTATAAATCACGTTTTCCTCTCCTAATCGACTGGTCGAGAATGAAAGAGTTTATCATGACGTGGCTTTACTGAATCACTTTTTTCTCACAGTCAAGCCAACATAACATTGATATTTATGATGCTACTATTTGATATCAAAAGAAGATCAGGCTAGAGTTGCCCTGCCCTGCGTTTAGGTCGTTGGTATATAAACTGATTCTTAAAATTAACTATCTGATGAGATTTAATTTTATCATGCAATTGATATAATGTCAAATATGAACAGATCTCTCCGCGTGATAAATTTATATGTTCACGAATACGTCACACTTTTTTGAAACAGTCACTCCAAATGTCAAGTCATGGCGAACAATAATATTTCCAAAATGACATCGGAATGAAACCGAATGTGTTGGATTAGAGGGTTTGGTATGAATTTAAAGGGATTTATATATAATAGATATATTCAGCCTATTGTACGAAAATATCGATATTAATGAACCCCTCTCCCTCAAATAAAATGTATGTAATGTTCTCTTTGAGTCCATTCACTAACAAATCAGACACTTTAACTCAAGCCAAAAAAATCGTGCTATGATGCGATCGTTTTGAGCGATTTGAAGCGTTTGTGAAAAAAAAATGGTGCGTTTTGGGGGGATTGGAGTGAATTTTGAATGCATTGAACAGATCGCTAAACAAGCATTTTGAAAATAGTTTGATCAAGCTTAATATCCTTTTCACGATGTTATTTATTGAATAAGTATTTCTTGTCATACATTTCAGAAATCTTAACATCAGTATTAAGGAGAAGAGACCCATACAACCCAGTTTCACCAGGTATAAATTATCATACAGTATAAAACTTATTATGCTCAATCGCTTGCTCATCGCTCCATTCACATCTTTCCAAGTACTCTCTTAAAGTCAAAATACTTCAAATATCTTTATACGGCCCAATGTTTCATTCAAAGCGCTCCGATCATTCCGCCAATGTCATTGGTTTACGTAAATATAGAAAAATCTAACCGGTGCTTCCACACCACTAATTTATTCATAGAACGGGTTTCTCATTCATTATTGAAAGGGGATTATAGTAAACAGTTCTAAAATATCATTCTAAACTTGACAAGGTGAATAGTTTTGGAAAGGGGAATATAGTAAACAGTTCTAAAATATCATTCTAAACTTGACAAGGTGAATAGTTTTGGAAAGGGGAATATAGTAAACAGTTCTAAAATATCATTCTAAACTTGACAAGGTGAATAGTTTTGGAAAGGGGAATATAGTATACAGTTCTAAAATATCATTCTAAACTTGACAAGGTGAATAGTTTTGGAAAGGGGAATATAGTAAACAGTTCTAAAATATCATTCTAAACTTGACAAGGTGAATAGGTTTGGAAAGATTGCGGGCTGAAATTGAAAAGAATTTTTCTAAAATTTTTTGAAAGAAATTATGGGGAGTTTATATACGTTTGCTTATTTCTACGAAATAAGAGTTGTTCTTATACCCCACTCTACGGCCTTTCTGTTTAAACGTCTTCAGAGATAAATCAGACTCTTGCAAATCCACATCAGCCAAAAAAAATTGTGGAATAATTCGATTTATTATAATGAACTGTTGGTAGTTTTAAACAATTTTGATGCATTTTTGAACAATGTCAGAGAGTTTTTGAGCGATATGAGTGAATGTTATGAAAGCATTAATTGTAACGCTGAGCGATGGGGTTTTATTTGTTGTGCATTCCGCATATTTGTCTTATTAAGTCAAAGATTAAATTAGTATTTGACAGCTGCAAACTGCATATCAATACATGCAAAAATGTAAGATTCTTCACGGAAAGTAACGATTTTATAATTTACAGACTCGAAATAAATTAACTGGATGCCTTACTGATCTTGCCGCTTCGAAAAAATAAGTTAAAAAATTATTGAAATATGTTGTTTTTAGTGCCAATGCCAATGGGCCATTCTGAATCGTCTTAAAATACACACATTTCCAAATCTAAGAACAAGTTTTGTAATTTCCAATGAAAAACTGTGAAAGAGCAGTTTTAAGAAAACGACCGTTACAGGACTGACTGGAAACCGGAATACACATGATCTTGACTTGCCTTAGCTACCAGCAGTGGTTGAAACATTTATGGTCAATTTGTATTGTCTTATAATGCAGTCGAATTTCTTAAATTCTTTGATAAATGTAATAAGATTGCAAAGCAAAGCGGTAAAATTTGATGTTCATTTTTTTCCCTGGTTATTTGCAATACACGTTCTGTCTAAATGCTCTTTTATAAAAATGACATAATACAACGTGTTGAAATATAGGCAAAACATTGATAAGAAACTTAAATTGTTACTTAAATAGATTCGGCTAAAAGTAGCCGTTTTTTGCGCCGACGTCATATTGTGCCTTACAACGTAATTTTGTGCCCCGCACCCACTAACATGCCTTTACAAAATTCAATGTAATTTATTAGAGAATATCCTAGAATTTGTGCATAACGGTTCTTTGAATAATATTGAATATTGACGTGTAGTGTTACAAAGCCATAGACATACAGTAAGTACAAGTACTAGATGAGGTCTAAGACCTTTCCGGACAACCCTCTTATAGTTAAGTTATTACGGATCCGTTACGGTCCTTTAAGGTTCTGGATTTTTTGCTCGTTCAAAAATAATTTATATCAAGCTTTTGCCATTCAACGATGTTCTACAATATAGAATATTGAAAATCCCAAATACATGCAATATTGTGATTTTCAGAATAGTAATAATTTTAAGTCATTACAACGGACAAAACCCGGGGGTTAACGGGAGAAACTTGGATTAATTAGTTAATTCACGTGCCGTTAACGCCCGACCTTTTTTGCTTAAATATTCTCGGTCTGGTCTTACACATTTTATCATTTTCTATGTCTAACATAAATATAGAGCAAAAATACAGAGGTTGATCCTATTCCCGCGTTAAATTTTGTGACGTCAAAAACTTACCAAGCAACCTCGGTATAATCAAAAGTGAAGGAGCAATGTATAACGCATTTCTTCTGGTATATAAGTGGGTTTGGGGCTAGTTTTATAGCATTCCAATGAATCATTTCGCAATCTCTGTTTGAATAAATAATATAGTCTTTCTTTTTATACAATTAAAGCTTCAACTAACGTTTTTTCGAGCGTCATCCTTTGCAAGGACCCTCAAATTAGACCTGTTAGACCCATGTCGCGGGAGTGAAGAAACTCCATTGAATATTTTTGTTATAACACAGGTGTAACTGCACTAGTGTAATAACTTTGCAAATTAGCCAAGAACAGATGGTAACGTTATATTCATTGAGAAAATGACGTCAAAATACATTTGATGACATCGATTTGCAAATGGAGTTATATGTTTCGCGGGGTAGATTGAATAAATTTCTGGTTTTTTTCTATTTATCGCAAACTTTCAATTAATAGTATAGATAGAAAAATCAAATTTGTGCTCAAGAACTACCGAATTTATGAAAATCGTCACCTAAAACAAATAAAACCCCCACAAAGCCTCATTTTTATCTGTTTATAGATGACTCGTTTAATTAATTAGGTATTCCATGACCACCCATTCAGTATCCTCTATTAAACATTTTTCAGGTCTCTACAAATGATAACTCCTTCAAAAACGTGAATTAATCTTATATTAGTACGAAGAGTCTCCCCAATCGTACAGTTAGTAACAAAGTGAAAACATCACTCATTCCGACCAATTTCATTTTAGATCACGCACTCAGTGATCCATTTATTCAAACACTTAGAAATTATCCAAAAACATTTCGAAATTGTTACACGATGCATTCAAATCGATTAAATCATTAAATAATTTTGGCTGGTGCGGATTATAAGACGGCTTATTGAATGCAGATAAACAGCAAATAAAGTAGAATTTATTTGAGGGTGGTAATAAAAGATAGCTCATTTTGTCCAATTGAACGAAATCATCAATTTTATATTACACCCGATTAGTTTCATTTAAAACTTGTTCTGCTTACCTAAACAATGCCATTCCCCAATCATTCCAATATCATCCACCCTGTCAATTTCAAAATTTTATTACTTTCTTTTTTTAAACTTACGGAAAATATACATTATTCTCTTTTGTAGAAAGTCCCAGTTTACCGATGAACAATGTGACCAGTGACCCAGTTCAACTGAGGAAGTGTGCAGTTTTTTCTCATTATAAGACATCTGCAGATTTTGACAACTCGATTGAAAAACCGCTCATCGAACATCTTAAATCAGCCAGATGTTCCGTAAATTATTCATGGGGACATAGACAATTAGCAATAGGAAACTGGAATAAATTGTCAGCAGATCTTACAATCGACTGTACTGATATATTCATCCTTTTATCAGACTTATTCTTAGATTTATTGGAATTGTCCAAAAAGCAAAAGAAAACGGAAAGCGAAAAGTTACAATGGAAGATTTTATATAATCAACGTTTGCATGAAAATGTACCCCATCAAACGCTGGAAAACTTGCAATCAATGAATCGAAGTGTTGGTCATCAACCAGTTATCAATGTCCTCACTTCTAGTCACAGTAAGAACGGGAGTGATATACAAAGATTTAAACGAATATACCCATCTTTGTTTCCCTTTTACAAGGTGCATTGTTTCCCAGAATTACTAGACTCTGTACCAAAGGATGATATCGAAGGCATAAAAGTCGTATATGATAGAAAAAAAAGAAGTACTGGAACGATCTCAAAACGGAATTTAGAATCTCATTTTCAAAAGTAGAGCAAACAAGACCTGGTTAAGCAGATAAATAGATATACAGAAAGGTTGAGAGAAAGGTGGAGAGATAGAGAGAGATAGTGGTTTGAGAGAGAGATAGTGGTTTGAGAGTGAGAGAGAGAGAGAGAGAGAGAGAGAGAGAGAGAGAGAGAGAGAGAGAGAGAGAGAGAGAGAGAGAGAGAGAGAGAGAGAGAGAGAGAGAGAGAGAGAGAGAGAGAGAGAGAGAGGGGGATTGCATGTTGTTTAAAATGATGCATTCAAAATTAGGGTCATAAACGCAACACTTATCAATGATTTTATTGAAGATAATCATATTGTGACTAAATTTTGCTCGTTTTCATTTGTACAAGTTTAAATGAGTGATCAAACGTAAACTTTGTCCATACAGGTAAAAAAAGAATTTGACCTTTGATAACCCACTTAACTTGTGCTGCGTTGTGCACCTTTAAATTGTGTTGTGTTTGTCGTTAGTTGGTAAAAAAACTTTATGTAAAGTATCAATATATAATATATCTATGTCTAGGATGAAAATATTCATACCCAAAAGTATTATTTTCTGTGGCAAAATATATAGTACGTGAACATGAAGTCTGTTTTAAAAATATATAGTACATTCGCTTGTTTTGTCAGCATTCATGTTAATTCTTTCACATTGTTACATATATTTCATTGTTTAATATACATATAATATCATGTAAGTTATCGTTTAGTTAAAATAAAAACAATTGTTTTTTTAAATGTCTGTTAGTTCATTGTGTCAAATGAGACACGAGGTATAATAGACAGAACGGTAGATTTGGGATCGAAAGCCGATCCCGGGATCGAATCCGGACCGGTCCGTGGAAAAATAGCTCCACAGTGATCCTCGCTATCCAGGTATAAAATACGTAAGAGAATTTTGTCTAAATACAGTGATTGCCAAAGTGCGCTGTTATACACGTCAACTTACAATTCAATGATTTGGGGCTAAAGTGTGAAATCGTTTGAATATGCCTTGCTTAGAAACATACAATAAACGAATATTTTCAAGTTTTAACCTCTGCTTGGGGTATACAAGGCGTTCGCGAATCTTTATATGGTGATCCGCTTTGTATGCAAACAACACCCTCAAGAAGTAGTACTGTTTCTCAATGATTTTTTCTGCGCAGAATCTTTTCACAATTTACATGGCCTAAGATAAAAACGAAGGCAAAAATTAAAAAAAAAATTCTATAATCTATAAATAGATAAATCTTTGACTGCTGTCTTGTCTAGGAAAACGATATACATGTATAACTAATATTACAAATCCCATTGTGACAGGACAGATGTCGGATATATAATGACGTGTCGAGCGACACCTAAGAAATTCACCCTGCTTTATTGAAAATCTATTTAAAACAAATTGCCAGCTTAGAGGTAATTTTACCAGTGTCTCTCATGTTCTTCTCATAACAATTTAAGATAGACAGAAGACTTAAGGCAAAGACTTCATTTCTGTGTGGTCTGATCTCATTCTATAATGTCTTTCAAAACTTTACACACAACTACACGTGCAAAGCGAGATATTATTTGCACACAATTGCACCTTTTTGTCATCCTAGACGTAGGGAAGGATAATGATGAAAGGTTTTGCATACATTGGTCTGTCATCAGAACATCTGACCTAAATCAATTAATATCTGACTAATTTGCTCAGCTAAGGTTGTGGACCAATGATTGTTCCAAAACATTTCAGAATGAACCCATAAGGAAATCGCGGATAACACCGTTAAAGTTCATGACATCTGAAACGCTGCGGAACTATTACGGGTTCACTGCTTTTTAAAACTAGAAAGCCAAGAATGGCTTGAGTTGCTCCGAAGGCTTGAAATTCTTGTAATAGCAAATCAAAGTTTTGACTAGAATTTTTTTAGATATTTTTGGTTCTACTGATGTTGAAAACGATTTTCAAAGTTTCAACTATATAACATATAGAGAAATGACCTCCGCCCATAAAAGACATACATTATTTTTCATCCAATCACAATAAGTTTTGGCTGCATGGCAATATGTCACTAAAGGATAATACCAATTAAGTTTGATTGATATCCATCAATTACATTCTGAGAAAATGATTTCCACTATATTACATATAGAGAAATGACCCCCGCCCACATAAAAGGTATTTTTCATCTGATCACAATAATTTTTGGTAGACTGATAAAGGGTCACTTTAGGATCATTCCGGTGAAATTTGGTTGATATCCACCAGTAACATTCTGAGAAAATGATTTTCAAAGTTTCCACTATATAACATATAGAGAAATGACCTCCGCCCCCCCCCCCAAAAAAAAAAAAAAAAAAAAAAAAAAAAAAAAAACAAAAAAAACCCGTATTTTCATCCGATCACAATAATTTTTTGTAGCCTGATAAAGGGTCACCTAGGGATCATTCATGTAAAATTTATTGGTATCCATCAATTAGAATCCGAGAAAACTCATTTTTTACCATATTTGGAAATGAGCCATGCCCATTAAATCCAATGTTTATTTTTTTGACGTTTACGTTTATCAGTGTAACTACGTGGGAACAATCCAGTCGAATGTTACTAGCTTTACGAAAATGTAGTTCTCACTAAGGTTCAGTTTACTTTTTTTCAAGACTTGTAATTATGTCGTGATACGATCCTTTTTGGTGAACGAAATTTTCGTTCACCAGTGTTATATACTGTATATGGAAAATCCTGTAGGATCTTAATTGGTTCTAAATAAAGCAGTACCTCTTTAGATTCAAATAGGATCTCTAAAGACTTCTCTCTACAAAAATCACTGTTTATTTCGTTAAATGCATGATTCATAGCCTTCTTCATCAAGTGAAGATATTGAAAATTACCCTTTAAAAACACAAAATTATCTTGGAATGTCTATACGAGTGAATTTTTGATCGGCGTAAGATTGTCGAGACTTGAGAGCAAAAACAAAGTTTGTGTCTGTACACTGTATAGACAGATACTATGTTTTTGATTTAAACCTTCGCTTTTGCAACTTGTAGTAATTTGCCGGAAATGTGTGTTTATTGAGGTCGTGAACTCTTGAACTTCTACACACCCCTGATTGGCCATACCACACGTGATGACCTACTACAATTTTACCTGCCCTCTTATGAATGAAGTCTTTGCTTATAAGTTACGAAAGGTCAAGTTTACAAACGAATGGAATGTTCCTGCCGTATTTCTCCTATTAAACGCGCCCGAGCGCGATGCAAAACGTCGTGGAGGCGCTATTATTTCAGACTCTTTTACTTAATAAAAAAAATAAATACGTATTTTGGTACCTAAGAGAAGCAAACTGTTAACATGTTCGTAATTATCGATTGAAATACGTACGCTACCCAATACGCTTTTCTATTTATCTATTAAGGCTATAGATTTAAAAAATAAAATAAAATGTTAGCTAATGAATTGTAATTCTATCATTTAAAGTCATCTTTCGAAATACGGTCACCCTCGACCATTAATTGCAGCTCTTAAAAGCAAGTGATTGTGTTAGCAGAAGCCGAGATTATTATCATTGTTATTATTTGGACAAGACAGGAAGTTCCAGACGATGCAATATTCAATGTTCCGCTACCGATGGACAAAGCGGTCTAATAAATCATTACCTATTCACGTATGAAAGAAATAATCTTGTATTAAATCCTAAAATTTCGTGATGTGTAAATGCAAGTGTTTCGTAGTGAAACACAACACGTCTGGAGCTAGCTGGGTCACCGCGTGTCGGCACCCTTTGAAGTCCCCAGATTCTTGCAAGCGGCGACGTCGCTTTTGAAATAAGTCACACACAAGATTTTACGGGGGTTTTCCTATTTAACAGTATGAATTGTGACTAGGATTTTATCATTTGACTCGGATATTTTGTATATTTGCAGAAGGTGAAATGATTTCAGAAATATTTTCGTAACAACGAAAGGGGATTTTGTTCGCATGTGACTTATGCAGAATAACGAGAAATAGTTTTAATTTTGTGTTAAATTTTAACCTTTCGCGCTTCCGGAAGACTGGGCGATAAAGGACGCGCTAGTTTTTCAGATGTTAAACGATCTTTTAATGACGCAACCAGCCTTATCCTGATAGGAATTTAAGATAGTTAACCCACAATCTATTGAACATTACGTCGTGGAGTAGCAGCTATTGAAATTAAATCCGAGACCGGATTTTTCACCACGGACTTTGGACGGTTGGATGTTGTTGATCGTATAGTCAAGGACCTTGGAATCGTATTTATTGGGGCGCGCATTTATTAGGGAGGGTGCGTCTAAAGGGTGAATACGGTATATTTAGTCCAATTTCTCATTGAAACATAAACACGCACCACTTGACCGTGACCAACCTTGATATGAAGTAAAATTTAACTCATTGCATACTTGTGTAATGTAAATATCTTCGGTTACGGGTATTTTTGTATCATATTACCCAAATCCCATTCCCTGTTTTTTTTTGAGTTTTTTTTTTTTTTTTCGTTTCAAACAATTCCGGAAAACAGGGGATATAGCAATCTCGGTACGATTTACTGTTAATATATGAATGTCGTAAATAGATAAATAAATGAAAGAATCAAATGAACTAATATCCCAACACGATAGACCTAATTTCAAATTTTAACATCGAATGGATTTTTTTTAAAGTACTTGACATCGTAACTACAACTGTATAGTCGCGCTTCTATCCCTTGGATGGCTCTAGAATTTCCTCAATACAATCATTCATCTATTTGTTTTACCGGAAGTATGTAAAATAGTACATAAAACGAAATTTGGATTGTGAATCAATCGCCTGTGGACTGGAGAACCTTTACCTTTACATGGAAATTGGTATTTCTCGCACCAGAACTATAATTAGCATACATCCGTACGTAGCTGCCATCTTCTACCCTCTTAGGTTTACGATTATCCGCCGTTTGGTAAGAGCAATAGAATTTAAACAACGACTATATTTGGACAATTCATTAGCTGTACAAAATACCTTCCTACATAGATTTTTTCGAATTGGTTTTTTGTTGTTGTTGTTTTTTTAAATTCTTTTTAACGCAATGGCATCAGATAATTATTCTTTCTCAAGACTGAATATTACCGAAAGAGACCAAAACCCTGTAATTACAATTACGAAACAGCGGTCCTTTACTTCGGAGGATGGAGGGGACCCCATTCAGGTCGTACCAGAGACATAGCGGATAACGTTTAAAAGTCAAAATGCAGAAAGACTGCTGTTTAATCTGCTAAAATATGGGTTCCGCATGTGGAAATTGAATTACCTCTCTGACTGCTATTTTTTGAGTTAAGAAAAGAATCATTAGTCTAGACACTATAGTTGCCTGTTTTCTTTTCTCTAGGCTTATCGCTCTCTGTCTATCGGTCTGTCTCTGTCTGTCACTCTCTCTACCTTTATTTTCCTCTCTTTCTCTTTGTTTGAATTTAGAATTTTGACGAGACACTTTCCCTTGATTATTTTTAGCTCACCTGAGCACGAAGTGCTCAAGGTGAGCTATTGTGATCGTAGAATGTCCGTCGTCCGTCGTCAGTCGTGCGAAGTGCGTCGTCCACAATTTCTTCAAACATCTTCTCCTCCTAAACCAGAGGGCCAATCTTGATGAAACTTGGCAGGGATTTTCCTTGGGTCAAGCTCTACCAAAGTTGTTCAAATAATTGAAATCCACCCTTAACTTTCCCTTTACCCTTAACAAAAAGGGTGAAAATATGAAAGTCTTTAAAAATCTTCTTCTCTGAAACCAGAAGGCAGACAGCTTTCATATTTGGTATGTAGCATCATCTAGTGGACCTCTACCAAGTTTGTACATATCAAGACCCTGGGGTCATATTTGGGCTTTGCCCGGCCCCAACCCTTTTTACATAGAATCAAAGAGCGAAAATCTTTAAAAATCTTCTTCTCTGAAACCAGATGGCAAACAGCTTTCATATTTGGTATGTAGCATCACCTAGTGGGCCTCTACCAAGTTTGTTCATATCAAGACCCTTGGGTCATATTTGGGCTTTGCACGGGTGCATCCCTTTATCTCTTATGAGCACGAAGGGTAAAAAAAATGAAAATCTTCAAAAACCTTCTTCTATGAAACCAAAAGGCAGACAGCTTTCATAATTGGTATGTAGCATTATCTAGTGGACCTCTACTAAGTTTGTTCATATCAAGACCCTAGGATAATATTTGGGCTCCACCCGGGCGCAACCCTTTTTACATAGAATCATAGAGCAAAAATCTTTTAAATTCTCCTTTAATCGAAACCAGAGGCACACTGCTTTCATTTTTGGTATGTAGCATCATCTAGTGGGCCCCTACCAAGTTTGTTCATATCAAGACCCTTGGGTCATATTTGGGCTCCACCCTGGCGCATCCCATTCAGCTCATCTGAGCATGATGTGTGAAAAAAGGAAAACCTTAAAAATCTTCTTCTTTGAAACCAGAAGGTTGACAGTTTTCATCTCTACGCTGAAAACATTCCATGGTATTGATTTTGAGGCAATTATCTTCTTTTTGACATCTGCCTATCCAATTAATGTGATGTCTAAGGGGTCAAAGAGACTCAGGTGAGCGATCTAGGACCATCTTGGTCCTCTTGTTTACATTTATGATGTCTCTTTTCTCAACGAATTCAATATATCACTTTAGAATGCCAACATATTCGTTCACTATCAGTACTTTCAGTGCTTTGATTTCTCTCTCCAATGTCGAACACAATTGTGGAACTTTCAGTGTATGGTGTGAAGTAAAGATGTCATTTAGCATGACAAACTAAATTACTGAATTCATTGGATTCGTACCCTGCAGACTCTGTCTATATTTTGACAGGGCTGTCGCCTCGTCAAATATAGACTGGTTCTGCAAGGTACTCATACAATAGAACTCAGTATGGTGCTTAATAATGTGAGATAACTTCTTATTATACTTCAAAACATTCAAATCCTCACACAACGCCGTATAAACACGTTGAATTATGAAATGATTGACAATTGAAATTGTTCGAGTATATAATTTTCTATCTTTTTTGTGCAAACTTTTACTTTGGACAAAATTAGCGACGCTGTGAAACCCCCCCCCCCCCACCCCATCTCTTCAATTTCATTCAAAATTCTATCCACTGACCAGTTCAATATTATTCCTAAACCAACCCAAAATCATTCAACATGTCAAATTTACAATGTTTCTAAATGTGCATGTGAGAGATTTTTAAAGTGGAATACAAATGATTCTGAAATGTCCCCAATGTTGCAGGGGCATCGCGCCCAGTACCTGTGGATGTAGGATCTAAAGTTTTAGATCACAATTTTATATTTTAATATTTTAGTATAATGCTTTATGTGACCCGCCACGCAAGAAGAAACCATCTCGGAATTCTGTAAAAAAATATTCTTCAAAGAAATTGGTTCGAATAAAGAGGTGCGTTTTTTACATTAAGATGAAAATTTTCGCTAAATAAGATTATTAAGACATCATAAGAAACGATTTTCAATATTTTGATTGAAAACATTCGACGTCGTCAAGGCTACTCATTTTAAGCCAATGCAAAACCATCTTCGTTTCCTCATTAAGATATCTTAAGATTCTTATTAAGTCGCTTAAAAATCTGAATCTAAAAAACGCTACATCTTAAAAATCTTAATGAGATTCTTAAGAATCTTAATCTAAGAAACGCACCTCAGGTTAACCAGAGAACGTTTTTCAAACAATCTCTCACAGAAACGAAGAATGGTCATTCTAGATTCAGAAAAAAAGCAAAAAGCGAAAAGTTTCGACCCTAGTCAGTCTGCGCAATCCGCGCAGTCTGGCTGGGGTCGAAAATTTACGCACTATCCGGATTGTCCCTTTTCGCATGAGTCCATAACGAAAATTTATTGCGTTTGATTCACGTTTGTATGCACGAACAAACACTGCACATACCTGTACCAATCTCTTATGAAATTTTTGTTATTGCAAGTACATTTGTCTGATTTATAATTTATTATTTAAATGTTTATGGTAACGATTTTTCTGTAATTGTAAATTAAATTACCTTAAATTAAGGTATGAAACACAAACCCCAAATCACTCTGTATGTGAACGCGATTTATACAAATGTGTAGTTAAGTTTTAGTCTCATACCTTAATGAAATCAATGACTACTCTCTTGATATCTTAGTGATGTAAAACACAAAGAAAAAAAGGAAAAACGTATTCATAATGAATTAGATTTTTAGTTGGACTAATTTTCGCGGAAACTTACGAAATAGCGGTGTGCTCAAAACAGCTTTCAATGAGAAATAGAAAATACATTTTCAGTAAAATAAATACTCGAATCTTGATGGCAACAATAAAAATCAAATTTAACACTGCCAAACTGATAATGAAGTCTTGATAGAACGAACCAATTATCGATGCATTTCCCTTAGATAGTAATCATTTTTTTTTCTATATGCACTGCTGCCACCATGCAGCCCTACGACCAGTCTGCTGAATTTGACAATATTTAAATAATACGTTGCTTTGTACGCGAAGAGCCTATTGTTTGTGAAACGTTTCGTAATCTGTCTATTTTTCATTTTCTAAAAAACCCTAAATTTTTTAAAATCGATCCGATTCCAGCTGTGATTTACTTAAGAGATGAAAGAATATTTATTGGTTTCATGGAAGTATGAAACTAAAAACCTAATCACACCGTTTGAATACAAGATGCCATAGTTAACACTGTAGACAGTTATAAGAGTTTTAAACATGATCCTGGCTTAAACTGGAAGATAGTGTTCTACTCAAAAGATCGTAATATGCATTAGTTACAGCGGAGAACATCGTGAAATCGACAAGATTAATTATTTTGAATGATATTGGAATGAAATTGAACGAGTGTGGAGAAAGTTTTGGGTGAAATTCAAGGGAGGCAATCCGATATCGCTTATTTTGTTCAAGATTAAAAAATAAGCGATATTTATTATCTCCCTTTAATAAATATGCATATGGTTCTATGAGCATCTTTTCCATGTCTTCACGACGCCATTTTGCGCTAACGAAATTCAAATATGTTTGTTAAAAATCATGGATTTTATTTATCCACTTTTATTTTGAGTGAAGTTGCCTACCTTATCAATTTTAGTGATTTTGGAGCGTTTTGTACAGTCTGAGGTTGTGTTTTGAATGAATGAATGAATGAATGAATGGAGTGCTGAGTGAGCGGTTAAGA
Organism: Fragum whitleyi; assembly: GCA_948146395.1. Lineage (NCBI taxonomy): Eukaryota > Metazoa > Mollusca > Bivalvia > Cardiida > Cardiidae > Fragum > Fragum whitleyi. The sequence goes on from OX411550.1 coordinate 61,333,684, forward strand.
GTGGTTAAGATCGGAATGAGAGTCAATTACACGATGTTTCTATCCGTACCGTCCTTGCAAGTTGATTTCTCTACTGGAAAGAAACAAAAAAATGGAAGAAAAACAAGGCTCTATGGGATACTCATTCGGAACACCACTCGGCCAATCTCACGATCAACCTCGGATGTACATAGACGGACTATTTTCAAAAATTACGGGAAAACCTTGGAAAAACTCGATGACGTCAGTTAAAATGGCGTTAGCCCTCGAAACTTTGAGTGAAAATGTTCGACGTCGCCAACGCTATTCGTTTGAAATCACTGACGTGAAACCATCGTATCCTTATATAAATAATTTTAGATTCTTAAATAACGGCTAAAAATCTTAATTTTTGAGAATGATTGTCATTCTCAAAAATTAAGATTTTTCAGCCGTTATTTACTGTAAAAATATTAATCTAAGGATAGCGCCAGTTCGCTAGTTTTTCTTACACTGTTTCCGCCTAACAAAATGTACAATTTCGTTACATACCCATCCGCCTTACATACATCCGAGGTATGTTGTAGTTTACGGAAATGGCCGAGTGATGTTCCGAATGATGGGATACTATGAACACGCCATTTGTGGTACAGTTAAGAACATCGTGAAATCGACAAGATGAATGATTTTCAAATGCTATTGGAATAAAATCGAATAAGTGTTGGAACGAGTTTTGAATGAAATTAAAGGGGGGTATTCCAATATTGCTAATTTTGTTCAAGATGAACAAAAATAAGCGATATATATTAACTCCCTTTCTTAAAATATGCGTACTTTACTGTTTATATGTCTTCGTTGACCAAACAGACACTATAAAATACACACCACACCGATTTGAGAGAGTGTATGGAATAAATGAAAAGTGCGCTAAGTGAATGATTAAGAATGATTTTGATCGGAATGAGTGTCAATTACACTATTTTTTTCCTCATTGAGAACACGCTAGTCACGTTTTATTACACATGCGCTAGTGACGTCAATTAGAAAAAAATAAAATAAAGTGAAATAAAATGAAATTTATTACTCACGAAATCCTATCACATATCTAAAATTTATGTTCACTTGTTGTGCAAAAGATTGTATGGATAAAAGGTTCAGTAAAATATGAAAATTACGATGGCTTATTTCTACAGTTAAAGTAGTGGACCCGTAATAGTTCCCCATCATTTCAGAATACACGATCTTTGACAGTGTTAACCGAGGTTTCCTTATGAAAAGCATTAGGAAACCTCGATTAACACTGTTAAAGTCATAATTGCTAAAACGTTGCGGAACTATTACGGGTCCACTACCTTAAGAATATGTAGAAAATAACAACGTGACGATTTTGAAATTAAATGAGAATGGATTGGACACGTGAATTTTGAATGAAATTAAAGGGAAGAAATACAATATCGATAATTTTGTTAAGGACGAACAAAATTTATGATATTTTTACATTCCTTAAATACACTTTCCAAATAATTCCTGCGAATAGATTTCCATATCAAGCAAGGTAATGGAAACGTGGATTTTTTTTAAGCGATTAGAATGTAGCTTTGTGCCTTTATAGTAATTAAGCGGTTTTTTTTTTTTTAATGGGTGTGTGTTTGAAATAAATGAATGGGGCGCTTAATGAACGTGAGGTCTAAGTTCATTTGAATGATTAATTCACTGGAGTTATTTAATTTGATTTAAATTATAAGATATGAAGAGGATATTTGTTGATTTCTCGAAGGTATGAAACTAAAAACCTTATCAGACACATGTTTACATCGACTCTGTGTATTGATTAAAATATTAAACAAGTAACAATTAAAGCAAATTGTAAAGCTGTTACAGTTAATAACATCGTGAAATTGACAAAACATCTCGATCCAAACCATTCTAAATAACTCGCTCGGCGTTCCACTCATTCATTTCAAACAATACAAAAACGCTCTATATCGTCATTCAAAATACATAAAGCTAGAAAAAAATAGCGATTTCACAGGCATAATTCTATCGTTAGCGTCTGATAGGTTCTTGAAAAAATAGGAAGATATTTAGAAAATGAACTTGTATGCAGCTTTTGTAAAAGTGAGGAAATAAATGTCGTTAATTTTGTTCATCGAGAACAAAATTAGCGATATTGGATTTTCTCCGTTAAAGCTCACTCCAAACTCGCTCCGCCCACTCATTCAATTTCATTCCGAAATCATTCCAAAATCATTCACTTGTCTATTTCACGATGTTGTTAACTGTATACAATCCCCGAAAATGGTACTTAAAAAAAGAAGGAAATCAGGACAATTGACAAAGGGGAGATAATCCCTGAAATTTAATTCGCAGGCAAGAGTTTTACGCATATTTTATTTAAGGAGGTAATTAATATCGTTTATTTTGTTTCTCGCTTATTCAATTTCATTCTGAAATCACAATCACTCAATATGTCAATTTCATGATGTTGCTGACTGTATATACCCGGATCTGATAATTATCGCATCACGTGTAAAATTTACAACGCCTTGCACACCGTATATAAATGGAACTTTGCTTGGTTCAGTAGCGCATTGCGGTTATTGCTATAACCGAAGCAACACTTTGACGGCGATGTTCTGTGTATTTCTTCCTTTAACTTTCTTTTTTGCGGTCAATCTTTTACCCTGCATGGCCTCCATGTGCACGGGACCGATTGACTGTCGGGACATACAAACTGATGACACATCCACCGGGGTGTACACGATTTATCCACCTGGGACCTGTGGGTTCAATGTTCGATGCGACATGCAAACCACAACAGGGGGATGGACAGTGATCCAACGGCGAGTTTCGAATGCCATCAGTTTCTACAAAACATGGGAAGAATACCAGTATGGTTTCGGTGATTTAAATGAAAATTTCTGGATCAGAAACCAGAATCTACACATGATGACTTCGCAAGCCTGGTACCAGCTACGAATTGACATGACGCATAATAACGGAACTAAAAGATACGCCGAGTACAATATTTTTAGAGTTGGGGACATGGAATCGCAATATAAACTAACATTGAGCGGTTATCGTGGTAACGCAGGTGACAACATTAAAGATTCATTCTTCATCGAAGAGTATATTACCTTATTACCTAGAAAACTTTTTAAATATATTGCAAAAATTCGATTATCTTCAAACAATTTAAAAGTAGAAACGGGTCGTTACGGTGCACACCGAATAGAATATAATGAACGTATTTGTCCTTATTGTGATACAGGTGAAGTTGAAGATGAATACCATTTCATCCTCATTTGCTCATCTTATTTTGATTTGCGAAAAACATATGTTAAAAAATATTTTAGAAACAAACCATCCATGTTTAAGTTAGTTGAGCTCCTTAATAGTAATAATAAAATAATATTAATGAATCTAGCTAAATTTTTACAAGAGGCCTTTCAACGAAGAATAATGTTCGAAAATGGATAATTCACTCCAATCTAGATGTTTTTTTTTTTATATTTTATGGAAAGCTAAATATTTGAAAAAAAAAAAGCTTAATGTTAATGAAAAAAAAATAATAATTTGTCATCAGTTCCTATGCTATAAACTTAATTCAATATATAATATTCTCTCAAATTAATGTTTCTTTACTATACTTCATACAGATAACCAGGATTCGCTCTTATGAGCAGTGATAACCGTACATTTGTATGCAAACCACTGGTCAAATTAGCGAATTTGGTATATACGTACTTCTTATGTTATCCTTAGTGTTTGAAATGTATTTGTCAAGTTGTTTGTTTGTATATATGTTTGTTTGACCTTGTTGATTTATTGTACATCATTGTTGTGTAACAAGAAACTGTATAGTTTACGTTACTTCAATAAAACATCTATCTATCTATCTATCTTTATATCCAACACAACGGAATGAAATTCACAACAAAGGACAGGGATAACGATTTGTATCCACCCGCAAATTGTGCCGATCTATACGGAGGTGGCTGGTGGTATGCAGAGGGCCACATATCAAATCTAAACGGCGTTTATGGTGATGAGCATTTTGGAAGGGGTTTAAACTGGAAATCGTTTACTGGATATCGTTCTTCGCTCAAGTCTGTTGAGATGAAGATCAGACGACCTAAAGGTTCAGAATTGCATCCGGATACCGACGACAAGGGACATAAATGTCCAAATATAGGTCCCAATGAGATTTCACATGGTTGTACGAAGATTACGTAGGCTGTTATTCTGAATTTAAACTTTATGAGATAAGTAATCGATGTTAAATCTTATCGTTTTGTTCTCAAGTTATACAAATCTTTAGCAGACAGTATGGACTAAGATCAGTCTGCACAGACGTGCAGCTTGATCTTAGTCTATGCTGTCTTCTTCGTACTGAATTATTGTGGATAAGTCTTTGACTTACCCTAATTGAAATGTTCAAAATTTGATGCCTCTCTTATTTTTTTATCAGGATAAGGGTTAAGTTATGTCAAAAATAAGCGATCTTATTGGGGCAATTAAGTGACGATAAGTGTTCTTTTCAGTGTATAGCCTGGTTAAATTGACCCGAATTTGACCTCTGTGGAAAAAATGCTTAAATAATAATTAACGACATATTTTATCAATTAACAAAATGTATAATACATTCAATATCGTTTGTTATTCATTCCTATGAAAGCACGTGAGAAGCCGAGTAGGAATAATCAGATATTTATTCATCTAAATAGCAGGGGTCAGATTCAAGTCAATAAAACCGCACTATAAGATTAATTTATCCTGTAATAAGCGACGAAAAGCTCTAATTTCACGTGGATGCAGCCAAGAGTGAATACTATCTTTTGTTGTTCGAGGAACGAAGTATTTTTTAGTAATACAGGAAAAATAAGTTGTTCATTCTATTTTCTACTTTAATAATAAAATAAGACAGAATAATAGTTTATGACAAATTCTGTAAAAGGGCACATTTTTACTCGTGATTGCTAAGCAACATTATGACGTCATTTGTTTCCTTGGATTCGCTTAGATTTTGTAAAAAAAGGAAATAATGCGTCAAACAGAGTAAAATTGATTTCTAATTTTACTGTGTTGGCGATGAATTTATCAAATGATAATCTACCGGTATATCTCGATAAGCCACCGAAAAGCATTAAAGAAAACTTTATCATCTCCTTGATAAAATGTGCATCCCTTTTTATTTAACATTATAAGACTTTGGCTCTTCATACAAATACGTTCATCATAAATGACAAACAGTAAACCGTCTTACCGTTGAATTGAAAAAAAATCTTTAATGATTTTCGATGCATTACCGTGGATTTTCGAGAGAGTATTACATTTGATAAGCCAGTAGAAATATCATAGTGCTTGGATGGATATGGCCCTGCCTTGATTCGACAAATGGTATCGTTCTAGGGACAAAGATACTTATATAAAGCTAGTAACATCGGAAAATTGACATTCACGTTCTAGGGACAAAGATACTTATATAAAGCTAGTAGCATCGGGAAATTGACATTCACCCCAATCAAAATATTCCAAATCGATCGTTCAGCACTCCATCAATTTATTCCGAACACTCACTTAAACCATTCAAAAACGCTTCAAGTCACTAAAAGATTTAAGATCAACAACTTTATCAAAAATATAGATCGCTAGAAAAAGTCCACGATTCCACTTGCTTTAATAAATTTGGTACCGCATACGAACAAAAAGATTTATTTAGAACCTTTGTGTATATCTTTTAATAGGGAGGTAAAAAATATCGCTTATGCTCATTTTGTTCATCTTGAATAAGATTAGCGATATTACATTACCTCCCTTTAAATTCGCTCAAAACTCACTTATCGCACTTAGTCAATTTCATTCCACAATCATTCACCTTGTCAATTTCACAGTGTTGTAAGCTGTAATGAATACAATTTTTATCGAACTAATAAGCCTTTGGATACTTCATACAAATAAGTTCATCATGAATTACCAACAATAAACTTTCTTAACATTAAATTTAAAAATGTTTATTTTATGATTTTTGATGAACTCCCTCGAGATTTCTCGAGGGAGTTGTACACTTGATAATTTAACCAATATGGAAGTGGAAATATAAGAATGGTATACATGCGGTTTGAATGGATTTAGCCCTGTTTTTAATCAATAAACGTCATCGAAGTAGGGCAAGATATACTTACAGTTAGTAACAACATGAAATTGACATTCACTTAATTCAAAACCATTCTAAATCGCTCACTGAGCGCTCCAATCATTCATTTTAATCACTCACTCAAACCATTCAAAAACGCTCAAACCCATTGAAAAATATAGAATCAACAACATCATTCAAAATAAATTTTGACAGAGAAAAATCGCAATTTCACTGACATAATTCCAATAGTTAGCGCCTTATAGGTTCTTTAAGAAATAGGAAGCTTTGTATAGAACCTGTGTGCATTTTTTAATAAAGGGAGGTATTCAATATCGCTAATTTTGTTCATCCTGAACAAAATTTGCGATTTAGAATTATTTTCCATTAAATTCACTCAAAACTCTCTCCTAACACTCATTCAGCTCCATTCCTAAATCATTCCGAAATCATTCACCTTGTCAATTTCACGATGTTCTTAACTGTATATGTCCCAACTTTGTGTAGTTAGTAACAAAATATTGAACTGTTTCTTTATGGAAAGCATTGTTACTTATTCTGCTGCTTAAATTCATTTTAAAAAGCATATTGTTCTTATGTTAATATTTGCACTTAATTACAAAAACTTTCTTCATCCATTCAATAAGTGCGTAAATGCTGTCTATGTATAAGATTGTTATTTTTTTTACTTTTGTAGAATCTCTATGCTCGTGTAACGCCAAAGGGTGACATGCAGCAATCGGCCACATGATTACACCAACCTATTTTCATTCTGATTTCAATGTTTTCCAGCTCGTATTTACCGATATAGATTTTGTCGTCATAGCGCAGTTGTTACCTGTCAAACAAGCGGTCCGGAGTTCGATCCCCGACGGCGGCACTCATTCTTTCCGATTTCAATGGGTTAATAATCTTACACCTATGTATGGATAGCAGTTGAAGGCTTGGAAAGGATGTAATGGTAGTGTAGTTGTTAGAAATACCAGGTATCAATTTTAGGTGTTCCAGCCTCTGAAATTTAACTGAAAGATTGTTGAAAACGGCTTAGAACATCGTGAAATTGACTTTCAATCAGATCAAAATCGTTCATAATCGGTAACATAGTACTCCATTTATACATAACAAACAATCACTCAAAATCACCGAAATCACTGGTGGAGATAAGATCAACAACTACATTCAAAATAAAAATAAATAGCTATAAAAATCCCAATTTCATTTATATAATTGAACCTAAAAGACTCTGATTGTTTCTTGAAGAAATAGGAAGTTATTTATAGCTCTTATGCACATTTCCTTAGAGGAAGGTAATGATATCGCTAATTTTGTTCATCCCGAACAAAAATTATGATATTTGGGTTATCTCCCTTTAATTTCATTCAACACTCGCTCATCGCACTAATTTAATTTAATTCCAAATGTTCCGAAATCATTCATTTTGTCGATTTCATGATGTTATAACTACACCAGCTGAGCTAAATGTAAAGATACTTGGTTTACTATAACCGATAACTATAGTAATTTTAACATTTTCCCCGACAAAATGGCAATTACCTAAAAGTCATGCATTATTATTTAGGTTGTTACCCATACACCACTTTTATATTAAGGTAGTGGACCCGTAATAGTTCCGTAACATTTTGGAAGTCATAAACTTTAACAGTATTAACCGAGGTTTCCGAATTGTTTTACTAGATGTCATTTGATGTTGGTAAAGCCAACGTTTAAAGTCGCGCTTCCATGGCTGCGCCCTTATAATTCTTGAAGCATATTCCGTAGAATCTCGAGGGGTTCGGGTTACCGATTACTACAAAGATTGAAAAGAAACTATGTCACAATTAACTTTGGCTAGTCGGTATGGTTCTTTTTCCTTTCCTTTTCAACATATTCCACATTAAATATCGCATTTAGTTCTCAGGGTAACCCGATACTAATTTAATTCTAGTTTATTCCATCCATGTTTGGCATTCTGACTGGCTTATAAAATAGTTTCCTTACTCAATGAAAAGAAGTTTAGGCCTATACAGAAAGTAGTCCTCCAAAATCTCTTATTTTGAAGACATTTTTACTTTGTATACCTTGCATTTTTAAATCATAAGATATGAAGAGATTATTTGTTGAATTCAGGGAGGTATGAAACTAAAAACCTTATCACACTCATGTATGAATCTGCTATCCATATTTATACAATGTAATTGTAGTTTTCGTTCCATACCATCATGAATTCAACAAATAATTTTTTCACCTCTTTTATAAAGCTCTCTTCCTTAAAGAAAGCTTCTTTCTGTAACAAGCAAGTCCTTTTCTGTACTCTTGTTTGTCTGCAACACTGGTGGTCTTCATTTCCAGTTTTCACATTACTCAACTGAGGCTCTGTCGAGTCCTGATAATTTCTCTCAGCCGAGAACAGAAACCACTTAATATTTTAAAACAAAAGCATGTTATTCTATTTATCTCGCAATCATGTTTAGGGTTTAAACCTTTTAGGGATTAAAGTGGTGCTGAATACGATCATGAATATTCAAATTGTCTCTAAAAATAGACTGCCTGATATTATCATATGTTATCAGGTAGGTGATATTAGAGACTCGTTTAAAATATGACCTACGTCGCGGGAGTGAAATAACCCCGTTAAATATTTTTGATATTACACGGGTGTTATTACACTTGTGGAATATACTATGCAAATGAGCTAAGAGCGAAATGGCAATGCTATTTTGCAACTGCGAAAAAGGCGTCAGTTTATATTGTGACGTCAGTAATAAACGGCGATATAAGTTTCGCGGAAAATTGAAATGTTGAAGTTCAAGGATTTTGACGATTTTTTCGCAAAAATACGGGTCATATTATTAATAAGTATCAAGTTTGTGCTCTTGAGAACCAAATTTCTTAAAATCGTTATCTAAAACAGATATAAAGTTGGCGTGGCCTCGTTTAAACAGTTAATAAGATCTTGTAATTGACTAGGTGAATGATTTAGGAATAAAATTGAATGAGTGTGTGGAGCGAGTTTTGGGTGAAGTTGTAGGGAGGTAATCCAATATCGCAAATTTTGTTCAGGGTGAACAAAATTAGTGATATTGATTACCTCCCTTTAATTAAAAATGCAAAGAAGTTCTATTCGTAGCTTCCTATTTTTTCAAGAACGTATGTTGCGCTAGCAATTTGAATTTGTCAGTGAAATCGCGATTTTGAATGACATTGTTGATTCTATATTTTTCAATGGGTTTGAGCGTTTAAATGGTTTGAGTGAGTGTTCGGAATGAATGGATGGAGCGCTGAGAGAGCGAATTAGAATGGTTTTGATTGAGGTGAATGTCAATTTTACGATGTAATTAACTGTATCTGTTTATAGATAATTTATTTAATAAATTCGGTATTCAATGACCACTGTTTGAATATCCTCTATTTATTTCATTATGATTCTCAAGAATCTCATTAAGAATTTTTAAGAGGGGATGTTTTTTAGAATAAGATTTTTAAGCGGCTAAGATTAAGAATTCGAAAATATCTAAATGAAGAAAATAAAAACAACATACTGCCCGGGATCTTCAACGGGAACGACAACAAAATTAGATGGTTCGCAGTGTTTAACCATCCCTTCGTTTAGGATCACGAGCTACGGGCGATCGTTTACTGTACGTGTAGACCTGCAACTTCTAGTGAGTGATCAAAGATCAATATTTCATTCAAAATAATAGGAGATAACGATTTCTGGAACCTCACTCTTTCTTGCGGAACTATACATGGAAGGCTATAATGAGAAAATAAATGAGCGAGACGGAGACATAAACTTAAATAGTTATGAACACCGAGAAATGGTTTTGGAATGAGTTCGGAAAAAAATTGAATGAGTGTGATGAGCGAGTTTTGAATGATGTTCAAGGTATATAATCATAATAAATATAATCGATAATTTCGCACAATTAGACGAATGAGTGAAAATTTCTACAATAGATGCGTAGAATGTTTTGACGATTTGAATGAAACGTTGACCATTTTAGAACATTTTTATCGGAATGGTTTCTGAGTTATTGGGGTGAGTGTTTGGTATGAATGACTTCAAAGCTGAGCGAGTGATTTTGAATGATTTTTTATCGAGATGAATGTCAATTTCACGATTATTGTAATCGTGGTCAATCGTTTTGGTGGATGATAATCGGAAGAACGACTCGAATGGTACGCCACAAGAAGATCAAACAACTTCTGAAGAATATTGTTGTAAAACGGAATGAGCCTGTGCGTGACATTTCCAACAATTTCAAATGTGCGCAAAGCAAAGGTTGAGGCCAGCCTGTGCCTCCGCTAAGTCTGACCAGAATCTTCACATAGCGCTATATAGATACAGTTGGTTACATCGTAAAATTGACATTCACCTCTATCAAAACCATTCTAAATCGCTCTCTCAGTGCTCCAACCATTTATTCAGAACACTCACTAAAACCATTCAAAAACGCTCAAACCCATTGAAAAATATAGAATCAACAATGTCATTCAAAATGAGTTTAGATGGAGAAAATCACGATTTGATTGACATAATTCAAATTGCTAGAGCAACATACGTTCTTGAAGAAATAGTAAGCTATGAATAGAACTTCTTTGCATTTTTAATTAAAGGGAAGTAATAAATATCACTAATTTTGTTCATCCTGAACAAAATTTGCGATATAGGATTACCTCCCTTCAACTTCACTCAAACCTCGCTCCACACACTCATTTAATTTCATTCCTAAATTATTCCAGAATCATTCACCTTGTCGATTTCACGATGTTGTTAACTGTAGTTAAGGTATTTATCGATCGTCATGCAGTCAGCATATATTATTATTGCATCGTGTCAACACTACCCATCGTTTAGACCTCGCGCAGATGTGAAATTTTTGGCAATGTCATGAATTGGCTCAAATATAAAGTAGTGACGGTGTTAAGTCTATACATTAATGATATTTTCCAACAGAAATGATTTGTTACAGTTAGCAACATCGATCAGAACCATTCCAGATCGCTCACCCAGCGCTTCAGTCAGGCATTCAAAACATCTCGGTCACTCTTAAACGCTCCTAAATCGTTCGAAACGAATTCTATTTCGTCAAAAATGTTGAAGTCATTCCACGGTTCTATAGGCTGAAGAGGACTTCAAAGCGTGTGAATCCACACTAAAAGTAATGAACGTAAAAGAACGTAAAGAACAACTTTTTTCTAAGGTTTTCGACAATTTTCTGTCTTTCCGTTACCATAAAAATCTTTTGATGAACTTAACTTATTCCAACGATTTTGGTAGGGCTTAGCCAAAGGATCATCCCTGCCAAGTTCCAGCATGATTGGCCTAGTGGTCTTGGAGGAGAAGAATTTTTTCTAAGATTTTGGGCAATTTTTGGTTATTTTTCTGCCTATCCGTTTCCATAAAAAGTTTTTCATGAAATTATATTCCTTTAACAACTTTTTAAGAGCTTCACCCAAGGAACATATCTACCAAGTTTCAGCTTGATTGGCAATGCAGTTGAGAAGGAGAAAAAGCTTTTCTAAGATTTTCGGCAATTTCGGTCATTTTTCAGCCGTTCCGTTACCATGGATACTAGAGTGTTTTGATGAATTTAATTGCTTCCAACAATTTTTGTAGAGCTGCACCAAAGGATCATCCCTGCCAAGTTTCAGCATGGTTGGCCAAGTGGTTTAGGAGAAGAAGAATTTTTTCTAAGATTTTCGGCCATTTTTCAGCCTACCTGTAACCATTGAAACCAGAGTTTTTCATGAAATTAAATTCTTTCAACAATTTTTGAAGAGCTTCGCGCAGGGAACTTCCATGCTAAGTTTCAGCTTGATTGGGCTTGTGGTTTAGATTGAGTAGATATTTGGAAAATTTCAGCCATTTTTCAGCATTTCCGTTACCATGGAAACCAGAGTTTATGATGAAATTAAATTCTTTTAACAACTTTTGAGCTTTACCCAAGGAGCATCCATGCCAAGTTTGAGCTTGATTGGCCATGTGGTTAAGGAGAAGAATATTTTTGCTAAGATTTTCGGCATTTTTCGGCCATTTTGATACCATGACAACCAGAATTTTTGATACAATTAAGTTCTTTTAACAACTTTTAAAGAGCTTTACCAAAGGAACATCCCTGCCTAGTTTCAGCTTGATTTGCCTTGTGGTTAAGGAGAAGATGTTACAGAAATTGTTGACGGACGGAAGGAAGTTGGACGGACGGTGAGTGATCACAAAAGCTCACCTTGAGCACTTTGTGCTCAGGTGAGCTAAAGATCCTATTTGTGATATGCACGTGTAAATATGCAATGCAATCAATTTCGGGAATAACTTCTCAACGGGTAATTCTGGCGATTGCTTTATTCTGGCTATATGGGCGGTCAAGCTAAGATGCGCAAAAATTATTCTACCGCCAATATCTGTCGTTACTAAAGAGACACTTCTCTATTATTAAGGAACGTAAAATTGCGTGATGAACATTTTAGTCAATAATAGTAAGGTTTATATCAAAGATATGCAGAATATACTCATTCAAATTGGAATTAGAAAATCTGCTGACACCGTTTACATTTCGAGGGGGCAGCATAATTCTTTTGTAAGTGCCGATTATATTATAGGCACTTACAATAGTATTGCACTGACACATCGATTTGTAAATGTTTATATTACGATTTCAAGATTCCAGATCCAAGCTGGTTCTGTTCTGTACAATGGTTAAAATTGACAACAACTGTCGTTAGATGTAACCTTGACCCATGGCATTGAAGCAAGTTTCCACAGAAAGGGCTTACCACAAGCAGTAATATATGTGAAATAAAAAGAATACTAAACATGTTAAGAGTTACTTAAACTAGAAAATGGGCTATTTTTCAATTAAAGGACAGATAATTAATGAACATATGGAGTTAATATCATCTTAAAGACCAAATGCACAACTAGACACTATTCAGATTAATTAAAAGGGCGCGATTTTGATATCGAATGTCTTATGCATACATAGATATCATTCAGATACATTGTAGCAAGTTTCAGCTCATTTCCATTAATAGTTAAGGAGGACTTGCGCAAGAAAGGATTGCTAACGGACAGGCAGATGAACGGACAGACAGTTGGACATACGGACAGCCGGGAACATTACATAAAACGACCCTTTGGGAGAATAAAAAATGAAATATACCGGCCAACAAACAGTCGTTCGAAGATCTCTATAATATTTCTTTTAAAGAGCATTTGAGAACTGTTGTCAATGAATAGTCGATGGGCCAAAAACTGTCCATTTTACCAGACGTAGAATGGTTCATTGCTTCTTTTATGTACATAATTTTCGTAAATGAGCGACTTAGACGGCGTATCAATAATATCCGAAATATAGGAACGGCGTTTAGCATGTCCACGAACGATATGCACTAACTTGAAATCTGTCCAACTAATTTCTGGCTCGGATCCTCCCCGGGAGTGAACTGGGTATCCTGCTTTTGTAACATCAATCAGAAACCGGGCTAAATTGGAACCAGGCGTAGGTTCCGAACCTGAAATAAGTTGGCTGAAATCAGCTGGCCCTAAGAACACCCTTTAATTTTGTTTTTACATACATATACGGGTTGATTGCTGAGTCCGTCTGCAAGGTCGGGATTAAGTGAACTTAATATATTATCTTTAAAAATAAATTATTTGCTCTCTTAAATCTGACCAACGAATTTCTGGCTCAAATTCTATCCGAGAGTGAACATGAAGTCCGCTATTTCAGGGTATATCCCAAATAAAAGGCTTCCGGTTTAAGTCAGATTTAGACTGGTCCTAATGTCGATTATCAAAATAGCCTGGGAATAGGCTATTTTGGTAGTAGACAGTGGGACCAGTCTACGCCCGGGTAAGTTCCGGATCAGAAATGAGTTTGTCCTAAGAATACGCATTGTATTTTATACATACAGATACGGTTCGAATTCTGTGTCTGTCTGCAATGTGGGGAGAAAGTAGGATGAATTAATTATCTTTCAAAATTAGAGTTGCATTTCTAACAATACTTCAATAAGGGTAGCCGAAGTAGTTTGCTCGTAATAATAGAGTTACAGCATCGAGTCTGCTTGGAACCAGAAAATATTGTCATCCCAATCGGCCACATAAAGTCGATCAGACTTCTTGTCATAGGCTATATGCTCCATACCGAAACCAAGAAGTATGCATTGAAGTTCTTCTTTCGTAGCCAAAACAAATCGTCGAATGGACTGATTTCCGCTATCACAGACATATATCACACCACGATCATCTGTCACCATACCCCGCGGTTCATAAAACTTAGTTGACATCGGCTTTAAGACATGTACGCTGTACTCGTGAGGTAAGATACACAAAACTCTGTCATAAAAGCCGTCAGAAACAAATAATGTATCATCGAAATGTGCAATATAGTTTTCATTTCCTAGACCCGGTATTATCATTCGCTGTAGTTCCTCTCCATTCATGTTCAGAAAGCACAAAACATTGTCAGTGCACTCGTGAACTATGAATGTTTCCTTATGGAATATGATTTTGTCATAATGCCCGGTTGTTTTGATTATTTTTTCAATGAGTTTCTTCTTGATGTCAATAAAGAGTAAAACACAGTTCGACACTGTTGTAATTGTTAATTTGTTTGAATCGTATCGGCATAGGTCCCGCGGGTTAAAGTGCTCTAGAGACATCTGTGATGACCTTGGTATATTCTCAAAGCCGAGGTCGTAAATTAACAGACGACAATCATTGAAGAAACTAATGACCAATGTGTGTTCTGGTGTAATGATAACACTGGATAAGTTCAGCTTCTCTCGATCGGAAACAGTAAAATCCATTTCCAACCGCATTAGCTTTGGTTTGAGAGATAAACTACCGGACTTTGTAAATGGTAACTGGGCAGATATTTCCATTTTAACTCTGATTCCACCCCCTTTCCATATAAGAGCATGATTTGAATTTTCCGGACATATGTATAACTCATCTAAAATATCATCAAATATAATACACTGAATCTTTTTCCCGACCATTATTGGTGACAGCTCGGTATAACAGTTTTCCCTTGTATATTGCAATCGACGTATTGCCTTAAGTTCATTATCACACACAAATGAAACTGGTTTTATGTACCGGGATTCACTCGCGACTCCCTTTGGCGATTGGAATGCGCATTGATCGCCAGACTTGTTCGATAAAGATTCGATGTTGATGGATACCATTTCGGGGCTATCATGCATAGCTAATGAGGAAAATAGTCGGATGAACCACAGGTCCCAATTTCCTTCGTCTGATATTATAAGTGTGTCATTCCTTGAAATATACGAAAGATATACCGGTTTTCTCACATGAGGTTGGAGTCTAATAGTTTGTATTACATTACCATTTACATCAAGGAAGGAAACTGATTTAGTTTGGGTTGATACAGTCACTAATTTCTCGCGATAGAAAATTATTCCGAAAAAGTCAAAGTCAACGCTTTTGATACTAATTACTTTCTTGTCGTCCAGATCAACAAAAAGTAGATGTTTTTCAGCACCTGTGGTAACCACAACCTTATTTGCTTCGTATTCACAAAGGTCGAAAGGATGAAATCGCCTTAATCCCTCCGTAACTGCTGAAGTCAGATTTATATATGACCTCCTACATACTCTCCGCCTTATTAACAAGAAATGTTTCGACACTTTTAGACCGTAAGCTTTCAAGCTGCCATTGGCATTATCTGCGAAAACAATTCGTCTATCTTGTGTTATCGTTGCTCCTGTTATATGAGATACACTTGATTGTGAATCAAGAAAATGCCAGATCTTTAGGTGGTGGAGGTACTTCTTTTTCACTGTTCCTAGGTAGGGTGAGAATTGAAACTCTGGATACTGTATTAGCTTTGTCTTGTCTATTTCTATAGTAAGAAAAAAGATATTTTAGTGTCAAAGTATACCATCTATCATAGTCCAGTCAAAATAGCGAAATATGGCCTCAACCCAAAACAAATTGCAACAAAAACGTTCTTGGTTTTTTTGAGTAGCTTGACCCTCCCTAGATGACATACTAAAAGTAGTACAAAATTGGAAGATACGTATTTTGATTTTTCCATACATTTTGACACCCACTAGTAATGCCCGTAATACAACAAATTTAATGAAAATATTGGGTGATGTACCTGGAATAAAACTGATTTGTGCGAGCAAAACTAATCAAATATCATTTGAATTACCTCTAGAAATTAAACCACAGCTTTTGTTAATGGTTTGAGTAAAATGCATGACATTTTAAACATAAAAAGATAAATTCAAATTAATCTTACCCCACCCACTTGATTTAACATTAGAATGGATAGAAAATAGCTTCTGGTATTAAAACATTTTCATATATACCCTTGTCAACAAATTCAAAACAATATCGTTTTTTTGGATTGCTCTATTTGTATGTCTGCCTATCCCACAGGCAATTATTTCATGACAAAAGACCATGTATCCAACATTTGCTCATGTAAACTCTCCATTACTTACTTAATTAATTTAACTCACTTTATTTAAATTTTGTTATTTCGTAAGTCTAATCATATTTTGACAACATTGTTATCAGCTTATTATTTCTTGATAATTTTCCTTTTCATTGTTACCAGATCGTGTAAATATGCTGGAAATGATGAGAGTTGATGAGGTACAGGACTAGTTTGACACCTTGTCTTATATAATAATGCACATTTGTGTTTTTGACGAAAACTGGATAATGAAATGCCTGTGATCTGTCTGTCTAAGAATAATTTTCTGAAACTTCAATTCCAAACAAATCCTAATGAAGGTATATATATGTCACTTATCTAGTGCTACATTTCTTTTTTAATTCAGTATAACAATGACACATAGAAACTTTTAAAATTCTGAAATTACCTTTCCTAAAACTTTAAAAGAGGCTTGGCAAAAGTAAGTTACGACACTGAAAACGCGGTCATTTGATAACCTTAGAGGGGGTTACCACAGCTACATTAAGATCAAATTTTATAGAAAATTTTGTTGTAATTTCAGATAAATTAAAAATAAAAAGTTTTCGGTTGTACAAACTTGTCTAATCTTCGTATTAATGTGTCTTAAGTTAAACTTTAACCCATTAAAGCTTAAAAAAAATACTAAATTATGTGTCTTGGATGGCATTCTAATAACGCTTTACCGAAATTGATCTTTAGGTTCTCTAATTAAATGGTTTTTTGTTAAATTTTAAAATTAATAAAATTAATTTTAGAAATTGGAAATGGTTTCTTACAATACCTAATTAACATTATTCACATCAAGCCAAGTTATTTCAAGTTTCGTTTGTTTGAAGGGTGGGGGGTATGCTGTTTTCAACAATCTTTCATTTATATCGCGGCGGCAGCAGTACTTTACAATGGATTCCTGGTATTCTCACACCAGTACCACCATTACATCCTTTTCCTAGCCCACAGCTGCTTTTCCACATCAGTCTACGATTATCAATCCATTAGGTATTTCAAGAACATAATATGAAATTGATATAACTTTATAAACAAAACTGGTAGATAATCGAGAATTGGTAAGGTTAGGGTCCTTGATATTTTTCAAAATTTAAAAAAAATCTCCTTTTCATCTCGTGGAAATATACTACGCAAATTTGCTAGGGGGGTCAAATTCACAAACCTTTTGAATTATTTCTTGATTCATGTTTAACATGTTTAATTTATAAGCCGATGATCATGTCAACTAATTTAAAACTAAGATTGGGGTTTCCTGAACTTTTTTTTTTTAAATCAAAGCGTTTTTCAACCATTTCAAATCTAATGCCTCGCGATATAGGGGGCGTTTGTAATCGATATGCATGGTGTTCTAGGAGAGCTTCGTTAGACAACTTCATTCCAAATTAATATTTATGCCTCACATAGTCTGTCATTTTAATAATTTTGATATACAAATTGTTTGTGAACATTCACTTGGTAAAAAATTTTGAAGCATAAGCTTGTTATCATTTGTTCTTCATTCATTTTAAAACGAAATGTTGGCATTACACTCTCACAAGGTTTTTAATCATTTCATATTTTTACTACTAGTAAAGCATGATCTCTTCGTATAAGTGTTTAAATTAATGACGAATACATATCCACATCAAAATTAGTTCATTGAGTCTTGTTTTAAATAAAAATCAAAACTTCCAATGAATTGGCAATAAGAGCACTTTCCAATTCATTCCTATACCATTCTCCAATTTAACACATTATGTTAAGAGAAATCTGCCAAATAACAAACAAAACCTGTTTCCTAAGTCATCGATGTGATGCACCTGTTTGAAAATTTTCAAGTTAAACTTTCTTAACGCCTAATATGAAAATCTCAAAATCTAAAGACATTCACAGTTTACCTTAGTTTGTCAATTAATTTTTAAAATAAGCATTTGAATGGGCCAACATTATGCTTCAAAATTTTTCACCAAGTGAATGTTCACAAACAATTTGTTTATCGAAATTATCAAAATGACAGACTATGTGAGGCATTACATTGCATTCGATAGAACCAGTACCAGACAATTCCAATGTCGTCACAGCGCAGATGATTGAGTGCTTGGATTCCAATTACAGGTTTCAAGGTTGATCTCTGACAACAGCACATCCTGTCTAACACTTTTCTCCAACCAAAAGGATAGATACTCGTAAAAATATCTTAGTTTAGAAAAATGTAGCCCGGAAAGGAATTTCCTGGTAGTAGCGATGAGAAAAATACCAGAAATCATGGTTAGGTCCTCTGTTTGCAGTGTGATGAAATTGTTAATACAGATGATAAATCCTTTCCGAACAAAACAGGTGATTTTTTATCGGCTTTAAATTCAAAAAGTATTAAATTTGTGCGAATCTTATGCTTTTGAAAATATAAAATAGCTTCAAGGTTAGAATTTGTGAAAAGAACTTATATTATTTTAAAAAAAAATATCTCGTCCAAAACATTCCGCCCTAAAGTTTCAGTATATCAAATCAAACAATTGTTTATAAACATTAGGTCAAACAAGTGTCTTCTTGCAATATGTTTTCACATATAACTAGTATCATCCCTACCAGGCTATCTTTGGTGTGAAAACTGGGATTTTTTTGTCATACAGTTAACCCCCCCCCCTCCCTCTAAACTTCATATACATGAATGTCTTTGTTCTTTGTAAAGTACTAGGTGTAGCTCAAATTCCGTAATAGGATGAGACAATAAGACAAATCCATGGCTCTTGGTAAGATACAAATAAGCCAACGGGCTTTGTAAAACTTTTTCTTGGAGAGAATTGATTTATTTTCAAAATGCAATTAAACTCTTATGTACAACAGACGGACAACAAAATTTATTCATGGGGCGGGGGGGGGGCACATAATAAAATATCTTTCCAAAATTTAGATTTGATTTTATCTAAACCATTAGATATGATCTTGGGTTGACATTCTTTAGAATGTATAAAGAAATGTCAAGAAGGACGTAGTTCATGGGTTGTCCGTCTGTTGTATCATGTATATGAAGTTTGGAGGGGGGGGGGTTAACTGTATGACAAAAAGATCCCAGTTTTCACACCAAAGATAGGAGGGGGGGGGGGTAAAAGGTTCAAATCGACTTTGACTTTGACATTGAAAAGACTTTGGACTGTTAAAAATGATCCAGAGCTATTTCATGAAGCAATGTCCCTTTTTTGCCAAAGCGACCATTTTCTACTACTTTGCAATGTTAAAGTGAGTGGGTGGGGTAAGATGTTTTACAAATTATCTCTTAAACCGACCAAATAAGGAAGAATATCCTATTTTCAATTAGCGAATAACTTATTACAACCCACTACTTGGCTTTTGGTATACCGACAACTTCTCTTTTAGATTTAAACATGTTTTCTGTCAAAAAGTTCTTACAGGTTTAGTTGGGAAAAATCTATGATAAAAATCGCGAAAAAATCAAAATACGTATCTTCCGATTTTGTCCTACTTTATATATGTTAAATGGGTATGTCTATGGATGTCAAAAAACACAACATTGTTTTTGTTGCAATTTGTTTTTGGTCCTACCATAATTTGACTTGACTATCAATGTTGTAAAGCTAAGACTTAGTAAGTATGTATAGTAGGTTATTTTGATTAGTAAAATTATTTTTAAACGAGTTGCCTATCAGCTGAGACTTCATGAAGAAAAAGTTGGATTGTGCATGTGGAATTCGTAAAATAATTCATCCGCCAAGCTTGTTTTATTAAAATGAGACTGTTTATACAGTTAAAAATATCGTGAAATTTACACTCACTCTGAACAAAACTTTTCTAAAAAACTCACACAGAGCTCTATTTATTCCATACTATCCCTCAAACCACCAAAGAACACTTACTTAAAGATCTTCATTCAAATTGCCAGAAAGGTTCCCTTGATTTTTCTGACTAGCTAGAATTAGGAAACGTATGATTGCTTCGTTAAAGCAGAGAAATATATTTATAAAACCTGTGGGTATAATTTTTATTAAATGGGAGTGGTAAATATTGCCACTTTTGTTCATCTTGGTAATGTTGTATTGCCTTACTTTAATTTCATTCAAAACTCACTCATGTTCACTCATTTAAAATGCATTTCAAAATCGATCAAATTGTCGATTGTCGATATCACAATGTTTTTGTTACTGTATTTTTCCGATAATAAGTACTAAGATAACGCTACCTATTAATTAAAAACAACTTATCTGACAAAATCTGTGAATGGTTTGCAAAGATTGATCAGTGTGAAATTACGGACACACCACAAAAGACAATGGTTTGGCACTGCGGAGCACTTGGAGACACTATCTTATCTAAAAAAATGTTTTAGCAAAGTTTTCAATAGTCCTAAATGGTAAACGTGGAAATATATTTAGTCGATGACATTTCTGCCGAATGATTAATTCATTTGGGATGGCATAGCACAGTTTGTAGCGTTGTATGGCGTGTCACTCCATATTTTGTTTAAAAAAACTCATAAAACTGTTTACAGTTTTTTTTATTTTTTACGCTCCTCAAGTAGCGAGTTCCACTGGTCGACTATCATTATAGCGGAACTGTTTTTTTCGTATTTTGGTGTGGCACCGTTTTTTGTTTTTTGTTTTTTGTAGATTTTTAGACTTTGGCCTCGAGTATGGGTTCTGGTGGTTGTATTCTTTCGGAAAAGTTTCTCTGTTTCAATTCTTTCAATTCCTTTGAAATTTTTAAAAGTTTGAACCACGTCCGACCGTAGCTTTTATCTTTGATGTCAGATGCCAGTTAAATTGGTAGTTCTTTCTTGTTTTTTTTTGTTTTTTTTTTGTTTTCATCGACATGTTCTACTACACTATTACCGTACTACTACCGTACTCGAGGTGAAGTCTAACTAGGCTTTTGTACAGAGTGAGAAACATATCTTTTGTCAGATGGGAAAAAATTCTCTTTATAATACCATGCATCCTATTGGCTTTCTTTATTTTCAAATCTATGTGAGCTCGGACAGCAAGTTTACTATCAATGAACATACCTAGGTCAACCTCTGATTTGTCTTGTATAATCTCTTTACAAGAAAGGTTATATCTGCTGTTGAAAGGTTTCCCAAGCTGTAAGTGCTTGCATTTTTTCTGATTGTAATCAAGTAACCAATTTTCAGACCAATCTTCAAGCAGCTTCTTCAAATCTGCTTTTAAATTCTCTTACTCTGTAGCGTTGTTAACTACTGCGGAAATTTTTGTATCATCTGCAAAAAGACGTATTGTGTCCAGTAAATTATCAGGTAGGTCGTTGATGTAAAAATAAATAAAATTGGTCAAAGGACAATTACCTGAGGTAATCCACTTGAAACTTCACAGTACCCTACCCGTCAATAAACTGTTGATCCATCATAGTAGGTTTCCCTTTATTCCATAGCCTTCTAACTTGTGTATTAGTTGCTTGTGTGGCACTGTGTCGAATGCCTGTTACGAATCTAAGTAGTTAACACCCACCGTTTTACCTTGGTCCAGCATTTCCGTCCAATGATCAATTGTTTCATTAAGTTGTTTGACTCAAAATATTCCTTTTCTGAAACCAA
Organism: Fragum whitleyi; assembly: GCA_948146395.1. Classification (NCBI taxonomy): domain Eukaryota; kingdom Metazoa; phylum Mollusca; class Bivalvia; order Cardiida; family Cardiidae; genus Fragum; species Fragum whitleyi. The sequence goes on from OX411550.1 coordinate 61,355,783, forward strand.
GTTGATGTTCTGTAAATAGATCATTTTCTTCTAGGTAGTTCTGGTGATTTGGTCTCCAATGATAGTTTCCATTATTTTTCAAAGGATACAATGCAAGCTGATTGGTCTGTCAATATATGGGACAAGTTTGGAGCCTTTTTTAATAAAGGAGTGTTATTCGACCGCTTCCAGATTTGTTGTAATTCTGCCTCTCGGAATAATGTTTTGTAGATTAGACAAATTGGCAATATAAGGGTTTCATATGTTTCAAGTAGAAATTTTGGGTTGATTTAATCAGGGCCCATACATTTACCTTCTTTTAATTTTGATAAGTGTGTTTTTTATTGTTTCTGATGAGAATTCAGTATCTCTTAATTCAGTGCTCGTTCTTGAATCGAATGGCGGCTTGTTGTTTTCGCATGTAAATCTTTTTTTGAATTGCTTGTTTTAAATTTCTGGTTTTTGTTGGTTATTAGTAACTAAATTCCGTCAACATCTTTCAAATTTGGGATATCTTCTTTAATTTGAGTTCTTAAGTTTACAAATTTCCAGAATATTTTTGGATTTGTTTTAATGTCATGAACAATTATCTTTTCATATCGGTTCTTTGCTTCTTTTACCTTTCTGGATGCACCGTAGCCAAGTTATAGAGATCTCTTGTTCTGGTATTCTTGCAGTATACGTATTATCGTTATTGATATTGTCGTAGTCTCCCTTGTGAAAATTGAGTTTTGTTCTATTGTCTTTGTCTTGAGTGGGCTCGTAATGGATTAGCTGGAATTCAATAATACCATGGTCGCTATTCCCAAGAGGTGCTTCATGTTTTAGGTTTTCGATCATTCCTGTCTCGTTTATTAGGATTAGGTCCAGGATGTTAGAGGTGTATCCATCACGGTTCCTTGTTGGTTTTTTGACATGCTGGAAGAGGTTATTGGACTGTATAATATCAAGAAAGTAAAGAAATTTCTGGACATACTAACATACTTTTCTGCTCATATTTGCTTTTTTTCTAGATCCCAATCTATGCTTCCAAAGTTTAAACCTGCCATTATGGTGATAAGGTCGTACTTAGTGTTGATAGTTATTGCGGATAGAATGTGTTGAAGCTCATCTCTGGTATCTACACTGGTGGAATTAGGACTACGGTATAAGCAAGTCAGCAGTATGTTTTGATTTTTTGAGTTTAATCCCAGCTTGTACGTATTCGACGTTGTTTGTGTTATGTTTTTCTATATAGTCAGCTCCGATGGTGTTCTTAATCTATAGAATGCAACCTCTTCTAGTAGCAACCAGTGTTTTGGTTTGTATAAAGTGTATCCTGGTGTGAACCATACTGGTAGTTCGTAATCTATGTTGACTAAATAGTTTGGCATAACCTCGTTGATTGCTATAATGTCATATTATCGTTTGCATGTATGAGAGATTTGAGTTCATCCATTTCGTTTAAAAGGCTATATGCATTTGTGTACATAGTTTTCAGTTTGTGCTTATTTACATGTGAGCTTTTATAAAATGCTTCCTATGGATGGTTTGTAAACGAAGTATTATCTCGAGTTTCTATACCTCCCAATGCGGTTACCTCAACGTCTGTGTTCAGTTGTGGCGCTGTAACTCTTGATTTAGTAATTTTTTTGACATCATATGGATGTTGTTTAAGGAGAAAGAGTTTATGAACCAAGATGGAGTTGTGAAAACTTTGATGTCAAGGTTTTTTTAACATTGGTTATCGTAGTATCAACAAGTGTCTCCTCACTGTATCTCAATTCATCGATTGGCTGGTCGTCATTCTGAGCATTTCTCTTGGTTTGTTTGTTTGTTTGTTTTTTTTTTTTTTTTTTTTTTTGATAATCTACGTTGTTTATTTCATTTCTTTGTGAGACTGTAAGGTCCTTTAAAATTGCGCATTTTTTTAGGTCTTTTCCGGTTGGAATGTTCTTCAATTACCTGGCATTGTCTATGATATTTTTTCCTATGTTCTTTGTTGTTTAAAACTAATTTTAAGGGCCTATTTGTACTTAGCTTAACTTCTCTTCCGATGGTCAGAAAATATTCCCATTACATATAAGTCTTTCTTGGCTGCCAAATGTCACTCAAGAGTGAAAATGTTGGAAACGTCACGCACATGCTTACGTGTACAGGTGAGAACATCAAAACAATTCATTCATTCTAAACACTCACTCAAACCATTCATAACACGAAAGACATCAGTTCAACGACTGTTTTCAAAATAACAATCGATAGAAAAGAAAAATAATTTGGAAGCGTCAGGCTGTTTCGTAAAGACATAGGAAGATATTCATAGAACGTTTATGCATTTTTTATTTCAGGGAGGTAATAAATATCGCTAATTTTGTTCAAGATGATTCCTCCCTTTAATTTCATGCAAAACTCGCAACTCTCTTTAATTCAATTTCATTCCAAAATCATTCAAATAAAAATTCAGTTTGTCAATTGCACGATGTTACTGACTGTACAAATGTAAAACGCATACCAGAATCCCTGTTATTGTGTCCAAAACTCGACGAATCGTCCTTTGGCTGATCGTGATCTCCGCCACACAGTTCGATATTCTGATCATCAAAGGCACGTTTAAATCTATTTTCCGTCGATTTTTTAAACTCCATTTTTTGATTTGTACTTCATTATTTAAATCGTTTATAACCGCCATAAAAATAAATATTCAATCCTTGATATTGAAAAATTACCAAAAAAGTTAAAACAAACTCACAGTGAATGTCGCGCTACAAGTTTTTAAGAAAGACTATTAACATCGGTGAAAATCTTTACCTGTAATGGCCCTGTCACACCTCAACGTTTTAGCCAGCGTGTGCCTAACGCGTTTGAGAAAACGATTAAGTCCGCAAAACGTCGGCAAACGCTGACCTACATTTTCTTTTTGTCTATTTACGGCGCGCTTGTAGCGTGTTCATAGCGAGTTTGAACGTGTGAGTAACGCGTGAGAAACGTGTTGATAGCGTATGACAGCGTATACCAACGTTCTTTAGCGTGTGTCCAACGTTCTCGTAACGTCCTCAGAACATGCTTAGCGTGTTTGTAACGCGCTTCTAGCGTTTTGGATGTAAATATAAATTCTGCAAGAAATTACCACTTTAAATTCATTCTTTTAATATATAAACAGGCCACCGGCCACTACACATATTCAAATTCAAAGTACGTTGCTTCATGTAAAAGAAAAATAGGAAAAGACGAAAAAAAAAATACACTGGCACCTGTTACATATGAAAGCATGCATATAACAAACTTAAAAGATTACAGGTTGATTAAAGCTTCTAGTACTTTTCACTCGAAAATATTGCGAAAGGGTAAGAAACAATTTGTCATAAAGCACTCCTTTCTTCCTCCCTATGCTCTACCATGTAGGATGACTTTCTACAACCTCTCTTAATCTTGAATAACTAGTCCTCTATTAAGGGGGAAAAAGTGTACCAAATATCGAACTTGTAGTACATATAATAGAATCAAATATTCTGAACAGAGCAGAATAGAGTAAAACACGTCTTGTATTATGACCACTAGGTACAACGATGTACTTTACTTGTCTTTTTGGTATATTGATAATGATCAAATGAGACGAATGAATGTTTGTATTTTCGCGAATGTATTGTTATTCTGACCAAAGAACAGACGCACTTGTAAAGCTATAAACGCAATGTTTAATACACATATAGGCTACATTCTCCCCCTCGACAATCTAAGGAATTAAGAAAATCCGTAAAGGATTTATATGGAAGAAAAGACAAGCAGCTTATAACATAACATAACATAAGTTTTATTTATATGACTTGAACGAAATCGTTCATCGTCAAATATAGAGAATGCTACTTATAATCGAGTTTTCAAGTCATTCTTAGACTGGTCATGAGGAAACAAGCAGATATGAACATGTCAAAAGGGTCATACACACGTACATGCACAAATTTATTTATTTACGAGAAGCTGGTGGTAGAAATTCAAGACAAACATGCAGCGGAGCTTTTATATTTTCATTGAAAACTGAAACGCTGTCATACGCCAGTAACACGCTGTGAACTCGCTGGCAACGCGCTAGACACACGTTCAGTACGCTGAAGACACGCTATGCACACGTTCCCAGTACACTGGAGACACGCTAGAAGCACGTTAAACTTTTGGCGAACGTGTTTCAAGCGTGTCCGTAGCGTAAGTGAACGAGCTCCTTGCGTGTCTCTAGCGTGCTGAGCGTGTTCGGAACGAGTGCGGAACGTGTGCGGAGCGTGTTCCAACACGTTCGGCACACGCTGAGAAATTTTAAGCATGCACAAAATTTTATGAGATACTCATCGTATCGCAACGTGTGCCAACGTGTTACAGCGTGTCGATAGCGTGTGCGGAACGTGTCCATAGCGTACCCGACGTGTTCGCAGCGTGTTACAAAAAATCCAACACGTTCCGCACACGCTGGCTAAAACGTTAAGGTGTGACAGCCCTATTAAGTGTAATGTCCTTATTATTCAGATCTCGACTTTGTTATGGTGGCCAAAAGCGGCCAATAAATGTCGCGTTACTAAGATAAACTCTAATGCCAAAACATGCGAAAAACGTAAATTGTATGAGTAGAATTCGTCGATTCTATACAAATGTACTGCAATCAAAAGTCACAATTTATGAAAGTCGACTCATGAATAAATACAACATTTTAAACCCATCGCGTGGAAAAGGGCGATATCTTTCGTCTTTAATGTCGTTTTGTCGTCTTATACCTCGCACAAAGGATCGATGTTAATTCATCCGTTTATTGAAATACAAGCGCAGTTTTTGATAAAAAATATCAATACCTGTCGTTTCACGTCATTTCATTTATTGGGTGACGTAATATTATGTTTGTTTATTGAATGAATGGAGTTAAGCGCCACTTTCAACATTTTATTCAGTTAAATCGAGGCGGCTGGAGCGCCTAACAATGGATTCCTGGTATTTCTCTAACCAGTTCAACCATCACATTCTTTCCTAGACTCCAGTTGCTTTCTCACATAGGTCTACGATTATCAACCCAATGGTAAGAGACAATTAGTCGGAAAGAATGAGTGCCGCCGTCGAGTATAGAACCCGGGATCTCTAGATTGACAGTCCGAGGCGCTACCAACTGCGCTTTGGCGGCGGCACCAATAGTATGTTGGACAGACGCTGTCAATGTAAATTACACCATGTGTCATGAGTCACGCAATACAGTTAGTTACATCGTGAAATTGACATTCGCCTCAATCAAAACCATTCTGAATCGCTCACTCAGCGCTCCATTCATTCACTCCAAACACTCACTCAAACCATTCAAAAACGCTCAAACCTATTGAAAAATATAAAATCAACAATGTCATTCAAAATAAATGTTGATGGAGAAAAATTGCGATTTCACTGACATAATTCAAATTGCTAGTGCAACATAGGTTCTTGAAGAAATAGGAAGCTTTGTATAGATCTTGTATGCTTTTTTTATTAAAGGGAGGTAATCAATATCGCTAATTTTGTTCATCCTGAACAAAATCTGTGATATTGGGCTACCTCCCATTAAATTCACTCAAAACTCGATCCACACACTCATTCAATTTCATTCCTAAATCATTCCAAAATCATTCACCTTGTCAATTTCACGATGTTCTTAACTGTATAAGAAACCTGGCGTTCTATCGGAGCTTTTTTGTCTTGTTTTTTGTTGTTGCTGTTTTATTTGCCAATGTATTATACAAAGCATCGTCGATGTTATTTAGACATCGCTACAATACATTGTTATAATTTGCTTTAAACTATTATTTTCGCTTTTTACGTCGTTTTCTAAAATGACGTAAGTGTCTTTACAATATAAAGGTACCTAAGACATTTACAGTTAACAACATCGTGAAATTGACAAGGTGAATGATTTTGGAATTATTTCTCAATGAAATTGAATGAGTGTGTGGAGCGAGCTTTGAGTGAAATTAAAGGGACATTACCCAATATTGCTAATTTTGTTCAAGATGAACAAAATTAGCAATATTAATTACCTCCCTTTAATAAAATATATGCACTCTTCTGTTTGTACGTCTTCGTGGACCAATCAGACACTTGTAAGTCCACACCAGCTAATAAAGACGTAGAAAAAAATAGATCGATTTGAATTTTTTGCTGACTGTTTGGAACGATTTTTAAATGTTTTCTAATTATTTCGGAGCGTTTCTGATATATTTGAGTGAGTGTTTTAAATGAATGAATGGTGCGCTGCATGAGCGATTTAGAATGGTTTTGATTGAGATGATTGTCAATTTCACGATGTTGTTAACTGTACGAGTAATAGTACTGCAATAATGTAAGTAGAGGCAAAATTACAAGATCATTATCACTATAATGCAATTAAAAACAGAAAAAAAAACATCCAAAGCAAAAACAAAACAAAAAAAAACCAACACACACACACACACACACACACACACACACACACACACACACACACACACACACACACACACACACACACACACACACACACACACACACACACACACACACACACACACACACACACACACACACACACACACACACACACACACATACGTGTTTGTGCCTGAAAATCACTACACCTGTAAAAATGCCGGAAACTGGCTACACAGCTTTCTACTGTTGTAAAATGAACAAAATTGACACGAATGATATATAAGGCCTTAAGGTATGTGTTGGTAGGTTTGGAATGTCCTTGCCTTTGTTTTAAAAACATCTTGCTTTTTCACGGAATACCACTACAAAATCACGTGATCAATGTCATACACACCTTGAAATCACTACTTTCGACACACACCTGAAACTGGCGACAAACGTCGACACATACCGGATGTTCACTCCATGGCACTTACGGGTGTACATTTAGCTTATTACTAATGGTTTCTCCCATTATTTTGAAGCCATTCATACCAGAGTGAACTGCTCCCAGCTTATTTGCATTAAAAATGTTATCGAAAACTGATACTAAAGAAATTTCCGTTCTCGGAGCTAACAATCTGATGATTGTGTAGTGACCAAACGGTGAGGCATTCGAAATAGGAGTGTTATCTGTTGTTCAAATATTTTGAGGAACTTGAAAATTCAATTGTCTTTTTTTTTCTTGAGAAAATACTCACGTATATCAATGCAAAAAGAATACTCACGAACAAATATTTGCGTATAAGGAAATAAATTTGCACGCAAGGAGTAAAATCAAAATATTTGCCGACATTAGGAAATTATACTCACGTTAGCAAATGCGTTCACATGCAAAGATAAGCTATGTAAGCTTCAATGCAGTAAGAACATTTTGTTTCAGAATAAATCACAATATTAGTTCACGAATAGTGGTTTAAGCGGATTTTTTCTATAAATAGTTTTTTTGTGTATGTTAAGTGTTTGGACAATGTACTGTCAGTTGTCTGACATAATTTGATAGACAGGACAAACACATTCTAAATGTAATCTGGATACATCGACATGGTCACTTGCACGCGCTCACAACTGTTTAGGTCGTTTCCAAAATACCTACGTTGGTGAAAGCGGGTCCCGTACTGGCCCACATGAAAAAATGTACTTTTTTTTTTGTCTTGATGAAAAATTTATAAATTTGAAAATATTGGACTTGTGTTTGTTTACCGATGTCGTTGGTAACATTTACGTGGTGCTTATTTGTAAGGGTTAAATGTTTCTCAGACCTCGCATTTTCATAACTACAGACTAGCAAAAAAAGGAAGATACGTGAAATAGGTAGCAAATTTGAAATTAATGGCAAATATCTTTATTCTAGACACCTTTCTTATTATCTTATTTCCTGTACACATATTCATCGAAATTAAAGAACTATATAGTATGCTATGTGAGTTCTCGCCCACAAAATAAGACGTTGGGCATTTTCAAAACACATATTTCTACGTTTGAAAACCATACAGATGCGTTTTTGTCGTGTCTACATGAACGATATAATGTTAAATTAAGGTATTATGCATGGCAAAAGTTTTGACACTGATAAAATCAGGTTGCAATGTAGAAGCACGTGGCCAACATTAAAAAGCGCCGGGAAGAAACGAGGTCACATGACGTTGAAGCGAGGTAACATGGAGAAGCAGGGCGCATAATACATGAAGATCAGACCGATAGTTGGGTAGGGGGGTGTCATCGACAGAAAATAGAAATCGACCGATGTTCGTATTTGGTAGGTGTCGTGAACTTTTATTTCGCAGAAAACAGACACAAAATTGATCACTGAAAGCCATCCCGAAAATAAAATAAAAAAAAAAACAAAAAAAACCCGTCACAGTTCAATCGTTTCTATGCCACTTTTATTCAAATTATTTTACTTGCTGCATAAACATTGGCGTAGGAAGAGGAGGGCCCAGGGGAGCCAACCCCCAAATTATCAAGGGGGTAGCATATCTTTGCCCCCCTCCCCGAAATCACCCATAATTACCTTCAAGAAAGGTCCAGGTATAGGAACATGCAGTCTGAAAGTGCCAAGATTGCAGGAAATGGCTTCTCAGAATTCAAAATTTTCTAGATGACATGCCCCAGACCCCCTAGCAACGCTACGCTCGGTAGGGTTCCATTCATTTAAACGTTTTAAAACAATTTAAAATATTTTAAACCACCCTACGCCTATGACTAACAATGCCTACTGCGATTGCTCTAGCAACCGGAGTAGACGTTTCTCCCAACGTTTATACACACTGGAAAATGACGACACTAAGTTCACACAGCGGATTATCACTACGCCATCATCATCAGCAGCATCAACAACACAACCAACATCACGTGGTGGCTGATCGTGGTCGCGAAAAGGTGGGCTTGATGGGCGCTGATATGCCTACGTGACAAATATAGCGCTTTTCTCGTATCGGCTATTTAAAATATCATGGTCTGGAGTCGATATGACGTAGCCCTCACCATTCGCCGCATGAGATTATGATAGAAACGCGCCGATATGGCATTTTAACCGTGATACTTCGACAACACGATTGTGAAATTATATCGTGTCGGTGCCTAATTTTAACTATATCGGCGCCCTTTAACTTGCTCTCGTGTCGGCGCAAAAAAAGGCGCTGAACGAGAACAAAATACATTGTAATTCGGTAGATATAGTGGTTCCACGTTTTTTTTTAATCCCACCAAACAATTAAAAAATTATCAATTAACAAATTATAGGTAATACAAATTGAGTATTGGTCCGGTAGAATATCGACCTGATTGAGAATCAGTTTTTTCTGGAGATCGAGTGTTGTCGCGTTGATATCTTTTACGCGACCTCAGATTCCAACCCTGCCTTTAATTACACCAGGCTAAGCGTAAACTCTTATGGTTGTCTTTCAGCTTTGGTCGCCTAATTACCCGTCTTCACCTCAAACCAGCTGATCTTAATCGATTTCGAACTGCTTGATGACTAATTCTCAGACCTGTTAAACACTGGCGTCCGAGTCTCACTTAAGCCCTTTCTTGACTCGGCGTAGTTTTCCATGGTCTGCCAGATGGTCTATGTTTACTAACACTACCAGTCTCTACAAACGTTCTCACTAGGCGGCTCAATGTACTGCAATGGCACCCGGTTCTCCTACCTATGTCCTTGTATGATAGCTCTGTGAAGGCCCATAATCTGCCATTTAACGTTTTCTGGTAGAAGACACGGGAATAGCATTGATAAATACCTGCTTGTATATGTCTGCAAAGAAATTTAAGATGCTCTTTTGGGATATAATAAGCGGAATGTGACCTAGCCCCACACACATTCGTAAACAGACAGAGCATACGTGGTTTAAGTCTTGATGCCTAATAAACGCAAGGCATTTGAAGTTTTTGAATAGTTACCAGTTTGCATAAAATCTTCTATATCAGGTTTTGAATGTATTCAATTTAGATACGCTATACCTGGTGATTGCAAAGTCACGGCTTGTTTCCGTACGCGTTTGAATTCAATTTTAGCTATTCAATCCTGATAGCCAAGTTTAAGGTAGCCCGGAGTTCATCAATCCAGGAATGTCAATTCATAGTTTAGCTCGAGTTTGATACCCAGATCGATCATTATCCATCCCGATACGCAAATATGGTAGAACTCCAGAAGTATAAGATAAGCATCATATTAACGTATTTGGTGTTGCATTTAGTTTGATGCCAAAAATACAACAGATATTATTCGTCATCGAATCATGAGCCGTGACAAAAGGTTACTGTATATTCTTATAAATGTAAATTGACCGTGAAGCATGTATCTAAGTGAATGAAAGCGAATAATGACACATTTTGCGTGCTGTCCGCGGTGGCATACAGCAGCTGTCTTCAGAGAGTACTATTACAATTAAGTATACAGGCTGACGGGTTCGAGTCACATATTTCTATAAATCGAAACCCCTCTTCCCCCGTTAATTTATACTCGCTGATCTTTGACCATTCACTGGTCGTTGTCCCATTATACATGGTATAGCACGCTGGTCAGTGATCAACTGGGGAAAATTTAGGCTTTTCAAGTAAGAGGACGGATGGTCAGTTGAACAATTTGGAACATTTGGTTCTTTTATGGACCAACCGTGAATCCAGATGAAAGCTATGGCACAGCTTTGATATTTAACTTCATGCGATTAAAAAGTTGAAAGATGTCGTTCGCGCTTTACTCTGGTGTCATAGATCCCGTCAAAAGATCTGGCAGAGAACTCCTTGACAATGGTTATAGATGCTTTGCCGGGTCATTTCTCTAGATCTATACAAACAAAGACAGCATTGTGTCCCTACCACTAATCCGACTTTTCTCTGATGAAACTCGCTTTTTGATATGTTGATGTAGCGACATCAACATATCAAAGAGCGAAATTCATAAGAGAAAACTTGTATTACCCTCCCGCCAAATAAAAATAGAAAAGAAAGTGGTAATTAACAGGCATTTTCTACGTAAGACTTATGTTGGTGAATTTTCATAGAGAATGGGCTTTCATGCGAGAATTTCTCTGGGCCATCTGTAGTACTTTGGCATTTCACATCAATTCAATCAATTGAAATGGCTTTACTTTTTGGCACCCGAAAAAAATATTGTCAATATTTTGCATGCTGGTAGCTTTTTAGTGGCTTTGTAGTTTCCTCACGAACTATGAAAGTTGATAGCTGGAGTGGGAGTGGTTATAGATACATAGATATATATGGCCTCTGATTGAGATCCATGCTGACCTGTTATCAAATATCTGCTTCATAAAAAAGGGTTCCATTTTATCAAGTAAACTGTGACTTAATCACGGGCAAATAATGAAGACGTCGCAGAAGGCAATGCGTCACTTTTTTTTCAAAAAAAATGTCACCCCTGTGTTCTAAACTTATCATTACAAGACACCCTAAAACTCACCATTTTATATCTTATATCAAATGTAATGTATATAATAAAAAACATGAACTAGAGTAAACTTTTTTATTATATTGGTATAATTTCGTTTCAGGAATTTCAATTCGCAATTTAAGCGAAAAAACGCGTGTAACATGTAACATGAAAGCACCACCAAAAGATAAACATCTTATATTTTATACAGTTTAATAATGATTAAACTGCCTGATAACACATCAAATTTTAACTGGTATGAAATCCAACATTTTTTTCCAACGGAGATCGAATTTTAACAATAAATAAGAAAGATGTTGTCTTATGTTTAAGGAAAATTGAGGCGTAACACCAAACATTACGACATAGATAAAATGGTGTTTTTCTTGAATATTTTCATTAAGAATTAATACGCTGAAATTCGTGTGGAACGAAATTTTTCAGTTCGTAATTTAACTATTTTTTCTATTCTTAATACGCTCAAAATAGCAGTTCCCATTCGTATACGAGAATTTAAATGAAGTTAAGAAATATTATTTTTTTATTGGAGATCATCTTAATATTTCAAGGATTGATTGATTGATTGAATGGTGTTTAGCGCCGCTTTCAACTTAATTGCAGTTATATCGCGGCGGCTGGAGCACCTAACAATGGATCTCTGGTATTTCTCACACCAGTACTACAATAACACCCTTTCCTAGCCTCCAGCTGCCATCCCACATAGGTCTACGATTTTCAACCCATTGGTGGTAGACAAATTGTTTGACAGGTTGAGTTCCGCCGTCGGTGATCGAACCCGGGACCTCTAGATTGACAGTCCGACGCGCTACCAACTGCGCCATGACGGGGGCTTAATAACTCAAGGATAGCTCTTTTTTTTTTTTTTTTTTGATAGCAATATTGATTATTCAAAACGTGTTTTTCGCGAAGACATGTACTCTAAAAACTGTAACTTGCTGTTCTATAAGCCCAAGAAAGGTCAGTGCAAAGCAAGCTCAGCAAAGTGTAACAACTTTTTATTAATACCTTCCAAACGATCATGGTGGGATGCGTCATATTTCTTCTAAAAATATGCGTGTAATGATGAAATCACTATTTAAACAAATTGCTGTTGATTCGAATTGATCATCGAATTAACAAATTACATTTTCAGATTTACCTCTGCATTATATCTTTAATGATGTTCAAAAGAAGCGTCCAACCAATTTCATCTTCTGGTTTAGGAAAAAACTACATGTATTACCAAATCTAAGCCATGCCTAAAGCGACCATCTAGTAATCGCATGTATGCAAAGTTGAAAATCATGACGCATTTTTTCATCCCTCGCTAATAGGGCCGGGTTTGTTTTTATATTGTTACCCCCGCTTTCTGTGACAAAAGTATTTCCCTCCATGTGAGTTGCATATGAAAAATGGGTTGACACCGCTATATGATATACCAAGCTACTGTGACTCATTGTTCCTGACAAAAATGCACAGAAAATATTTCTAGTACGATTCTAAGTCTAAAAATAAACTTTGTTGTGAAACAGGAAGTAGATCTTAATACCAAGAATTCAGTAACCGGATTGTAATCAGGAAACCTTTTTTTTATGAAAATCCATGCATAAATGAATGAGTTGTGTTAACAATAAACAAACATGTACATAAAGGCCCCTTTTTATCATGACTGGGTATATAACTTAACTTCAACAAGTGCACATTCACTACAAAGGGAATATTCTGTGAAAGTTTTACACAAATAAAAGCATTAATTACAAAGGAGTTATGTCAACAAGAAAGATTTTAAATGCCCTTTTTTCTATGACGCAGTATAAAATTACATGTCAATATGCACATGGTAACATGATGTATAACATTTACTTAAATTTTCATGATCTTCCATGAATAAATGAAGTAATGATAATAAGAATTCTTAAAAAAGAATTTCGTAAGTCGGGAATTGAGAATTTTCTAATTAAATTTTCATTAAGCCCCGTTTCCCGTGACACTTGACGGGTCGTACCTATTTTCGAAAAGACCCATTCTTGTTATGGTCCAATCATTCTGAGCAAGTCTGAAGACAAGCAGATGAAAACTGTGCAATTTAGAGCGTTAATGAGGATTTTCTAAATAAATTTTAATTAAGCCCCTTTTCCTGTGACACTAGACGGATCTGGCCTATTTTCGACAGGAACCATCCTGGTGATGGTCCAATCGTTCTGAGTAAGTTTGAAGATAATCGGATGAAAACTGTGCAATTAAGAGAATTAACGAGGATTTTCTAATCAAAATTACATTAAGCCCCTTTTCCCGTGACGCTTGACGGATCGGGCCCATTTTCGAAAGGAACCATCCTTGTGATGGCCCAGTCATTCTGTGCAAGTCTGAAGACAATCGGATAAAAACTTTGGACTTTAGAGCGTTAACGAGGATTTTCTAATTTCATTTTCATTAAGCCCCTTTTTCGAAACGCTTGACGGATTGGGCCCATTTTCAAAAGGAACCATCCTTGTGACGGTCAAATTATTATGTGCAAGTTTGAAGACAATCGGATGAAAACTATGGACTTAAGTCGTTAACGATGATTTTCTTATTAAATTTTCATTAAGCCCCTTTTCCCGTGACGCTTGACGGATCGGACCCATTTTCGAAAGGAACGTTTCTTATGATGGTCCAATCATTCTGATCAAGTCTGAGGACAATCGGATAAAAACTTTGGACTTTGGAGCGTTAACGAGGATTTTCTAAAAACTAGAAAGCCATGAATGGCTTGTGTCGCTCCACAGGCTTGAATTTCTTGTAATAGCAAATCTAAGTTTTGACTAGATTTTTAGATATTTTTGGGTTTTACTGATGTTGAAATGATTTTCAAAGTCTCCAACATTATAAAATATAGAGAAATGACTTCCACCTATAAAAGACATATTTTTCATCCAATGACAATAATTTTTGGCTGCATGATAATGGATCATCCAAGGATCATACTAATGAAGTTTGATTGATATCCATCCGTTACACTCTGAGAAAATGATTTTCTAAGTTTCCACTATATAACATATAGTGGAAATGACCTCCGCACATAAAATACAAATTTTTCATCCGATCGCAATAATCTTTGGTAGACTGATAAAGGGTCACACAAGGATCATTCATGTGAAATTTGGTTGATATCTATCAATTAGATTCTGAGAAAATGATTTTCAAAGTTTCCACTATATAACATATAGAGAAATGACCTCCGCCCATAAAATACATATTTTTCATCCGATTTCAATAATTTTTTGTAGACTAATTAAGGGTCACCCAAGGATCATTCATATTAAATTTGGTTGATATCTATCAGTTAGATTCTGAAAAAAATGATTTTAAAAGTTTCCACTATATAACATATAGAGAAATGACCTCCGCCCATAAAATACATAATTTTCATTCGATTTCAATAATTTTTTGTAGACTGATAAAGGGTCACACAAGGATCATTTGTGACAAATTTGGTTAATATCTATCTATTAGATTCTGAGAAAATGATTTTCAAAGTTTCCACTATAACATATAGAGAAATGACCTCCGCCCATAAAATACATAATTTTCATCCGATTTCAATAATTTTTTGTAGACTGATAAAAGGTCACCTAAGGATCATTCATGTAAAATTTAATTGGAATCCATCAATTAGAACCTGAGAAAAATCACTTTTTACCATATTTGGAAATTAGCCACACCCATTAAATCCATGTTTTTCATTGGATCAAAATTTCTTGAACAACTTTGAAAGAGGATCACCCAAGGATCATTTATGTGAAGTTTGGTTGAAATCCATCCAGTAGTTTCTGAGAAGAAGATTTTTAAAGAAAAAGTTTACGACCGCACGCACGGACGCACGGACGGACACACGACGGACACAACGCCATGACAATAGCCCCAGTGGCTTTCAGCCAGTGGAGCTAAAAAAATCATTAAGCCCCTTTTCCCACCATTTTCGTAAGGAACCATTCTTGTGATAGTCCAATCATTCTGAGCAAGTTTGAAGACAATCGGACGAAAACAGTGGACTTTAGAGCGTTATCGAGGATTTTCTAATTAAAATTTCATTATGCTCCTTTTTCCGTGACGCTCGACGGATCAGGCCGATCTTCTAAAGGAACGTTCCTTATGATGGTCCAATCATTCTGATCAAGTTTGAAGACAATCGGATAAAAACTGTGGACTCAAGAAAAAGTTCACATACGGACAAACAGACGGACGGACGCAGGACGGAAATCTAGTATCTTCGGTCAGTAGAGCTAAAAACTAGACGCTTACAATCGACGTCCGCTATTTTGACGTTACACCTTAGTATCACATTACCGTGCGTGGCGTCTGTAATATTTCGTCGGTGTTATTCTAAAACCCCGCAAATACACATTGATTGAAGCAGTAGTTACGAAATTTAATAACAACACCGACGATTGAAATAGACGTTTTTTGTGTGAAGTCGCTCCATGTGTGTATGAAGTGATATTCCATAATTCAATTAATTAGTTGCAGTGTGTCTAGGTATATGAAGTGACTTTCCGTGATCAACACTCAGAAACCTTGCATGAAAGCTGACTTTTTGAACACCACCAGTTGCATGCGAATGTTACAGTTCTCCACATGTAAAAGGACTTAGTTGACGCATTACTCCAGTTGGGTATCATATATTTTATTTTACAATGTCATGATCGCAGGTGCCCAACGAACTACCGACTCCAGCATCCATAGGCCTATACTGGCTACCACGTTTACCAGAGAATTAGGTTCTTTTGTTTTATGCCACATAGCATGGATTGGTTGTGCTAATTTCTATTCAAGTTTCTCGAAATGTTCGTGTTAATCTTTTGAGGACGACTTCTAAACTTAATTTCCTTAAATAGATTTTTTTTATTGTTTCATATTTTGTAGATTAATGTATGTCGTTTGCAAAAATGAAAAAAAAGGGGTCACCGGATTAGATTGTTTGTAAAACATTATAGAATGTCATAGGTATCGAGCCAATTCTTGCCCGACTTTTTTGCGGAATTTCATGTCTTGGTTTTTACAAAAGACTATAACATAATCTTAGCTAGGCTTATATACTACTCAACTCTTGCTAGGGATCAAAACTGAAAGAATGTATTTCATTTCGCTAGTATTATATTCATTCATTTTAAGTAAATTGTTTTCCATCTTCTATCGATTTGTTAGCTGGGCTTTTTTCTGCAACAATCAGTTGACTTATTGTTTTCACCTTTACGTCAATAGCGTGGGTGCGTTCGTACACGATGACGTTAAAGTAAGTAGACTTTAGCTTTGGTCATATCTTTATTGTTACGGAAGATATCTTTTTGAAACTTGGCAATTGAACTCTTCATTATATGAGCTGTTCAGATTTCCAAGGGGAATAACTCATGAATCATTTTTGAAATATCTATGTCCCTTGACAGTCTGAGATTTTTTACATTACCCGGCATCTATAGCCAAAAGTTGGCATACGCACGCGATGTTCTTGATGAATTGTGATGTCATTATGTACATGAAAAAGAAAATATATAATTTATTTTTGTTAGAAAGAAATTTTTCAAGGAAAATACATGGGCTTTTATTTTGATCCATAGCAAAAGTTGGGTAGTATACTTCATTTCCATTTTATTCTAATTTCATAGATAGAAAGTTATTTGCACGAAATATAATACATAACTGTCTGTTGAAAGGTTCTATTTTGATCTTTTATCGTATTTTCTCTCTTGAGTTATAACTGATAACTCTTTAATTTACCAAAGTATTTTTTAAAATCTTTTACTTTTTATCAAATTTCAAAAAAATCCATCAAAAAGAAAATTTTAATTTTTACATATGTTGTAGAAAATTAAATGTACATGTGATATTGATATAAAAATATATGGTCACCGTGCTATTTTATTTGAAAAAGCGCAAAATTCTAGGCCACCCACTTATGACGCAAAGGAAAAAAATCCCGTCAGATTTTTTTTTACACTAATCTTACCAATCAATGATTATCAACCCTTCCCTACATGAAATGATCGAGTTAGTAGATGAATTTGTAAGCCCATGAGTTATCTAAACGTTATGCGTACTCAGCTTCCAAGGTCAAGGTCATATGACATGGTAAAGGTTATCAATCAAGGCCGACTTAACATTTCAAATACATTGCGAGTAAAATTATGATAATGGAAATCAGAGACAAATTCTTAAAATAAACTTAGACAAAAAGGTAATAACAGGAAATACATTAAACTACATTTGGGAATGGTTGACAGTCAAGAAACGGACGCGTTATTGCCAAATAATAATAGAAATAGCACAATGAAATGTGATCGCGTACCGCTAGTCCAAACGTTTTTACCCCATTTTGCCCGATATTCAAGAAATAGTTGCGTAATATATAATATGTGCTATATAAGTCTGAAAGAATGAAACAAGTCTTACTCCCTATGGTGGAATTCAGAAGGGACAAAAATGTAAGTGACACTGAAGTTCACGGCATAACTAAAGTGTAGAGCGTAACGTTGGATGAAGTATGGTTTTGCGCGTGAATGTTAACGTCGCAAAAACGTACAAAAACAATAATGACGTCACATCATATCATTCAATAAACAAATTGCTTCGTTCGGTTATTTAAAATCTAGTAAAAGATTTTGTTATTTTTTTGTTGAAGAGATTTTTTTTTTCGGAAAAAAAAGTTATTTAGAGGGTCTTATAAAGAGTTTTTGATGCGACCGAGATAAGTACTCCGTGCGCAAAGAAGATGCACAAGAATGATCTCCCGCAATCGTCATTAAAACATTTTATATTCTTGAATGTTTAGACGTTGCGTCAGTTATTGCTTAACTTTTTGTAACATGACGTCGGCGTTATTATAAGGTTTCAACATCGCGCGTTACCCTCAAACTGTGTTAAATTACAAAGTTGTAGTAGTAAAGACTTGTATTTAAGTATGTATGTACATGTTTTAGGGCTTACTAATTAGGAAGGAATCACATCATTCGATGAGAGTTTGTAATGTATTACATGTTAATGGTGAACGTGTGTCATTTTATCATGATAAACCATGTAATATTTAAGATAAATTTGATATCTAAGCCCAGAAATGGCACTTAAACTTCTATGTGTTCCTCTTCGGTAAGAACTTGTACACCATTTTCAATATAGTTTATGTAGATAATGTGGAACACGATTGAAGAATACGGTGTCTCGCTTTTCGACTTAACAACGTGATGTCCCTTTTTTTGTCTGGAACGTCCTCTTTTTTATGCATTACCAGCCCTTGACCTTGGCGTTTGCAGGAAATTATTTCCCCAGTAATCTTCAATTTTCTTCCTCGATGTATGAGAAATATTGACATGGAAAAGAGTTAACAAACCGCAAGATTCGACAATATGTATACGCGGTTCAACTGTTTGCGTCAGTTATTTCATTGAACGTAACGGTTGTAATGAACGCCATCAGCATAAATTTCAACATAAAAGTAAAGATAAATGAAATAATTATCAACGATGAATAAATATGATGTTTTGTGTATGTTTTGTGTGGGTCGTTTTGTTTTCTGATGTGTAAATATACTTATACTCGATTTGAAGTTATTTTATTGCACACTTTCTCTCCGCCGTAAACGTCATCGTGACGCAAAAGAACATGTTTCCGGCGGTTTGCTTTCTGTCTTCAATAGTGTAATTTAAGCCGCGAATGAGTATAAAACATCCAGGCAAAGGTTTAAACAACTGATATTCAGCAGTTTCTCCATTTGCATCGATATTTTCATGGCTATATTATACACTAACCCCCACCTGAAAAGACGTATTATGCTGGAATGTGTTACTCTGAATGTCCATTCTGGTTCCGGAGATGTCAAAACAACGTTACGTATCTCGAAATTTCATCGTTATTCCGCAGTCCGACACTCTTTAGAACACAAAGACTCTTTTTGACTCCACACAAAATAATGGTCATGGAAAACATTGTGGAAAATAGAGAAATTGCTTGTCAAAAGCAGTTTCTTAGCAACAAGAAATTTCTTCATTTCCTACAATGTTTTCTATCAAAATGACCTACAAATACGAAATTCCATTCAATTTAAATTGCTTTAACAATTAGAATAGGCGTTCCAGATTACTTGTTCACACACCGGATAATGACGACAGCAAGTTCCCACACACCGTATTATCGCTACATCAGCATTCACGCTATCAATGTCACTATACTATTGACTATACTTTACAAATAGTAAAATAAAGACTGTGATCAGATTCGTGGTTATCACAAAGCTGATCTGCATTTTTGTTTTCACAAATCCTAAATTGCTTTTTTCTCGTGTTGCGACTCGTATTGACTCTTCAATTCAAATTCAACAAAGCTGATCCCAGGTAGCTCATTTTGGTAGTATCAGAGTCTAGCAATCCAGGACTGCAGTCACAGTATCTGCTTCAAATGCAATGTTACAGATGACAAAATATATTTCAGACGGAAACTGGAAAAAGGTCCCTTACTGTTTGAAAAAATATGTTTCCAAAACTGCTTTAAGAATCAATTCTGCTCTCTTATGGCTGTAATAGGTTAAGGGGGACGCTATCGGAAAACAACATGGTTCCTTATCAGACTGTGACTGTATACGCAGACTGACCTGGAACCATATTGGGCTCAAAGCCTTAACGAAACTTTTCCAGCTCGCGGCTTATTGATATATTTCTTCGACAGTAGAATTCCGGTAAGGTAAAGCAGACAGATGACAATCGTTAAGGGAAATATGTTTAACCCATTACCAAATGGCAAATTTTTGGAATTGTCCAAATTCAAAGATGTTGCAGACGACAATTTCAAGTGAATGAAATTTCAAATTTATGGTCTTTCTGGGTAGGGAAATAATATGGGAAATGAAAAGATTGCTTGTCAAAAGCCTTTATCGTGTAGGGTGTCAAAAGACCTCATTATGTTGAAATGAATTAAAAGTATATAAACTTTGAAATAGATTTGAACAAGATGTGTTTGTGAAACACGAATGCCCCCGGAACAGCAATTTTTTTTAAGTTTGACCTTGACAGATGACCTTGACCTTGTCACATGACCTTGACTTTGGTACCAGCAGATGCGGATCATTGAGATCTATCATCATGCCAAATATGAGCCTTGTATGTCAAATACTTTTGGAGAAAAGGCAAAGGTTAAGTTTGGTTAAGTTTTCGGACAGACGGACGGACAGACAGACGGACATGAGTAAAACAATATGCCCCCGATCTCTCGATACGGGGGCATAAAAAGAAAACAAGTCAATTTATATATTAACTGTAAATATATTATTTGATTTCAAACATTCAACATAAAATGTTAAACATACGTTTTGTGACCAATCAAGGTTAACCCTTTCCCAAACAGCAACAGGAATTGTCCGCGGACAATAAAGCTCGCCCTAACGAGAGCTTGTCACAAAGAAAAGGCATTTCCTGGGTCAAGGTAAAAGGTCACCGTCCAAAACGAAAATCCTTGGCAGGAGGTACCAATGTGTTAACGAAAACGGCCAAGTTAACGATTTTGAAAAGTAGGACAAACTCCAGTGTCATGGTAAAATGTGAACGGTGTTGGTACATGAGTTATAGACCAGGTCAAAGTTTTTTAAAAGTAGGTCAAACTCCAAGGTCAAGGTCAAATGTGAAAGGTCTTAGTAGGAGGTATCCATGTATGAAATATCAGGGCTGTATGTGTAAAAGGACATAATATTGTAACGAGTCCGGGGACAAGGCGGTTCTCTCTCACACAAGCCTCTATCTATCTCTCTATCTGTTAAAAGTTGCTGATTTAACTGCAACACGTCGCTGGAGGGTTGTAGTTGCCAAAAGTGAGCTCAGACAGTACAGGAATTAAAAGAATGACGAAAACAATCATTTAAATTTTCAGACTACGTGACAATTATTATTTCTTTACTGTAGTTACAACATTTTCAATACAATTCCTTCAATAAATTCCTAAATTTGGTAGAGAGAAGCAAAATAGCAACGTAATGTTAGTTCCCTAACCCTCAGGATCGGACTGTAGTGACCAAAGACAATCATCCTGACCAAGTTTCATGAAGATTGGACCATATTTGTGGCCTTTAGAGCGTAAACAAGAAAATTGTCATTAAGGCCCGTTTTCCTGTGAATTGGCCTTGATCCTCCCATTTTCAATTAGATTTCATCCTCATGACCTGACAAAACATTCTGACCAAGTTTCATGAAGATTGGACCATATTTGTGGCTTCTTGAGTGTAAACAAGAAAAATTACATTAAGGCTCCTTTTCCCGTGATATGGCACGGATCCTTCCCATTTTCAATAGGCTTCATCCTTGTGACCTGACAATCATTCTGACCAAGTTTCATGATGATTGGTTCATATTTGTGGCCTCTAGAGTGTAAATGCTTAAATTGTTGACGCCTGACGACGCACAACGGACGACGCACGACACACATTCAAAGATCACAAAAGCTCACCTTGAGCACGATGTGCTCAGGTGAGCTAAAAAGCTGTACGTACTGCCTGAAAATGATTGCGACCCGAAAAATGGGTCACAACGTCGTTGGTCACCCTCAATGGCTTTCAACGGCTTTACCAGCTTTCTCCTAAATTAAGGAACTAACCCTCTTAAAACTAGAAAGCCATGAATGGCTCGAGTTGCTCCACAGGCTTGAAATTCGTGTAATAGCAAATAAAAGTCTTGACTAGATTTTTAGATATTTTGGGTTCTACTGATGTTGAAAATGATTTTCAAAATTTCCACTATGTCACATATAGAGAAATGACCTCCGCCCATAAAAGACATATTTTTCACCCAATCACAATAATATTTGGCTGCATGATAATGGGTCACACAAGGATCATACCAATAATGTTTGTTTGATACCCTTCAATTATATTACTTTTTGGTGGACTGATAAAGGGTCACTCAAGGATCATTCTGGTTCAATTTGATTGATATCCATCAGTTACATTCTGAGGAAGTGATTTTCAAAGTTTCCACTACATAAACTTAGAGAAATGACCTCCGCCCATAAAATCCATATTTTCCATCCAATTACAAAATTTTTTGGTTCACTGATAAAGGGTCTCTCAAGGATTATTCCAGTGCAATTTGGTTATTAAGAGACGGATTATGCTCCCCGTATAAGGCATTGTCACAAAAACAAGAGCCATGTTGGACATGGTCATCCCCTGCCACGAAAGCTTGATAGTAATCTGAAGCCTAATAGAATAAAGATTCTTTTGTACTGTCAGAGATTTACCTAAAATCTAAGTATTAAAAATAACAAAGGGCAATAACTCCAAAATTATGCAAGCAAGAGTTGTAGTTCTTGTGCACTGCACTTGTCCTCCATGATATCTATCCACCCATAAAAATTCAAGTTGATAGCTATTATACTCTAGGAGATATGCTCCAGACAGAATCTAAGTATCAAAAATAACAAAGGGCAATAACTCCAAAATTATGCAAGTAAGAGTTGTAGTTCTTGAGCACTACACTTCTCCTCCATAAGATCTACCCGTACATAAAGTTTTAAGTTGATAGCTATTATACTTTGGGAGATATGCTCTACGGTCAGATTGCAAGGACTCAAATACGGTGTTATCTTATACAGCTAACGTAAGGGTAACAAACATTAAAACCCCTTTTTGCATGACATATTTTTAGACACAAATTTCAAATAGTTTATGGAAAAGTGCATCTGATTTGCTACTCAAATGTGAATTTCATCAAATTCTGAGCATAAGACTAGTAGAAATGAAGGAATAACTGTATTTTACACGCTTACGTAAAGGTAACAAACATTTAGCCCCCTTTTTCCATGATTTATTTTTTTAAGTTAATTTCAAATTGTTTTTAGTAAAGGGCATCCGATTTGCTACTCAAATATGAAATTTCACTGAATTCTGACTGTTAGAATAGGAGAAATTTGGGAAAAATTGTTTTTACACTAAGTCCCCTTTTCCTGTGACAAGGCCTCAAATCCAAAAACCGTCACAGATGCATCAACACTATATCGTAGGAAGTTCACATGGTAAGTTTCATTCAATTTGGTCCAAGAGTTACGGAGAAATAGGCAGGGACGGACGGACGGAATTACAGACAGACGGACAGACAAAGCGGCGGCTATATGCTCTCCCTTCGGGGAGCATAAAAATGATTTCCAAAGTTTCCACTAAATAACATATTTTAGAGAAATGACCACTGCCCTTAAAATCCATATTTTTCATCTGATCACAATAATTTAGGTAGACTGATAAAGGGTCACCCAAGGATCATTCATGTAAAATTTAATTGGTATCCATCAATTAGAATCTGAGAAAACCCACTTTTTACCATATTTGGAAATTAGCAACGCCCATTAAATCCATGTTATTCTTTGGATCAAAATCTTTTGAACAACTTTGAAAGAGGGTCACCCAAGGATCATTCCTGTGAAGTTTGAAGTTGAAATTCATCCAGTTGTTTCTGAGGAGAAAATTTGTAAAGAAAATGTCTACAACTGGAAGCACTGACGGACTGACAGACGGACGCACGTCGGACACAACGCCATGACAATAGCCCCAGTAGCCTTCGGCCAGTGAAGCTAACAATCAAATATTCAGTAAAAGGGATCTGTCAAAGCCCCTAAAATGTGGTTACTATTAATAACAGTGAGATTGACCTTGACGATCATGTGACATAAACAAACTTTCTACACGTAATGAATCTATCACAGGTCATCAAATCCGATCAATATCAGGTAAAAATAGAATACATGCTGCAAGATTAGATCGACTTCTCGACGAAAAATGCAATAACTAGTGAGTGTCAGTGTCAGACCTTGACAGCTATTAAGTATAATGCTCTGAAGATGAAATGCATTAGTTGTCTTGCATTGCAGAAAATAAATAAATGAAAAATCAACGGTCAAAATCAAACGGAGCTGTGCATGCATTCCGGCACTCCTGATCAAGCAAAATAGGAACTTATATCTGAATAGAGACCTGAATGCCCTAAGAAATATGTAAGATCAAGTTGCACAAGGTATTTTAATGTGTATGTAGACCAACAGCTGATCTGAGTCTACAGCACATGATTTATTTCGTGTATGCTAGTACCTACAACACAGGGCTTGAGATAGATTATCACAGTATGAACAAGGATTTCTTACAGCAGCTGTCTCAGAAACACATGTACAGACTGACCCCAATAAAAAGGAGTGAATAATTACAAGGAAACGCATGTGTCCACGAAAGAAATGTACATGCTGCAAGAACCCGCAGCGTAGGACAGAGATAAACTGATGTAGCCTATGCAAGGATTGATAAGCCATTATCTCTTCAATACTTAAGCAGGCTGTCTTCATAAGATTTGGATACAAGAAACATGTCGGATTTTAGATGCTCTAATAGTGCAAAATGGGAATGTAAAATGGGGGCTAACCAGGATACATCAATATATAGGCCATATTCTAAAAAGAAGGTCAAACTTAATGTCAAGGTCCAAGGTCAATTGTGAACTGTGTTGGTAGGAGGTATCCATGTGCAAAATATCAATGCTGTATGTGTAAAAGGATATTAGATGTAGGTTAGGTTAAAGGTTTTATTTAAAAGTAGGTCACTTTTCAAGGTCAAGGTCACAAAGTCATTGTCAAATGTGAACGGTGTTGGTAGGAGGTGTACATTTAGGAAATTTCAATACTGTATGTGTAAAAGGACATGGAATGTAGGCCAGGTTAAAGTTATTAAAAAGTAGGTCAAAGTCAAAGGTCAAGGTCACATAGTCAAAGGTCATTTTGTCAAATGTGAAGGGTGTTGGTAGGTGTTCATGTGTGATATATCAAGGCTGTATGTGTAATAAGGGCATAAGAAATAGGCCAATGTTTTTTTTTTTAAAAAAATAGGTAAAACTCAAATCTCAAGGTCCAAGGTCATGGTGTTATGTGAAAGGTGCTGGTAGAAGGTGTCCATGTGTGAAATAAGATATAAAGTAGGTCAAACTCCAAAGGTCATGGTCCAAATGAAAGGTCTTGGTTAGAGGTACCCACAGGTATAATATCAATGCTGTTCTATAGGGTAAAGATAAAGACCAGGTTTTACAAACAGTTGAAAAGTAGGTTAAACTTCAAGGTGGAAAGGTCATGGTCGCAAATGAAAGTTTTTGGTAAGAGGTAACTACATGTGAAATATCAAGGCTGTATCTCTAACAGGGCATGAGATATGGGCCAAGTTTAATTTTTGGTGGACACTGACAACGACGCTGACATCTGAGGGTATGACAAAAGCTCTTCCGAGACTTTTGTCCCGGGCAAGCTAAAAATATGACTTCTCTAATTTGAAAGGCGTTGCAGATGACTAAATAATTGTTGTACAATTTAGAAAATGTAAATGTTATAGCTTAGAAAATTTTGAAAACCAACATTTCTCCATTTGTCGAGAGTTTTCTCAGGCCTTTTCTATTAAGGATGTCATTACCTGGTTTTGTTTGGAAAAGGTTAACCTTCCTCAAAGTATCTATGGTTTTGGCATCCCTGACAATGAGAATTTTCTCAATAAGTCTTGATATTTTCTCTGCAGTAGCATGTCACTCTGCAAGTTTTCACATACTAAGACTTTATTTTGTTGTCCGTCGGCTCTTTCATTTAATCTTTTCCTATGAGGCAAATAATTAGGTAAATCCAAATTTAAAGGAATTGCAGACAATAAAATAATTGATTTCAAAAGCAGAATATGCATTTGTTTTTGCAGAAAAAATGATGAGGCAAAAGCAGAAAATGCTGACTAACAGCAGTTTCTTTCTGCCTCCATGCTTTCCCAAGCCACTTGTGCCTAAAAACCAGCTTTTGCCTCAACATTTTCAGTGGAAAAGCATGAAAAGTACAGAAATCCTTTCACCATCACCAACATTCTTGTTATCAACCTAAATTTTTGATGTTTGGGAAAGGCTACAAATAAGAGGGGGTAACAGCTTTATAAAATACAAAATATCATTCATTGCTGATCAAGCCTTTTAAAGAGGGTACTCAATGGAATCATCTCAATAAGATGATTCAAATGGGGACCCACAACATAGGGTCTGGATATGAAACAAAAATTCTAAAATGCCTTTTAACGCCTAATATGTGTTTCTTATGAAAGGGTTTTTACATTGGAGTTTATTGTACTACAATTTTGATATGATTTACAGTGTAACATAGAATGAGAAAGTCACCAAAAACATCAAGTTGACAGAAAGAAATGGTGATAGCAAGATTTCTTTCTCTTTTCTCATGTGAGTTTGTTTATCATTGGATACCACTACATGGACATGTATACACACCAACAAAGTGGCTACATTTTCGAATTTCTACATACACACATCTAGTGAGTCACGTGTAGTGACTTTCCAAATGTCTTTCAAATCTCTCTTTAAACAAACTCTCTATAGAAAATGAAATGACCTTACCTCTACAATAAAATTTTGGACTATTCCAATTTAAAGGCTGGTGCAGATGAAAAAATGTTGATTAAGCAAGTATTATTATATAGTTCATTATATAGCATGGAAAATATTGCCACAAAAGAGGAAAATGCCGATATCATCATTTTTTTGTTTGCTGCAATGCTTTTCTAAGGATTTTCCAAAAGGGACGTTAAAACCTGGTCTTGTTTGGGAAATGGTTAAGGCTATTGAAGCAAAATTTTGATTTCCCAATGTACTGTTTTTGGTTTCTTCAAATCTTTTTATAGGTTGGTTTATACAATGTATATATAATTTTGTTGTTCTGGAAAGATTACCCATTACTAAACAACAAATTCTTGTGTTGTCCAAATTCAAATATGTTGCGGACGAAAATTTTAAATCAATGTAATTTTACATTTTTTGTCTTTTGGTAGAAAACGTTGTGTTACAAGCAATTTCTTCTTTTATCACAATGTTTTCAAAAGCCATAATCTCTAGGGAAATCCAAAACAGGCATTATATTGCCTGGGAATGGGTTAATCTTGATGGACCAGGGGTCCATACTAACACCAGTCCAAAGGCCTATGAGGAAGGACTTGCTGTACCTTAAATGTTACAGGTCCTTCAGGCCTGTAAATTATATTCAATCATTAATTTCACATTATCTTTTATTGCCAAGATACACATTTTACCCATAACACACAAAAATAAAAATATATTTTCCAAGGAAAAAAAATTAGTGAAAAGAATAAATTGCTTTTTTCAAGCAATTTCTTCTTTTCTCACAATTATTCGTCTCATATTTGTATTTGTCTAACATATAAAAGATTTATAACTACGTTATTCATAACGCTTAACTTGCTCAGGACCTTTAATTTTGGAGTAGGACCCACAGGTGATTGTTTCATACTTCGACTTTTGTCACGTGGGTATATTATTAGACAAGGTATCCAACTCCTGCTCACGAGAAACACTACCAGTAGTCATTAAAATATCATTTTATCGTTTCCCGTCAGGAAAATAAGATTGGGATTCATTTCTTCATTTACCTCAATAATTTTTCTTTCCATTGAACCAGAATGAGTAAAATCGGCAGAATATCATGAGAGTTTCAGCGGTTTACACTTTCAGAATTTGTCATGTTTTCAAAAACCACTATGAATCGTGAATTTTGATACCGCAGCTATTTAAATATATGGATTTTCATTGGCTGAAAATATTTGAATTTACATAGATAAACAATTATAATTATTTACAATAGAAATTTTCAATTGGAAGAATATTGCCAATCGACAAAATACATTAGGTTTTTTGTACTATTTTTTTCTCAGTAAATAGCTGAATTTTTTGGTATCCTGATAACCAATCAATTACAAGCTTTCATTTATCTCGCTTCAAATTCACAGTTCTTGGTGGTTTTCATAAAATGTACAAGTATATGAATTTTGAACCTCTGTATCTCTTTTATTTCTTGTTCGATTTTCATCATTTAAGTACCATTGGAAAGAAAGATTATTCAAGATAATAATTAAATGAATTAAAATTCAATCTAAATGAAAGAAAACAAAACAACATTGATTGAATGACTACTGGTAGTGATTTTTGTGAGAAGGAGTTGGACACCTTGTATTATATAATAACCTATAATACGAAAATATGATGTTGAAATAACTGCCTGTGGCAGGACCGGTAAAACTTTGATTTTACAGGTCCTTTTGGCCAAGGGCAAAAAAAAGTTAGTGTCAAACCCTGGTAACCATTGCCAATCCATGAAAATTACCACTACATGCACTTTAGTCTGTTCTTTATTATGTTGTAAACAGCAAACTTGATTTTTTCCATGGTAGCACACACAGAACACCAGACTTTCTCTGTGCATTGATACATTCGATTTTCCCTGGTACTTTTCCTAACCGGATGCTTTTGGAAAATTGCTCCTCAAGTGCCCTTTTCTCCTCACTTGTCCAAACATGTTTTTCAGACACTTTAGTTCAAGCTCACTTTTATGTTTGAGCTCATAGTATCTTGCAATATTCTGATGTAACTCTTCACAGAACAGACAGTA
Organism: Fragum whitleyi; assembly: GCA_948146395.1. Lineage (NCBI taxonomy): Eukaryota > Metazoa > Mollusca > Bivalvia > Cardiida > Cardiidae > Fragum > Fragum whitleyi. Next base: position 61,384,557 of record OX411550.1, read on the forward strand.
GTGCTTTTTATTGGAGAGATTGCCTTTAGTATTCCTCTTGACTTCATCCACTACCAGCTGAGGGAAGTTCGTTCCTTCAATTTCTTTAACAGACAGGGGTACGATTTATACATCTCTGAAAAATTAAATAAGAACCATGTTTAGAGCATTACAAGAACTAGAGGACCATGATCGTATGATATCGCTCACCTGAACCAACAAGATCTGTCGGAGGACAGCAAAGCTCTACTATTCTGAGTGCTGGATATGAGTAATCAATGTCGACATTGGAAGAAATTCCACTAAATGAAATTCAGAATAACTAATCTGTGTGTAAAGGCTTATATGATGGCCACAGACACATTTACAAAATGACTAAGAAAAAGGCTATAGTAGTATAGATAACAGATATACATAAATTGCATGTTATAACTTAACCAAGAATTTTTAAGTCTGAAAAAGTTTAAAAAAGCACTATATTAAATATCAGAGCAATAAATCATGGTCTTGATGTTGACACTAGTCACAAAAGCATGAGTAGAGTTTGCAAGCAAAACTAATAGCAGAAACAGAGAAATATTATAGTTAGGGAATAGTTGCATATAAAAACTTAACCAATAATATTTAACTCTGAAAGGGTTAAAGTTACAAAAAATAACATGTCTAAGTAATGAAGCTTTGACTAGAGACTGATATTAAGGTCACAGAAGCATGTGCAAACTTTCATAGCAATAGTTTTTATTAAAACAGGAATATAATGATAGGCAAAATTTGCATATAAAACTTTAACAAAGATTTTTAAGTCCGAAAATTCCATCAAGTTAATAATTACAGTAATGAATCTTTGCCGAGAGGCTAGCATAATGGTCTCAGAGGCATGTACCAACTTCCAGACCAAAAGCTATAGTAGAGGCTTGTATTATTGTCACAGAGGCATGTACCAAGTTCCAGAGCAAAAGCTATAGTAGAAACAGATATATAATAGATAGGCAACATTTGCATGTAAAACTTTAACCAAGATTTCTAAGTCTGAAAAGGGTAAAAATTCCATCAAATTAATTCATGCAGTAATGAAGCTTTGTCTAGTGGCATGTATTATTGTCACAAAAAACATGTGCAAAGTTTCAGAGCAATAGCTATAGTAGAAACAGAGATATTACAGATATACAACAGTTGCATGTAAAACTTTAACCAAGATTTCTAAGTCCGAATAAGTTTAAAATTGCACTATATTAAATATTACAGTAATGAAGCATTGTCTAGTGGCTGGTTTAATTGTCACAGAAACATGTGCAAAGTTTCAGAGCAATAGCTTTAGTAGAAACAGAGATATTACAGATACACAACATTTGTACACAAAACATTAACCAAGATTTCTAGGTCCGAAAAGGATTAAAGTTCCATAAAATTAATAATTTCTGTAATGAATCTTTGTGAAGAGAATGGTATTATTGTGAAAGAAGTATGTGCTACTTTCAGAGCAATAGCTATAGCAGAAATAGAGATTTGACACAGTTGCATGTAAAACTTTAACCAAAGCATTACGCCGACACCCAGGTGACCGGAATTGCCCCCCCCCCTATTCTACGAATAGTAGAGCTTAAAATGATATGAGCCACAGTTTTGATCGAATCAATTAATATTTTGACTTGAAGACTGAAAACAAACTTATGGCCAACAACAGTGTCAAGTTTTGTCTTGATTAGTCACTATTTGTGGTTGCTAGAGTAAAATTTGAAGGGCAGGTAACGGAGCAAATTCTACAGTGAAGATGCTGAAATTCAAACTCATCCAAGATCTATTTGTAATCAACATCATATCTTAATTGCATCTTGATTGTTGGATATTTGTGGTTGTTTGAGTTGAAACAGCACTTTTGTCTGATTCAAAAGCACATAACTAACAACTTTCTCATCTGATTGGAGTAAAATTAAAACTCATGCAAGCTCTTATGATCACCAGCATTGTGTCCAAGTTTTGTCTTGATTGGTCACTAATTGTAGACACAAAGTGTATTACTCATAACTTTTTCATCCTATTAATCTGAAAATCAACAAGAATTATCTGCGGTCAATGTAGCTTGCCTATACAGGAGCTTGTCATAAAAACAGCTTAAGTCCAAGGTCAAGGGGTCAAAAATCCTGGTCCTAAATGAAAGGTCTTAGCAAGAGGTACATATGTGTGAAAAATAAAGGCTGTATCCCTGATAGTGCCTAAGATATAGGCCAGGTTTAAGTTTTTGAAAAGGAGGTTCAACTCCAAGGTCAAGGTCACTAGGTCAAGATCATGGTCAGAAATAAAAAGTCTTGGCAGAAGCTATACATCAGTATGTGACATATCAAGGCTCTATCAATTATAGTGCATGAGATAAAGACCAGGTTAATGTTTTTTAAAATTAGATCAAACTCCAAGGTCAAGGTCACTTAGTCAAAAGTCAAAGTCCCAAATGCAAATAATTTGAAAAGAATTTAACTGGTAATAAAAGGCACATATCCACTAACTAAAATGGTCAATACCAGTCAAACATGACAAAACATACATGCAAGCTTCTTCAACAATGATAAATATTATGTTTGATCAGTCTTTCTCTGGCATTTTAAAAAGTTTGAAAGAGGATGAAAGGAAAATACTAATTTCTACTGTATATTGATAGATAATAATTACTTTTAAATCATATAAAACTGCTATTTTGAAAGTATTTGGTATAAATTTGTAATCATCGCTAACCCAAGACACAAAAATGTAGGTATCTATAGGTATTTGGGGCAAAATGGGTGATAATATAGGTTTTTATTGGTAATGGCAGAAATATAGGATAAATAGGTATTTATAGGTTACTGGGCCGCCTGCAATTTGTCAAATTCAAGGGCACATTACTTTCGACTTTCTGGTCAGATCAGTCTGAAAATTTGTCCAAGATCTTATAGTCTCCAACATAATGTCCAAATTTTTATTTGATTGATCAAGAATTGTACATGCTAGAGTGTAAACAAAATTAAAAACAACATTTTTGACATTCTAGGGCATAATTCAGCACTTTCTAATCCCATCAGGCCCATAATCAAACTTGTCCAAGAACTTATGATCCTTCTTGTTTTGGCCAAGTTTATTCAAGATTGGCTAACTTTTGCAGATGCCGGAGTGTAAACACTAAATTGTTGACAGATGGAAGACACTCGGATCGACAGATGCTGGACACAAAGTGCAGCCTTGTTTCATCACCAAATAATGACAGGGCTGATGACTTGGGCTCTATGGGCTGTTGCATCACCATTTCAAGATCCTGAACTTGTTACCTTACCATAGTCTTCAAGCCGCCGTCATAGCGCAGTTGGTAGGGCTTCGGACTGTCAATCTAGAGGTCCCGGTTTCAATCCCCGATGGCGGCACTCATTCTTTCCAACTATTTGTCTCTCACCAATGGGTTGATAATCGTAGACCTATGTGGGATAGCAGCTGGAGGCTAGGAAAGGATTTAATGGTAGTACTGGTGTGAGAAATGCTAGGGATCCATTGCTAGGTGCTCCAGCTGCCGCGATATAACTGTAATAATGTTGAAAGCGGCGCTAAACCCCATTAAATCAATCAATTACCATAGTCTTCATCCTCAAATTCCTCTTCATCTGCCAATGTCTCTTCACCTCCTCTATCTCCTAAAAAGCAATGTTGAAAGTAATGATCATGTGATCCAATTGACCTAATCTTACAAATTAAAATATATTAGCATTTTAAGTAGAGTTGAGTTTTTAACTGTTATGGCTTAGGCTCTTTGGCACTGAAACAGGAAATATGAATTTGGCTAACATTGGGTATTACAAAACGAATGCACACATAGTGTCGAAACTATAAAACCTGTGGAAGTCTCAGAGATTCATACACACCAACAGTTTAAACACATTTAGTTGCATTTTACAATCAGGCACTTTGAGTCTGACAAACCCTACTTAATATGTTTCCAACAGCTATCACTAGTCAGTATGCTCAATTTTTCTCAAGAACCAAAAAAGTTAATGAAGTGACTTTGTTGGTGTGTATTGAGATGGATGTAGTGACTTTCCATGACAAACAAACATGTTTGTGAAAAGTATTTAGGACATTCAAGTTAGATATACATGTAATGCAACAGTTTTTTGCATCCTTGGGTGACCATTTATGGATAAATCCTACCCTTTGCAAGCATTAAGAAAGTAACAATCTGGCTTAATTCCCTTTACATAACAAAAACATTTGGGTACTACCGTGGATGAATATAATTAGTATGATGTTAAGACAAAACCATGTCATTGCGTGCCTATGGACTAAATTGCAAGGTAATGCACTGCTCTTTTCTCCTCATCTAAGGACATGAATAATTCCTTTAACAACTATATGAATTTTGTTAAAATAGACGTTTTTTTGTGTGTGTGAAGTTGCTCCATGTGTGTATTTAGTGATATTCCATAATTCAATTAATTAGTTGCAGTGTGTCTAGGTATATGAAGTGACTTTCCGTGATCAACACTCAGAAAACATTTTCAAGTTGACCACTCATGAGAACATTTATCTTTTAGGGTAATTTTTCGCTTCCTAGCCAATCTAATAATTTCCATTTCCCTTTGGGCTAATTCTGCACATTATCTTATTTTCACTCAAAATAAGTTGCACACTCTCATGCACTTACTGGTTACTACATGTTCATTACCTTTGTACAACCACTGAAAATCTCTTCCACCAGCAGTAAACTTGTCTGTATCTTTTAGAAACTTTGCCTTCTTTGTATGCATATCGATCAGAAAAGCCTGAAGACAAAAGGGAAAAGAAAGTCCTAAATCACTCACCTGTGGAAAGATTTTTTGTGTTTCATGCAAAGTTTTATTGAGTTAAGCCCAATGGGGTTGGAGGAGAAGACTTTTGAAGATTTTATAGTGAAAATTAGCCAACAACCCATGTTTTGGGATCAATCGAAATTTCTTTAACAATTGATGTGAAAGGTCACCAAAGGATCATCCATGCCAAATTTTATTAAAAAATGGTTTGAGTGGACAAGATTTTTTAAAGATTACACATTGAAAATAACCCACCCCCTACCATGCCCATATAAGGGGGTCAACAAAAATCTATTTGAAAATTTAAGTAAAGGGAAATCCGTGCCAAGTTTGATTGGAATCCGCCTGAGGGTTTGCGAGGTGATTTTTAACAAAATAAACCCCATCCTGTCACGCCCATAATTGGGTGTCAATCAAAATCTCTTTAGCAATTGAAATATAGGGTCACCTAAGGAACAACAATCCCAAGTTTCATAGAAATTTGCCTAATGGTTTGGGAGAAGTTTTTGAATTTTTTTAGTGAAAATAAGTCCCCCCCTGCCCTGACCATATTCTGGGGTCAATCAAAATTTCTTTAACAATTTATGTAAAGGGTCACCCAAGAAACATTCATGCCAACTTTCATTGAAATGCACCAACTGGTTTTGGAGAGGAAGATTTTTAAAGATTTTAAAGTTAAACAAGAGGGCTGTTCATTACCTAGGTATGTCCAAGCAACCACAGAAAAAGATATTTTCTCTAATTCAATCAGATAACATTTGAAATAATCCCCCCTCTGCTCCTCCCCTGGTCATTATTTATTTAAGCTTTTTTCATAAAAGGTCTGTGATCAGCTAATCTATGCCAGATATACAGGCTGAGTCTGAGACTTTTAAAGTTTTCTTTAATGAGTTGATCAATCCATGTCAAATATAAAGGCTGTAGGGATTCAAAATTCTCAACAAAGCACTCCCCCTCCCCCAAGATTCTCTGCACCTGGTGAATCTACATTCATGATTTTAGCTAATTCAATTAATGCCCATATGCTGATCATCTATACCAATTTTCAAGTCTGTAGGACTCCTGGTTCATTAGAAGAAGTTTAAAGATTTCAAAAATGATCCAAAATACTACCCCCTCCCCAAGACACTCAGCACCTGGTAACCCTACAGTCATGATTTTAGCTATTTTTATTAATGTCAATATATTGATCACCCATGACAATTTTCAAGTCTGTAGGGTTCCTGATCCAGGAGAAGAATAAGGTTAAAGATTTCAAAATTGATCCAAAGTACTACCCCCTCCCCCCTAATGCTCCGCATCTGGTGGCCCTACATTCATGATTTTAGCTATTTTATTCTAAATCCATATGCTTATCATCCATGCCAATATTGAAGTCTTTAGGGCTAGTGGTTCATTAGAGGATGAAGGTTAAAGTTACAAAATTTTGACAAAAGTACTACCCCCTCCCCACTGGTGCGCCGCACCTGGTGGTATTACAGTCATGATTTTAGCTATTTTTATTAAGGTCTATGAGCTGATCCTCCATGCCAATTTTCAAGTCTGTAGGGCTTGTGGTTCAGAAGAAGAAGAAGGGTAAGGATTACAAAATTTTCACAAAAGCACAAGCCTCTCCCCCCCAGTGCTCCGCACCTGGTGAATCTACAGTAATAATTTTAGCTATTTTTATAAAAGTCCATATGCTGATCATCCATGCCAATATTCAATATCCAATATTCTGTCAGGCTCTTGGTTCAGAAGAAGAAGAAGGTTAAAGATCACAAATTTTCACAAAAGTACTCCCCCCTGATGCTCCGCACCTGGCAGCCCAACAGATATGATTTTAGCTATTTTCATTAAGGTCTATGAGCTGATAATCCATGCCAATTTTCAAGTCTGTAGGGCTCCTTGTTCCGAAGAAGAAGAAGCTTAAAGATTACAAAATTTACCCAAAGTACTACCCCCTCCCCCCTTGTTGCTCAGCACCTGGTGGCCCAAAAGATATGATTTTAACTATTTTAATTCAAGTTTATAACCTGATTATCCATGCCAAATTTTAAGTCTGTAGGACTACTGGTTGAGAAGAAGAAGAATTTTAAATATTTTCTTAAAATTCCACTTTTGTTGCCATAGCAACAAGAGTTTTTCATGGATTTCAATTCTTTTAGCTATTTTTGAAGGGGACCCCCTAAGCAACATTTCTGTAAAATTTGGTGTTAATTGGCCTAGTAGTTTAGGAGGAGTTGTTTAAAGAAATTGTTGACGGACGCCGGATGACGACCGACGGCCTGACGAAAGGTGATCACAATAGCTCACATGAGCACTTCGTGCTCAGGTGAGCTAAAAATGCATTGCCCTTCCATGCCCATTTTTGGGGATCAACTCAAATTTCTTTAACAAATTTTAGAAGAGTGTAACCCAAGGGGCATTTCTACCAAGTTTCTTTTAAATTGGCCCACTGGTTTTGGAGGAAAGGATGTTGAAAGAAAAAGTTTACGCAGTAGACAGACACACCGTCATACCAATGGGTCGCTGGCCTTTGGCCAGTGGAGCTAAAAACAGGAATATTTCTATCAACAAGATGTGTTCATAAAACACAAAATGCCCCCGAGACAGATGACCTTGACCTTGTCACATGACCTTGACCTTGGTATCTACAGATGTATCTCGATGAGATCTATTATCATGCCAAATATGAGCATTGTACCTTGAATAGCCTTGAAGTAATTGGCAATGTTAAGTTTTTTGGGTAAGTTTTGCAGACAGACAGACAGACAGACAGACCGACTGACTGACAAACAGATTGATTGAATGGAGTTTAACGCCGCTTTCAACATTATTTCACTTATATCACGGCTGCAGCACCTAACAATGGATTCCTGGTATTTCTCTCACCAGTACAACCATCACATTCTTTCCTAGCCTCCAGCTAATATCTCACATAGGTCTATGATTATCAACCCATTGGTGAAAGACAAATAGTCAGAAAGAATGAGTGCCGCCGTCGGGGATCGAACCCGGGACTTCTAGATTGTAAGTCTGACAGGGTGTCCACAGTTTGAGCAAAGCAAAATTCCCTGACTTTTCACTGACTTTTCCCTGACTGAAATCAAATTTCCCTGACTTATGTTTACCATATTTTGCACATTAATTTATGAAAAAGTTGGCCTCCACCACCCCTACAGCCAACCCTTTCCACCTCTTAATTAACTAACTGTAACTGTATTACTATTTTTATAAATATTTTTTTCTTTTTTTTTCTTTTTCTTCATACATACATAATGCATGTTTTATTAACTTAACCTATACTGCTGGATGTGGGTTTTGAAATAGGATGCATGCCAAAATCGACGAAAAACACAAACTAACCCCATAGAAGCATGTATCTTAATATATTGGACTATTTTTGGTGTGCATTTCAAAATATAAACTTTCTTTTAGGCACTTCAACATAAATTAAATGGTACATTATTTGGTATCATGTATAAAATTCCTAAGTGTCTCTAGTCCCTTCAGTTTCTTCTCAAAGAACAATTTGGAATAATGAATACTGCTTATCACATTATTATTAATGTTATTGTTATTATCAGTATTATCATTATAGCCAATCATGAAGAAACTGCCTTACCTAGTTTTTATCTTTTTATCATTCATACACCAATTATTTCAAAATTCCCTGACTTTTCCCTGACTTTTGCTTAAACTGTAAAATTCCCTGACCAATTCCAAAATTCCCTGACAATTCCCTGACCTTGAAAAAATATTTTCTTCCCTGACTTTTTCCCTGACCGTGGACACCCTGTCTGATGCGCTACCAACTGCGCTTTGACGGACTGACAAACAGACAGACGGACGGACAGACAGACAACGGTAAAACAATATGCCCCCGATCTTATCGATGTGGGGGCATAAAAAAGTAGAAAAAGTTGGAATTAAAATTAAGTATTTATGTTTTGTTTCCAGTTTAGCATTATTTCCTGCATTTCAATTACAGGGCTGGCATTTACACCATCTTGGCAAATACTGGCAAAACACCTATCAAATCGAATTGTGAGCACATGCAAGCACTTGTGAGGCTGCCCACGTTCAGAAGGAGAAAGTGCTCCTGTTCTTGAAAGCACCTTTATTGCCTGCTGTAAAACAAAGCAAACTCTTACCTTTCTCCAAAATGAGTTTTTGTCATGATAGTTAACGCATAGCTCTTCTCCAGGCTTAATAACTCTGATCGTATAAAAACACAGCTCTTCCCCCTTCTGAACCACCCTCAAATTTGGCCTGCGATGATCATCGTGCAGGAATCTTCCGATACATGTTCATAATATGGCGTCAATACTGAAAGAAATGAAATATTTTAAGAGGATTCTAGTTGGTTTCTATCCTAAAGAATTAAAACACAACAAATATACTGTTACAGTTGGAAGTAATAATACAATGAAGAATCCGAGAGTAATTAAAAAAACCCGTCCATGTGGCATTTTTGGTTGTGACCAAAAAAAAAATCATTTCAAAACTAAAGTATTTTCTCCCTTATAAATTCAGGGTTACAGCTATTCGGTAAAGCATGCACTTATTTGGCCTAAATCACTTGTACACCGTGGACAAAATATTCAAGTGGAAAATAGTGGTGATTTGCCATTGCTACCATTGTGTTTTCTATTTGAAATTTCCACGCATCACTGCTTTTTGCGGCCATGGGTGGAAAATTGCGTTGATCACAGTGATTCACCGTGTTCCGGTTTGAAATACCAGGCAAATCCAATATTTCATGCCAGCACAACGTCGTAGTCAAGTAGGCAATTGATTCCTGCAGATTTTCGGTGGAAAAATGTGGCCTTTGGGTTTTCCATCCAAATCCACACAAACTACAATCACAGCAATGTGTGGAGATATGCAAAACGTGCAAGCTGTTCTGTACAGTGCCATAATTAAAGAACTTTTTAAGGATGTTAACCCATTTTTCAAGCACATTTCTTTGTTTGTGAGTCACTTTACATGATACACAAAATGACTATTATGTGTTCAGTATATTCAATAATGTAGTGTACCTTCTTGATCATGATCTTTCAGTTTCATGCATGTTTTTTGCTTTCTGCTTCTGATACAAGCTCAACTTCTCCAATATTTCCAATGTCAATAATTTTATAAAACATGTGTGACATTTACCCTTCTGTTTATTGTCGCAATTGTATGCCCAGGGATCTTTTAACACCCAAAATCTATCGACAACTGATTTTCCCAACTCCATGTTAACAAAGGGGCACTACTCTGAAGGTATTGGTACCGATGATTCCTACCCAAACTTGTTCGTACTGATCAGATTCATACCCTGACTATTTCGTTCCACAAAGATTTTTATATATTTTTGACACTAAATTTGATCAGTCATTTAAAATTATCTACTTTTTTCACAAACTTTGTTCATGCAATTATTCATTTTCAGGTACATTCTAAACAAATTCAATTACTTTTTAAGGACTTTTTAGAGAGCCTCAGAGGAATTAAATTCATGGACTGATTATAGCAGTATAATTTTTCAATGAATACAGTGGTCTAGCGATAGCTCCAACACACATGTGACCGACCAATTTGCTCGAGTCATTGCATAATTCTAGGTAATGCCAGTAAGCAAAATTGTCCTCCATAAAGGCGTTTCACTTCTTTTTAACCTACCTTTGAATAATTTGCCTTCAAAATATGCAGTACATATGTAAAATACTCATCGAAGAATAGTTTTACGAAATATATAACTCTGATTCAGGGCTCGTGTTTGACCCTTAAACCTGGGTTTTGACCCTCAAAATTTGAAAACATCTGATTCTGACCCCCTAATTTTCTATCAGGAGGGGTCATTTTGACCCTTTAAATTTTCAGTATTGCACATCAAAACTGCTTTAAATTGAAAATGTATTAGAATTAATTGTCTCCTTCATATCCTTATAAGAAATTCATATTCATATGAGTCTCTTATTAAGATATAAAGGAGATAATTAAAGAAATTCACCGGCAAAATCAAAAGCATTTTACCAATTTTATCTCCTCTTTAGACTGTTTTGACCCCTTCAACTGCAGTTTTGACCCCCAGAAATAACAGTTTAGGGGTCAATGACTCCTGAATTTGAAAAGTTGGCACAAGCTCTGCTGATCTTAAACGTTTTTTTAAATCAGGCGATTTAATTGGTCAAATAGTAAGGGTTGAAAAAAGAAAAATCTACGAATATCGATGAAGGTGTCAGCGTCAATGTTAGTGGTGTCTGTTCTCGGTACATAGGCCATTGAAATGACATAAGTTTAGATTTGGCGATTTTAATAAGAGGCATATAAAGAGCATAATACTTCTTCCTAAAAATATATCGTAGCTATTGTTGCTGAATGACAAATTTTTAGATGTTATATCAGACAGGAGATAGGCGATGTTGCAAGCAAATCCTTCTTTTCTCACAGTCTTTTCCGAAGAGCTTTTAAAATGCTTGTGACCGTTTTCAAGTTTTGTTAGCGATAGTCGTGACTGACTCAGATTTTAATAACTTTGCTTCTATGTTTTAGCTTTAACACTGATTATCGAAAATATTTTCAAATCGGGTGTCAAAGAAAGATCGCATGCATGATATCAGTTTAGTTGTAGCTACAATGTTTTCAGCTTCCACTGACGGAAAATTGAATATTTTATGTTCGAAACATGGTTACAAACTTTTTATCTAAAATTACAAAATCCTTAAGAAACAATTGAATAGAAAGAATTTACTGATATTCAATGATTTTTGTTTTAAATCCAAAATTAAATCCGAGTAGCAATCTGGTCAATGAATGCAAATTGAATTAATATTTTTGTTTGGCAGCAAGGTAAAGGACGCGGAACAATTTATTTCACACAGAGGGTGAACAGATGATCAGACGCCGACGGCTATTTTTGGAAGTGTTTCGAGGGCTTGCACGCGCCTAACTCTTGTCCCAGGTGATATCAAACCCTTTTAATATTATTATTTACCTCTCTCTTTGTGGCTTTGTTACTGATTTTAAAATTTAGGAAAACAGACTTCTTAATTTTATTTTCGCAGCAGGTAGGCGATACAACTGAATTACCGCATTTTCCTATTACGGCTTTGTCGTTTTGCAAAAATATATACGAGAAGCAAAGAATCGGTTACAATTGCAATGTGAAGTGTGGGCCTACATTGAAATGCGAGCAATTGCTATGATCGATGTAGATACTATCCTTTGTAGTCATGAGAGCCATATGCCGTTTTTTTAATCTAAGATAACGAAGAATATGCCCCCAATAAAATTTTCTGAAACTTGAGAATCATTAATTGAACATAAATATGATCACTGGCAAAATTGAATAGAACTCTAAATTTTAATTAAACCGTAATGTCTTTGACCTTATTACTTGCTGAAGTCGACAGTGTTTTTGATCATGATATCAGAATGGGAATTGTTTCGCTATTTAATGATGAAGTAACTTAACATTTTTTTCAGAAATTGTTTTGTAGTTGAAAATAAATGCATTCGCGAGAATCCTGTAGTATAATAGCAATGTTATGTAAACAGTGTTCCCACTGCTTCTTCAAAATGGGGGTGCAAATGGTTATTTTGCAGCATGGATGTACCCCCTCTGTATGAGACAAAGAAGGCTGCTTGCAATAATTATGGGGTACAAGATTCCATTTGGGGGTAAATCACCCCCATATGGGGGGTTTTAGGAACCCTTGTAAAGCAGTGTGTCGTTTGAACAAAAAGAAAAAAATACGGGAATGAACAAACAGCGAGGTCTAAGTAGTGCCATTATTATGCGTCTTTGTTCCTCATTATAGAATTTTTTTTATTTTCCAGAAACGTATGATATTTACCATTTTCTAAGGGAACGGATGTTTTAACAAGCATCTTTGGCTTCCGTCACATAACGTGTTTACTTGTGAGAATTGAGAACCAAATGGCTTGTAAAAACTTCCGTTTCTTTCGAAAATGGCGACTTCACTACCTTGTGTATTATTTATCATTGTGATAATGGTAAGTTGTTATAAAATCCTGAATCCAAGTGCCTGTGGTCACCGTGCACAAAATTATGACTGATTTGAAAGAGTGAGTCAGTATGGAAAAATCCATACTTTTGTCCTTCTTATCATGCCAGATTTTAATAAATTCTGGCCCATTTGACTTTTTCACGATATTATGTTTTTCATTGGATCAGTTTCGGGTATGCTATATTTGCCTAATTCCGTGGGTATTTCTAAAAATAGCTCTAGACAACTGTGATGACGTCATCAAAACAAAGAATTTCATAGCTTGAAAATAACTTACTCATTTTGTGTTTGTTTTGACACAGTCTACTTATGTGTGACTTCCTTGCTTTAGGAATAATTGAATTTTATGTTAAGGAACTATATATAACATATTAAAAACTTGGTTTTCCTTTATCTGTGGCCTGTCAAAACAGTTGTTTAAATTAAGAACAATACTGGGATGACACCTGAAGAAATTGGATGCTACACATGCATAGTATGTCTTAAGCCTCGTCCTTAAACTTGGACTTAAAAAGATGTAAATAAATACTCGAATCCTTTCTTTTTAGAAGACTACCATTTTTAAATTCAGCAATTCCGAAAATTTTAGATAAAAGATCGATTATGTTGAATTTTGATGAACCAATCTCATTATTCAAAGCAAATTTGATCAAAACATAATGAATAATACTTTCTCAGAATAAAATGTGAAGGAATTTAATGTTTCTTATCTTCGTTCAACATTTTTTAATAGCCACGGATAAAAGACAACCCACGGCTTTAGCCATATCAACCATATAGCAAATTTCTGTTTCCATGAAATTTGAAAAGATTTTCTATTCAACCAATGGTAATAAGATTAAAAACACTAGGTATGAAAGCTTTTGCAAGAATACTCTTCAAGTTACCGGTCCGAGGATCTTATCGTAGCCCGAAATGTAACTGTTTGTGAACAAACAAATGATTTACTTTCATTCCTTGTTTCCACGAGGATTTTCTGTTGTTTTTTTTTTTTAGAAACTTCCGGTTACCGTTAGTCACTTCCTTTCTTGGTGTCACACCACTTCATATTTATTGTGCACAATTATTGGACAACTTGATAATCTATGGCGCCCAAAATTAACATAATTTGATATTTTTCAAGCACAAATTAACACAGCTTGATAATTTCGAGCTCGATATTGGCTTTTTACAATTAATCTTCACATTAAGTAGCCACAATTGGATCAACACAATTCATCCAAGTTGCAAATTTTACTATTTTTTATTCTAGATTGCGTTTTGTCTTGCTCTATACTATGTTTTAAATTAGGCTTTAAATTTTAAGAAATTGGTTGAGTTCTTTAAAATATATTACAATTAGGAGGTACATGTATATTTTTTGGCTTGATGAAACAATGTTATTAAAACATATTATTGTCAAATCTCAATTATCGTGCATACCTCTATTATCGTGTATAACACCAAAGGAGCCTCGCATTGCTTGATTGACCTAAGTTTTTTCATAGAATGTTTTGTTTTGGTACCTTCATAATGTTGAATTGAGAAAAGCTGAAATAATATAGCACACAATATCTAAAATCGAAAAAAATGCAACAATTTGTATATGGATTTTTTTTTTAAAGTTTCTTTGGATAGGCAAGTTTAAGCTTTGTATTAGGAAATTCAGAACTAGATTTTACTCAAATAAATATGTGGAATAATTAGATTTAAGCAGAGGTTGGTGACCCCAAAAGATAAAGTTGTAATTTTGCTTCTTTTTTGTTTCCAAGGAGTTTTCTTTCGTATCCATGATAACTGAGGAGGCCATCCAAATTTTTTGAAAGGTCAACTAGCATTTATTTTACGTGAATTTCATGATGATATTATCAACAGAATTGAACCTAATTTTTTAGACTGGTGAATGAAATATTGATTGATAGAAAATTGATATTAAATGGTATGAAAACCTAACTTTCCGAGTACAGTGAGGGTTAAAAGGCTTACATGCACGATAACTGAGGTGAAGAGGATACCTCTTAGTCCTCATGAATTTAAAACAGTATTCATTATTTTACAAATTATTTCTTTCATAATGTAGATATTTCTTAGTTGTTCGATAGACCTTTGGTTTCCATTAAACCAACTACCAAACTGCAACATTTTTTTTTTAATTCTAAATTCGATTATGTTGCTGATGATAAATTCAAATTGATAAGAATGACCATTTTCTGGTCTTTGCTTGGAACAAATCAACTCTTTCTCAGGCAAATCCTATATTTTCCATGCTGTTTTCCATAGCTTTCATCAAAAGGTGTCACTGTGTGGCAATGGATTGATTCTATTCTTTTTCACAATGTACTACTGTGCTTTACACTGTTCATACTTTTACCATTACTATTTGCAGTACACGGTTTCAAATTTGTTTTTCGACCCCTCCCTCCCACTGTTTATTTAAGCACAACTTAAATGCATTGAGGCTGGTAGACATAGCACCATCCTGGGGAAGTTTGTTCCATTTGTCTACAACACTGTTTG
Source organism: Fragum whitleyi (assembly GCA_948146395.1). Lineage (NCBI taxonomy): Eukaryota > Metazoa > Mollusca > Bivalvia > Cardiida > Cardiidae > Fragum > Fragum whitleyi. The sequence continues at coordinate 61,399,837 of OX411550.1, forward strand.
CAAAGCTAAACTTTTTCTCATCTAGGTTACATCTTTTTTTTCAACATTTTTTTATTATTATTATTTCCTCTTGTAGTTGCAGTCTCTGATTGTGACATTTTATCTTTGTCATTTAATAATTTGTATGTTTGTCCGACCTGTCCCTTCTTAATTCAAGTGTAGGTAAACCAAGCCTAATGTGTCTATAGGAATGATTTCTAAGGATTTAACCTAAGCATTCTTATTGCCCTTCTTTGGACATTTTCTATTTATACTTGGACCCCAAAAATTATTTTGGTTTAATAAAGATTTAAAAATAATACCAGTATCTCAATGCTGATTTTTGTATACCAATGCATATTTCAATTAAAAGGCAAGAGTTAACGAATTTGTCAACTTTGAAATTAGGAATTCGTTAACTGTTATTCATACCTTTTCCGTGCTGAGATGTTTGCTCCACATTTGGTCTGATGGAAATCAGTCAGACCTTCCAGTTATAAAAATTAGAATTATCATCACAGATGAATTCTTGTGATTAACAGGCTGAACACATTTCCCGTTCCAGCTATAATATCAGAAAATGTATGTTTTGAGGTTTTCTTAATGAACAAAATGTATACACTCTTTTATGAGCTAGTTTGATGAAACTTATGAAAAAAAAACCATATCTAATGACCTAACAAAACAGCCACATGGAATGCTTTTGAACTAAGCAATAATTACTTTTAACAGAATAGTCCTCGTTCAGAAGTACCCTTAAGGTTTAAACCAGCAACAAGGTCTTTAACTGTCTACGGTCTAGAGATTCATAGCAGGCATAACGGCGTTGGATCCCTCAAATCTCTAGGCGGAGTCACTTTTTAGTACAGGAAAATATGACCAAAACAGAAAAATATGCCATATTTCCATGATGAAGAATATTCTGAGAAAGTTTTTTGAATTTCTGTCAATAAATGGAGTTGTGCAACAAGAAAATTAGATAAAGGCACCAAACCCTGACAATATGAGTAAAATCTTATGATGAGGACCATTCTGTGAATGTTTCATGAAAATACATTCATAAATGGAAGAGGAGTTGTGTTATAAAACAATTTTGCTTTAAGGCCCCTTTTCCCATAATGTCCCATAATTGCACCAAATGACAAAAATGTGGCCATGGTCATGTGATGATTAATATTTTGTTGAAGTTTTATAACAATCCATGCATAAATGAGGTAGAAATAGACAATAAATATGACATAAAGTCCTTTTTTCAATGACAAAGAAAAATTTTGCACATGGTCACTTGGCAAAACAACATTCTGTTAGATGTTATGTATCTTTCAATGAAAGAGGATTCATGTTGACCAGCAAGTTATTATAAGGGCCCCTTTTATTACCCTACAATCATTTTAAGAAAGTTTCAAGTAAATCCTATTATATTTATGGACTTTTCCCGCAAACAAGAATATTTTGAGCGAAAATCCATCAGGCCCCTTTTCCCGTGTTTTTTTGACGTATCAGCCCCATTTTCATAAGGAACCTTTCTTATGACCCCGTAACAATTATCCTGTGAAAGTTTCAAGTAAATCGGAAAATATTTGTGGACTTTATCGTGTAAACGAGAATATTTTGAGATGGACAGGAAACTTTCCATAATTATAGCTTTTCTGGCCTTGGGTCAGTAGAGCTAAAAAGCAAAGCGCGATTTTTCTTAGAGGTATTCCTGGTAAAACAGCGCGTTTTTAAAACAGAGACAAGAACATTCAAAACCTACCAAGACAACATATCTTAAGGCTTTATCAATAATTCTTGTGATTTTGTTCATTTTACAACATGGAAAGCTGTGTAGTCAGTTTCCAGCATTTTACAGGTGTAGTGACTTTCAGGCACAAACATGTAAGCGTGTGTGTGTGATATGGTAATAAAAATATGAAAAAAAAAATCTTTTTTTCTGAAAAACTCAGAGACCCTAACCCTAAGTATTTCCCTTTTCCACAGTGATTTCAAAACTTTATGCTGCAGACATATCAACAGTTAGTTATCTTTATGAGGTGAAAGTATAAATGTTGGCAGAAAATTAGAGAGTGGTTCAGAGCACTCGTAAAGTACAACAAATTTCGCACGTAACTTACGTTTACAATATTTGTGAAATACAATTTCACCCTACGTTTACGTGTAAAACCTATCTTAAATTTATTTGTGAAACTGACCCTTGGTTAGCAACAATGATGAAATTCTTGCGTACAGGCACGTGATGATGATCTAAAAAGTAAAAATCGTTTACGATTTGACTGGTTTTTAAGCATATTCAGACATGCTGATTGACTCAAATCCACAAACTCACCGATTTAAGGCATTTCTGATTGTCACATCTACTTGTAACCGAAAAATGGCGACCTTCAAACTTTTTCCAACAGTTGTTGTTGTAACCGGGTTTGCGCATGCGCGATAAACGAACAGGTGCTCGCAACTGCGCAATGTGTGTAACACTTAAAATATCAGACAGTAGAGCTGTGTAGAAAACGTTGATTAAAGGTGGAAAATAACACATGTTTAGGAAATTCATTTTTTATAGAAATTATGTTGAAAAAAGAGAATTAAAGAGATTTGGAAAATCACTACAAGTGTGTATGGAGTGACATTCCAAACTGTAGTCATCTTGTTGGTGTGTATCCATGTCCATTAAGTGATATCCCATGTTAAACGAACGCACACACACACACACACACACACACACACACACACACACACACACACACACACACACACACACACACACACATACGTGTTTGTGCCTGAAAACCACTACACCTGTAAAAATGCCGGAAACTGGCTACACAGCTTTCTACTGTTGTAAAATGAACAAAATTGACACGAATGATATATAAGGCCTTAAGATATGTGTTGGTAGGTTTGGAATGTCCTTGCCTTTGTTTTAAAAACATCTTGTTTTTTCACGGAATACCACTACAAAATCACGTGATCAATGTCATACACACCTTGAAATCACTACTTTCGACACACACCTGAAACTGGCGACAAACGTCGACACATACCGGATGTTCACTCCATGGCACTTACGGGTGTACATTTAGCTTATTACTAATGGTTTCTCCCATTATTTTGAAGCCATTCATACCAGAGTGAACTGCTTCCAGCTTATTTGCATAAAAAACGTTATCGAAAACTGATACTAAAAAAATTTCCGTTCTCGGAGCTAATAATCTGATGATTGTGTAGTGACCAAACGGTGAGGCATTCGAAATAGGAGTGTTATCTGTTGTTCAAATATTTGGAGGAACTTGAAAATTCAATTGTCTTTTTTTTTCTTGAGAAAATACTCACGTAGATCAATGCCAAAAGAATACTCACGAACAAATATTTGCGTATAAGGAAATAAATTTGCACGCAAGGAGTAAAATCAAAATATTTGCCGACATTAGGAAATTATACTCACGTTAGCAAATGCGCTCACATGCAAAGGTAAGCTATGTAAGCTTCAATGCAGTAAGAACATTTTGTTTCAGAATAAATCACAATATTAGTTCACGAATAGTGGTTTAAGCGGATTTTTTTATAAATAGCTTTTTTGTGTATGTCAAGTGTTTGGACAATGTACTGTCAGTTGTCTGACATAATTTGATAGACAGGACAAACACATTCTAAATGTAACCTGGATACATCGACATGGTCACTTGCACACGCTCACAACTGTTTAGGTCGTTTCCAAAATACCTACGTTGGTGAAAGCGGGTCCCGTACTGGCCCACATGAAAAAATGTATTTTTTTTTGTCTTGATGAAAAATTTATAAATTTGAAAATATTGGACTTGTGTTTGTTTACCGATGTCGTTGGTAACATTTACGTGGTGCTTATTTGTAAGGGTTAAATGTTTCTCAGACCTCGCATTTTCATAACTTCAGACTAGCAAAAAAGGAAGATACGTGAAATAGGTAGCAAATTTGAAATTAATGGCAAATATCTTTATTCTAGACACCTATCTTATTATCTTATTTCCTGTACACATATTCATCGAAATTAAAGAACTATTTAGTATGCTATGTGAGTTCTCGCCCACAAAATAAGACGTTGGGCATTTTCAAAACACATATTTCTACGTTTGAAAACCATACAGATGCGTTTTTGTCGTGTCTACATGAACGATATAATGTTAAATAAGGTATTATGCATGGCAAAAGTTTTGACACTGATAAAATCAGGTTGCAATGTACAAGCACGTGGCCAACATTAAAAAGCGCCGGGAAGAAACGAGGTCACATGACGTTGAAGCGAGGTAGCATGGAGAAGCAGGGCGCATAATACATGAAGATCAGACCGATAGTTGGGTAGGGGGTGTCATCGACAGAAAATAGAAATCGACCGATGTTCGTATTTGGTAGGTGTCGTGAACTATTATATCGCAGAAAACAGACACATAATTGATCACTGAAAGCCATCCCGAAAATAAAGAAAAAAAAAACGTCATAGTTCAATCGTTTCTATGCCACTTTTACTCAAATTATTTTACTTGCTACATAAACATTGGCGTAGGAAGAGGAGGGCCCAGGGGAGCCAACCCCCAAATTATCAAGGAGGTAGCATATCTTTGCCCCCCTCCCCCAAATCACCCATAATTACCTTCAAGAAAGGTCAAGGTATAGGAACATGCAGTCTGAAAGTGCCAAGATTGCAGGAAATGGCTTCTTAGAATTCAAAATTTTCTAGATGACATGACCCAGACCCCCTAGCAACGCTACGCTCGGTAGGGTTCCATTCATTTAAACGTTTTTAAACAATTTAAAATATTTTAAACCACCCTACGCCTATGACTAACAATGCCTACTGCGATTGCTCTAGCAACCGGAGTAGACGTTTGTCACAACGTTTATACACACTGGAAAATGACGACACTAAGTTCACACAGCGGATTATCACTACGCCATCATTATCAGCAGCATCAACAACACAACCAACATCACGTGGTGGCTGATCGTGGTCTCGAATTGGTGGGCTTGATGGGCGCTGATATGCCTATGTGACAAATATAGCGCTTTTATCGTATCGGCTATTTAAAATATCATGGTCTGGAGTCGATATGACGTAGCCCTCACCATTCGCCGCATGAGATTATGATAGAAACGCGCCGATACGGCATTAAAACCGTGATACTTCGACAACAAGATTGTGAAATTATATCGTGTCGGTGCCTAATTTTAACTTTATCGGCGCCCTTTAGCTTGCTCTCGTGTCGGCGCAAAAAAAAAAAGGCGCTGAACGAGAACAAAATACATTGTAATTCGGTAGATATAGTGGTTCCACGTTTTTTTTAATCTCGCCAAACAATTAAAAAATTATCAATTAACAAATCATAGGTAATACAAATTGAGTATTGGTCCGGTAGAATATCGACCTGATTGAGAATCAGTTTTTTCTGGAGATCGAGTGTTTTACGCGTCCTCAGATTCCAACCCTGCCTTTAATTACACCAGGCTAAGCGTAAACTCTTATGGTTGTCTTTCAGCTTTGGTCGCCTAATTACCCGTCTTCACCTCAAACCAGCTGATCTTAATCGATTTCGAACTGCTTGATGACTAATTCTCAGACCTGGTAAACACTGGCGTCCGAGTCTCACTTAAGCCCTTTCTTGACTCGGCGTAGTTTTCCATGGTCTGCCAGATGGTCTATGTTTACTAACACTACCAGTCTCTACAAACGTACTCACTAGGCGGCTCAATGTACTGCAATGGCGCCCGGTTCTCCTACCTATGTCCTTGTATGATAGCTCTGTGAAGGCCCATAAACTGCGATTTAACGTTTTCTGGTAGAAGACACGGGAATAGCATTGATAAATACCTGCTTGTATATGTCTGCAAAGAAATTTAAGATGCATTTTGGGGGTATAATAAGCGGAATGTGACCTAGCCCCACACACATTCGTACACAGATAGAGCATACGTGGTTTAAGTCTTGATGCCTAATAAACGCAAGGCATTTGAAGTTTTTGAATAGTTACCAGTTTGCATAAAATCTTCTACATCAGGTTTTGAATGTATTCAATTTAGATACGCTATACCTGGTGATTGCAAAGTCACGGCTTGTTTCCGTACGCGTTTGAATTCAATTTTAGCTATTCAATCCTGATAGCCAAGTTTAAGGTAGCCCGGAGTTCATCAATCCAGGAATGTGAACTCATAGTTTAGCTCGAGTTTGATACCCAGATCGATCATTATCCATCCCGATACGCAAATATGGTAGAACTCCAGAAGTATTAGATAAGCATCATATTAACGTATTTGGTGTTGCATTTAGTTTGATGCCAGAAATACAACAGATATTATTCGTCATCGAATCATGAGCCGTGACAAAATGTTACTGCATATTCTAATAAATGTAAATTGACCGTGAAGCATGTATCTAAGTGAATGAAAGCGAATAATGACACATTTTGCGTGCTGTCCGCGGTGGCATACAGCAGCTGTCTTCAGAGAGTACTATTACAATTAAGTATACAGGCTGACGGGTTCGAGTCACATATTTCTATAAATCGAAAGCCCTCTTCCCCCGTTAATTTATACTCGCTGATCTTTGATCATTCACTGGTCGTTGTCCCATTATACATGGTATAACACGCTGGTCAGTGATCAACTGGGGAAAATTTAGGCTTTTCAAGTAAGAGGACGGATGGTCAGTGGAACAATTTGGAACATTTGGTTCTTTTATGGACCAACCGTGAATCCAGATGAAAGCTATGGCAGAGCTTTGATATTTAACTTCATGCGATTAAAAAGTTGAAAGATGTCGTTCGCGCTTTACTCTGGTGTCATAGATCCCGTCAAAAGATCTGGCAGAGAACTCCTTGACAATGGTTATAGATGCTTTGCCGGGTCATTTCTCTAGATCTATACAAACAAAGACAGCATTGTATCCCTACCACTTATCCGAGTTTTCTCTGATGAAACTCGCTTTTTGATGTGTTGATGTAGCGTACTGCAGTTCGTAATTAACTATTTTTTCTATTCTTAATACGCTAAAAATAGCAGTTCCCATTCGTATACGAGAATTTAAATGAAGTTAAGAAATATTATTTTTTTATTGGGAGATCATCTTAATATTTCAAGGATTGATTGATTGATTGAATGGTGTTTAGCGCCGCTTTCAACTTAATTGCAGTTATATCGCGGCGGCTGGAGCACCTAACAATGGATCTCTGGTATTTCTCACACCAGTACTACAATTACACCCTTTCCTAGCCTCCAGCTGCTATCCCACATAGGTCTACGATTTTCAACTCATTGGTGGTAGACAAATTGTTTGAAAGGTTGAGTGCCGCCGTCGGTGATCGAACCCGGGACCTCTAGATTGACAGTCCGACGCGCTACCAACTGCGCCATGACGGCGGCTTAATAACTCAAGGATAGCTCATCTTTATTTGATAGCAATATTAATTATTCAAAACGTGTTTTTCGCGAAGACATGTACTATAAAAACTGTAACTTGTTGTTCCATAAACCCAAGAAAGGTCAGTGCAAAGCAAGCTCAGCAAAGTGTAACAACTTTTTATTAATACCTTCAAAACGATCATGGTGGGATGCGTCATATTTCTTCTAAAAACATGCGTGTAATGATGAAATCACTTTTTAAACAAATTGCTTTTGATTCAAATTGATCATCGAATTAACAAATTACATTTTCAGATTTACCTCTGCATTATATCTTCAGTGATGTTCAAAAGAAGCGTCCAACCAATTTCATCTTCTGGTTTAGGAAAAACTATCACCAAATCTAAGCCATGCCTAAAGCGACCATCGCATGTATGCAAAGTTGAAAATCATGACGCATTTTTTCATCCCTCGCTAATAGGGACGGGTTTGTTTTTATATTGTTCTTGAAAAGATAACTATATTCTGACACCCGTATTGCTGCAGCGAGAGTGAGTAATATAGTAGTTACGTAAACTTTTTTCCCGACCCCCCCCCCTCCCCCAAAAGAAAAACAAGAGACCCATGAGGGCCTGAGACCGCTCTACTAACGCTTTGAAAAGACTGAGACTTGTAACGATATTACAAGAAATCTGCAATCAATAGTTACTGCTCAATGAGTTACCCCCGCTTTTTGTAACAAAAGTTTTCCCTCCATGTGAATTGCATACGAAAATTGGTTGACACCCGCTATATGATATACCAAGTTACTGTTACTTATTGTTCCTGACAAAAATGCACAGAAAATATTTCTAGTACGATTCTAAGTCTAAAAATAAACTTTATTGTAAAACAGGAAGTAGATCTGAATACCAAGAATTCAGTAATCGGATTGTAATCAAAAAACTTTTTTTTATGAAAATCCATGCATAAATGAATTAGTTGTGGTAACAATAAACATACATGTACATAAAGGCCCCTTTTTATCATGACTGGGTATATAACTTAACTTCAACAAGTGCACATTCACTACAAAAGGAATATTCTGTGAAAGTTTTACACAAATTAAGCATTAATTACAAAGGAGTTATGTCAACAAGAAAGATTTTAAATGCCCTTTTTTCTATGACGCAGTATAAAATTACATGTCAATATGCACATGGTAACATGATGTATAACATTTACTAAAATTTTCATGATCTTCCATGAATAAATGAAGAAATGATAATAAGAATTCTTTAAAAAGAATTTCGTAAGTCGGGAATTGAGAATTTTCTAATTAAATTTTCATTAAGCCCCGTTTCCCGCGACACTTGACGGGTCGTACCTATTTTCGAAAAGACCCATTCTTGTTATGGTCCAATCATTCTGAGCAAGTCTGAAGACAAGCAGATGAAAACTGTGCAATTTAGAGCGTTAATGAGGATTTTCTAAATAAATTTTAATTAAGCCCCTTTTCCTGTGACACCAGACGGATCTGGCCTATTTTCGACAGGAACCATCCTGGTGATGGTCCAATCGTTCTGAGTAAGTTTGAAGATAATCGGATGAAAACTGTGCAATTAAGAGCATTAACGAGGATTTTCTAATCATAATTACATTAAGCCCCTTTTCCCGTGACGCTTGACGGATCGGGCCCATTTTCGAAAGGAACCATCCTTGTGATGGCCCAATCATTCTGTGCAAGTCTGAAGACAATCGGATAAAAACTTTGGACTTAAGAGCGTTAGCGAGGATTTTCTAATTTCATTTTCATTAAGCCCCTTTTCCCAAGACGCTTGACGGATTGGGCCCATTTTCAAAAGGAACCATCCTTGTGACGGTCAAATAATTATGTGCAAGTTTGAAGACAATCGGATGGAAACTATGGACTAAAGTCGTTAACGATGGTATTCTTATTAAATTTTCATTAAGCCCCTTTTCCCATGACGCTTGACGGATCGGACCCATTTTCGAAAGGAACGTTTCTTATGATGGTCCAATCATTCTGATCAAGTCTGAGGACAATCGGATAAAAACTTTGGACTTTGGGGCGATAACGAGGATTTTCTAAAAAAAAAATCATTAAGCCCCTTTTCCCACCATTTTCGTAAGGAACCATTCTTGTGATAGTCCAATCATTCTGAGCAAGTTTGAAGACAATCGGACGAAAACTGTGGACTTTAGAGCGTTATCGAGGATTTTCTAATTAAAATTTCAATATGCTCCTTTTTCCGTGACGCTCGACGGATCGGGCCGATCTTCTAAAGGAACGTTCCTTATGATGGTCCAATCATTCTGATCAAGTTTGAAGACAATCGGATAAAAACTGTGGACTCAAGAAAAAGTTCACATACGGACAGACAGACGGACGGACGCAGGACGGAAAACTGGTATCGCTATAGCTCTTCTGACCTTCGGTCAGTAGAGCTAAAAACTAGACGCTTACAATCGACGTCCGCTATTTTGACGTTACACTTTAGTGCCACATTACCGTGCGTGGCGTCTGTAATATTTCGTCGGTGTTATTCTAAAACCCCGCAAATACACATTGATTGAAGCAGTAGTTACGAAATTTAATAACAACACCGACGATTGAAATAGACGTTTTTTGTGTGAAGTCGCTCCATGTGTGTATGTAGTGATATTCCATAATTCAATTAATTAGTTACAGTGTGTCTAGGTATATGAAGTGACTTTCCGTGATCAACACTCAGAAACCTTGCATGAAAGCTGACTTTTTGAACACCACCAGTTGCATGCGAATGGTACAGTTCTCCACATGTAAAAGGACTTAGTTGACGCATTACTCCAGTTGGGTATCATATATTTGATTTTACAATGTCATGAATGCAGGTGCCCAACGAACTACCGACTCCAGCATCCATAGGCCTATACTGGCTACCACGTTTACCAGAGAATTAGGTTCTTTTGTTTTATGCCACATAGCATGGATTGGTTGTGCTAATTTCTATTCAAGTTTCTCGAAATGTTCGTGTTAATCTTTTAAGGACGACTTCTAAACTTAATTTCCTTAAATAGATTTTTTTATTGTTTCATATTTTGTTGATTAATGTATGTCGTTTGCAACAATGAAAAAAAAAGGGGGTCACCGGATTAGATTTTTTGTAAAACATTATAGAATGTCATAGGTATCGAGCCAATTCTTGCCCGACTTTTTCGCGGAATTTCATGTCTTGGTTTTTACAAAAGACTATAACATAATATTAGCTTGGCTTATATACTACTCAACTCTTGCTAGGGATCAAAACTGAAAGAATGTATTTCATTTCGCTAGTATCATATTCATTCATTTTAAGTAAATTGTTTTCCATCTTCTATCGATTTGTTAGCTGGGCTTTTTTCTGCAATAATCAGTTGACTTATTGTTTTCACCTTTACGTCAATAGCGTGGGTGCGTTCGTACACGATGACGTTAAAGTAAGTAGACTTAAGCTTTGGTCATATCTTTATTGTTACGGAAGATATCTTTTTGAAACTTGGCAATTGAACTCGTCATTATATGAGCTGTCCAGATTTCCAAGGGGAATAACTCATGAATCATTTTTGAAAGATTTATGTCCCTTGACAGTCTGAGATTTTTTACATTACCCGGCATCTATAGCCAAAAGTTGGCATACACACGCGATGTTCTTGATGAATTGTGATGTCATTATGTACATGAAAAAGAAAATATATAATTTATTTTTGTTAGAAAGAAATTTTTCAAGGAAAATACATGGGCTTTTATTTTGATCCATAGCAAAAGTTGAGTAGTATACTTCATTTCCATTTTATTCTAATTTCATAGATAGAAAGTTATTTGCACGAAATATAATACATAATTGTCTGTTGAAAGGTTCTATTTTGATCTTTTATCGTATTTTCCCTCTTGAGTTATAACTGATAACTCTTTAATTTACCAAAGTATGTTTTAAAATCTTTTACTTTTTATCAAATTTCAAAAAAAATCCATGGAAAAGAAAATTTTAATTTTTACATATTTTGTAGAAAATTAACTGTACATGTGATATTGATATAAAATAATATGGTCACCGTGCTATTTTCTTTGAAAAAGCGCAAAATTCTAGGCCACCCACTTATGACGCAAAGGAAAAAAATCCCGTCAGATTTATTTTTTTACACTAATTTTACCAATCAATGATAATCAACCCTTCCCTACATGAAATAATCGAGTTAGTAGATGAATTTGTAAGCCCATGAGTTATCTAAACGTTATGCGTACTCAGCTTCCAAGGTCAAGGTCATATGACATGGTAAAGGTTATCAATCAAGGCCGACTTAACATTTCAAATACATTGCGAGTAAAATTATGATAATGGAAATCAGAGACAAATTCTTAAAATAAACTTAGACAAAAAGGTAATTACAGGAAATACATTAAAATACAATTGGGAATGGTTGACAGTCAAGAAACGGACGCGTTATTGCCAAATAATAATAGAAATAGCACAATGAAATGTGATCGCGTACCGCTAGTCCAAACGTTTTTACCCCATTTTGCCCGATATTCAAGAAGAGATTTTTTTTCGGAAAAAAAGTTATTTAGAGGGTCTTATAAAGAGTTTTTGATGCGACCGAGATAAGTACTCCGTGCGCAAAGAAGATGCACAAGAATGATCTCCCGCAATCGTCATTAAAACATTTTATATTCTTGATTGGTTTAGACGTTGCGTCAGTTATTGCTTAACTTTTTGTAACATGACGTCGGCGTTATTATAAGGTTTCAACATCGCGCGTTACCCTCAAACTGTGTTAAATTACAAAGTTGAAGTAGTAAAGGCTTGTATTTAAGTATGTATGTACATGTTTTAGGGCTTACTAATTAGGAAGGAATCACATCATTCGATGAGAGTTTGTAATGTATTACATGTTAATGGTGAACGTGTGTCATTTTATCATGATAAATCATGTAATATTTAAGATAAATTTGATATCTAAGCCCAGAAATGGCACTGAAACATCTATGTGTTCCTCTTCGGTAAAAACTTGTACACCATTTTCAATTTAGTTTATGTAGATAATGTGGAACACGATTGAAGAATATGGTGTCTCGCTTTTCGACTTAACAACGTGCTGTCCCTTTTTTGTCTGGAACGTCCTGTTTTTTTATGCATTACCAGCCCTCGACCTTGGCGTTTGCAGGAAATTATTTCCCCAGTAATCTTCAATTTTCTTCCTCGATGTATGAGAAATATTGACATGGAAAAGAGTTAACAAACCGCAAGATTCGGCAATATGTATACGCGGTTCAACTGTTTGCGTCATTTATTTCATTGAACGTAACGGTTGTAATGAACGCCATCAGCATCATTTCAACATAAAAGTAAAGATAAATGAAATAACTATCAACGATGAATAAATATGATGTTTTGTGTATGTTTTGTGTAGGTCGTTTTGTTTTCTGATGTGTAAATATACTTATACTCGATTTGAAGTTATTTTATTGCACACTTTCTCTCCGCCGTAAACGTCATCGTGACGCAAAAGAACATGTTTCCGGCGGTTTGCTTTCTGTCTTCAATAGTGTAATTTAAGCCGCGAATGAGTATAAAACATTCAGGCAAAAGTTTAAACAACTGATATTCAGCAGTTTCTCCATTTGCATCGACATTTTCATGGCTATATTATACACTAACCCCCACCTGTAAAGACGTATTATGCTGGAATGTGTTACTCTGAATGTCCATTCTGGTTCCGGAGATGTCAAAACAACGTTACGTATCGCGAAATTTCATCGTTATTCCGCAGTCCGACACTCTTTAACCCATTAGAACACAATGACTCTTTTTTACTCCATACAAAATAATGGTCATGGCAAACATTGTGGAAAATAGAGAAATTGCTTGTCAAAAGCAATTTCTTAGCAACAAGAAATTTCTTCATTTCCTACAATGTTTTCTATAAAAAAACCCCTACAAATACGAAATTCCATTCAATTTAAATTGCTATAACAACCAGAATAGGCGTTCCAGATTACTTGTTCACACACCGGATAATGACGACAGCAAGTTCCCATACACCGTATTATCGCTACATCAGCATTCACGCTATCAATGTCACTATACTATTGACTATACTTTACAAATAGTAAAATAAAGACTGTGATCAGACTCGTGGTTATCACAAAGCTGATCTGCAATTTTGTTTTCACAAATCCTAAATTGCTTTTTTCTCGTGTTGCGACACGTATGGACTCTTCAATTCAAATTCAACAAAGCTGATCCCAGGTAGCTCATTTTGGTAGTATCAGAGTCTAGCAATCCAGGACTGCAGTCACAGTATCTGCTCCAAATGCAATGTTACAGATGACAAAATATATTTCAGACGGAAACTGGAAAAAGGTCCCTTACGGTTTGAAAAAATATGTTTCCAAAACTGCTTTAAGAACCAATTCTGCTCTCTTATGGCTGTAATAGGTTAAGGGGGACGCTATCGGAAAACAACATGGTTCCTTATCAGACTGTGACTGTATACGCATACTGACCTGGAACCATATTGGGCTCAAAGCCTTAACGAAACTTTTCCAGCTCGCGGCTTATTGATATATTTCTTCGACAGTAGAATTCCGGTAAGGTAAAGCAGACAGATGACAATCGTTAAGGGAAATATGTTTAACACATTACCAAATGGCAAATTTTTGGAATTGTCCGAATTCAAAGATGTTGCAGACGACAATTTCAAGTGAATGAAATTTCAAATTTTTGGTCTTTCTGGGTAGGGAAATGAAAAGATTGCTTTTCACAAGCCTTTATCGTGTAGGGTGTCAAAAGACCTCATTATGTTGAAATGAATTAAAAGTATATTAACTTTGAAATAGATTTGAAAAAGAAAACAAGTCAACTTATATATTAACTGTAAATATATTATTTTATTTCAAACATTCAACATAAAATGTTAAACATACGTTTTGTGACCAATCAAGGTTAACCCTTTCCCAAACAGCAACAGGAATTGTCCGCGGACAATAAAACTCGCCCTAACGAGAGCTTGTCACAGAGAAAAGGCATTTCCTGGATCAAGGTAAAAGGTCACCGTCCAAAACGAAAATCCTTGGCAGGAGGTACCAATGTGTTAACGAACACGGCCAAGTTAACGATTTTGAAAAGTAGGACAAACTCCAGTGTCATGGTAAAATGTGAACGGTGTTGGTACATGAGTTATAGACCAGGTCAAAGTTTTTTAAAAGTAGGTCAAACTCCAAGGTCAAGGTCAAATGTGAAAGGTCTTAGTAGGAGGTATCCATGTATGAAATATCAGGGCTGTATGTGTAAAAGGACATAATGTTGTAACGAGTCCGGGGACAAGGCGGTTCTCTCTCACACAAGCCTCTATCTATCTCTCTATCTGTTAAAAGTTGCTGATTTAACTGCAACACGTCGCTGGAGGGTTGTAGTTGCCAAAAGTGAGCTCAGACAGTACAGGAATTAAAAGAATGACGAAAACAATCATTTAAATTTTCAGTCTACGTGACAATTATTATTTCTTTACTGTAGTTACAATATTTTCAATACAATTCCTTCAATAAATTCCTAAATTTGGTAGAGAGAAGCGGAATAGCAACGTAATGTTAGTTCCCTTACCCTCAGGATCGGACTTAGCTAGTGACCAAAGAAGCGCGGCCTATTAATACTATAACAGCGCGTGCGACCAATATTGTTGGTAGCTACCAGCGTCGAGACAAAACAAGAGAACCATGATGGTCCTTTATCGATCACCTCTGTATCTTTGTCTAAATAAACTAGTATCAAATTTTTCAGCAAAAGACGTAATTGTACTTTTAAAACTAGTGGTCTTTAGAGTGTCAACAAGGCCCCTTTTCCCATTATATGGCACTGATCCTTTCAATTTTCAAAAGGGTTCATCCTTGTGACCTGGCCAACATTCTGTCCAAGTTTAATAAAGATTGGACCATATTTGTGGCCTCTAAGTGTAAACAAGAATATTGTCATTCAGGCCCGTTTTCCTGTGAATTGGCCTTGATCCTCCCATTTTCAATTAGATTTCATCCTTATGACCTGACAAAACATTCTGACCAAGTTTCATGATGATTGGTTCATATTTGTGGCCTCTAGAGTGTAAACGCTTAAATTGTTGACGCCTGACGACGCACAACGGACGACGCACGACACACATTCAAAGATCACAAAAGCTCACCTTGAGCACCATGTGCTAAGGTGAGCTTAAAAGCTGTACGTACTGCCAGAAAATGATTTCGACCCGAAAAATGGGTCAAGACGTCGTTGGTCACCCTCGATGACTTTCAACGGCTTTACCAGCTTTCTCCTAAATTAAGGAACTAACCCTCTTAAAACTAGAAAGCCATGAATGGCTCGAGTTGCTCCACAGGCTTGAAATTCGTGTAATAGCAAATGAGTCTTGACTAGATTTTTAGATATTTTGGGTTCTACTGATGTTGAAAATGATTTACAAAATTTCCACTATGTAACATATAGAGAAATGACCTCCGCCCATAAAAGACATATTTTTCACCCAATCACAATAATATTTGGCTGCATGATAATGGGTCACACAAGGATCATACCAATAATGTTTGTTTGATACCCTTCAATTATATTACTTTTTGGTGGACTGATAAAGGGTCACTCAAGGATCATTCTGGTTAAATTTGATTGATATCCATCAGTTACATTCTGAGGAAGTGATTTTGAAAGTTTCCACTACATAAACTTAGAGAAATGACCTCCGCCCATAAAATCCATATTTTCCATCCAATTACAAAATTTTTTGGTACACTGATAAAGGGTCTCTCAAGGATCATTCCAGTGCAATTTGGTTATTAACCATTGATTACATTTTGAGACAAGAGCCGTCAGAGACGGATTATGCTCCACGAATAAGGCATTGTCACAAAAACAAGAGCCATGTTGGGCATGGTCATCCCCTGCCACGAAAGCTTGATAGTAATCTGAAGCCTAATAGAATAAAGATTCTTTTGTACTGTCAGAGATTTACCTAAAATCTAAGTATTAAAAATAACAAAGGGCAATAACTCCAAAATTATGCAAGCAAGAGTTGTAGTTCTTGTGCACTGCACTTGTCCTCCATGAGATCTATCCACCCATAAAAATTCAAGTTGATAGCTATTATACTCTAGGAGATATGCTCCAGACAGAATCTAAGTATCAAAAATAACAAAAGGCAATAACTCCAAAATTATGCAAGTAAGAGTTGTAGTTCTTGAGCACTACACTTCTCCTCCATAAGATCTACCCGTACATAAAGTTTTGAGTTGATAGCTATTATACTTTGGGAGATATGCTCTGCGGTCAGATTGCAAGGACTCAAATACGGTGTTATCTTATACAGCTAACATAAGGGTAACAAACATTAAACCCCCTTTTTGCATGACATATTTTTAGACACAAATTTCAAATAGTTTATGGTAAAGGGCATCTGATTTGCTACTCAAATGTGAATTTCATCAAATTCTGAGCATAAGACTAGGAGAAATGAAAAGGTAACAAACATTTAGCCCCCTTTTTCCATGATATATTTTTTAAAGTTAATTTCAAATTGTTTTTAGTAAAGGGCATCCGATTTGCTACTCAAATATGAAATTTCACTGAATTCTGACTGTTAGACTAGGAGAAATTTGGGAAAAACTGTTTTTACCCTAAGTCCCCTTTTCCTGTGACGAGGCCTCAAATCCGAAATCCGTCACAGATGCATCAACACTATATCGTAGGAAGTTCACATGGTAAGTTTCATTCAATTTGGTCCAAGAATTATGGAGAAATAGGTAGGGACGGACGGACGGAATTACGGACGGTTGGACAGACAAAGCGGCAGCTATATGCTTTCCCTTCGGGAAGCATAAAAATGATTTCCAAAGTTTCCACTAAATAACATAAAGAGAACTGACCACTGCCCTTAAAATCCATATTTTTCATCTGATCACAATATTTTAGGTAGACTGATTAAGGGTCACCCAAGGATCATTCATGTAAAATTTAATTGGTATCCATCAATTAGAATCTGAGAAAACCCACTTTTTACCATATTTTTGGAAATTAGCCACGCCCATTAAATCCATGT
Organism: Fragum whitleyi; assembly: GCA_948146395.1. Classification (NCBI taxonomy): domain Eukaryota; kingdom Metazoa; phylum Mollusca; class Bivalvia; order Cardiida; family Cardiidae; genus Fragum; species Fragum whitleyi. The sequence continues at coordinate 61,417,276 of OX411550.1, forward strand.
TATTCTTTGGATGAAAATCTTTTGAACAACTTTGAAAGAGGGTCACCCAAGGATCATTCCTGTGAAGTTTGAAGTTGAAATTCATCCAGTTGTTTCTGAGAAGAAATTTTTTAAAGAAAATGTTTACAACTGGAAGCACTGACGGACTGACATACGGACACAACGCCATGACAATAGCCCCAGTAGCCTTCGGCCAGTGAAGCTAACATTCAAATATTCAGTAAAAGGGAGCTGTCAAAGCCCCTAAATTGTGGTTACTATTAATAATAGTGAGATTGACCTTGACGATCATGTGACATAAACAAACTTTCTACACGTAATGCATCTATCACGGGTCACCAAATGCGGGTAATATCCGGTAAAAATAGAATATATGCTGCAAGATTAGATCGACTTCTCGACGAAAAATGCAATAACTAGTGAGTGTCAGTGTCAGACCTTGACAGCTATTAAGTATAATGCTCTGAAGATGAAATGCATTAGTTGTCTTGCATTGCAGAAAATAAATAAATGAAAAATCGACGGTCAAAATCGGACGGAGCTGTGTATGCATTCCGGCACTCCCGATCAAGCAAAATAGAAACTTATATCTGAATAGAGACCTGAATGCCCTAAGAAATATACAAGATCAAGTTGCACGAGGTGTTTTAATGTGTATGTAGACCAACAGCTGATCTGAGTCTACAGCACATGATTTATTTCGTGTATGCTAGTACCTACAACACAGGGCTTGAGATAGATTATCACAGTATGAACAAGGATTTCTTACAGCAGCTGTCTCAGAAACACATGTACAGACTGACCCCAATAAATAGGAGTGAATAATTACAAGGAAACGCATGTGTCCACGAAAGAAATGTACATGCTGCAAGTACCCGCAACGTAAGACAGAGATAAACTGATGCAGCCTATGAAAGGATTGATAAGCCATTATCTCTTCAATACTTGAGCAGGCTGACTTCATAAAGAAACATATCGGATTTTAGATGCTCTTATAGTGCAAAATGGGAATGTAAAATGGGGGCTAACCAGGATACATCAATATATAGGCCAGATTCTTAAAAGAAGGTCAAACTTAATGTCAAGGTCCAAGGTCAATTGTGAACTGTGTTGGTAGGAGGTATCCATGTGCAAAATATCAATGCTGTATGTGTAAAACGATATTAGATGTAGGTTAGGTTAAAGGTTTTTTTAAAAGTAGGTCACTTTTCAAGGTCAAGGTCACAGTCAAGGTCACAGTCAAATGTGAACGGTGTTGGTAGGAGGTGTCCATTTAAGAAATTTCAATACTGTATGTGTAAAAGGACATGGAATATAGGCCAGGTTAAAGATATTAAAAAGTAGGTCAAAGTCAAAGGTCAAGGTCACATAGTCAAAGGTCATTTTGTCAAATGTGAAGGGTGTTGGTAGGTGTTCATGTGTGATATATCAAGGCTGTATGTGTAATAAGGCATAAGATATAGGCCAAGTTTTTTTCAAAGTAGGTAAAACTCAAATCTCAAGGTCCAAGGTCATGATGTTATGTGAAAGGTGCTGGTAGGAGGTGTCCATGTGTGAAATAAGATATAAAGTAGGTCAAACTCCAAAGGCCATGGTCCAAATGAAAGGTCTTGGTTAGAGGTACCCACAGGTATAATATCAATGCTGTATCTATAGGGTAAAGATAAAGACCAGGTTTTACAAACAGTTGAAAAGTAGGTTAAACTTCAAGGTGTGATAGGTCATGGTCGCAAATGAAAGTTTTTGGTAAGAGGTACCCACAGGTGAAATATCAAGGCTGTATCTCTAACAGGGCATGAGATATGGGCCAAGTTTAATTTTTGGTGGACACTGACAACGACGCTGACATCTGAGGGTATGACAAAAGCTCTTCCGAGACTTTTGTCCCGGGCAAGCTAAAAATATGACTTCTCTAATTTGAAAGGCGTTGCAGATGACTAAATAATTGTTGTACAATTTAGAAAATGTAAATGTTATAGCTTAGAAAATTCTGAAAACCAACATTTCTCCTTTTGTCTAAAGTTTTCTCAGGCCTTTTCTATTAAGGAAGTCATTACCTGGTTTTGTTTGGAAAAGGTTAACCTTCCTCAAAGTATCTATGGTTTTGGCATCCCTGACAATGAGAATTTTCTCCATAAGTCTTGATATTTTCTCTGCAGTAGCATGTCACTCTGCAAGTTTTCACATACTAAGACTTAATTTTGTTGTCTGTCGGCTCTTTCATTTAATCTTTTCCTATAAGGCAAATAATTAGGTAAATCCAAATTTATAGGAATTGCAGACAATAAAATAATTGATTTCAAAAGCAGAATATGCTTTTATTTTTGCAGAAAAAATGATGAGGCAAAAGCAGATATGCTGACTAACAGCAGTTTCTTTCTGCGTCCATGCTTTCCCAAGCCACTTGTGCCTGAAAACCAGCTTTTGCCTCAACATTTTCAGTGGAAAAGCATGAAAAGTACAAAAATCCTTTCACCATCACCAACATTCTTGTTATCAACCTAAAATTTTGATGTTTGGGAAAGGCTACAAATAAGAGGGGGTAACAGCTTTTCAAAATCCAAAATATCATTTATTGCTGATCAAGCCTTTTAAAGAGGGTACTCAATGGAATCATCTCAATAAGATGATTCAAATGGGGACCCACAACATAGGGTCTGGATATGAAACAAAAATTCTAAAATGCCTTTTAACGCCTAATATGTGTTTCTTATGAAAGGGTTTTTATATTGGAGTTTATTGTACTACAATTTTGATATGATTTACAGTGTAACATAGATTGAGAAAGTCACCAAAAACATCAAGGTAACAGAAAGAAATGGTGATAGCAAGATTTCTTTCCCTTTTCTCATGTGAGTTTGTTAATCATTGAATACCACTACATGGACATGTATACACACCAACAAAGTGACTACATTTTCGAATGTCCACATACACAAATCTAGTGAGTCACATGTAGTGACTTTCCAAATGTCTTTAAAATCTCTCTTTAAACAAACTCTATAAAAATGAAATGACCTTACCCCTATAATAAAATTTTGGGCTATTCCAATTTGAAAGCTGGTGCAGATGAAAAAATGTTGATCAAGCAAGTATTATTATATAGTTTATCATATAGCATGGAAAATATTGCCACAAAAGAGGAAATGCCAATATCATTATTTTTTTGTTTGCCCCAATGCTTTTCTAAGGATTTTCCAAAAGGGAAGTTAAAACCTGGTCTTGTTTGGGAAATGGTTAAGGCTATTGAACCAAAATTTTGATATCCCAATGTACTGTTTTTGGTTTCTGCAAATCTTTTTATAGGCTGGTTTATACAATGTATATATAATTTTGTTGTTCTGGAAAGATTACCCATTACTAAACAACAAATTCTTGGGTTGTCCAAATTCAAATATGTTGCGGACAAAAATTTTAAATAAATGTAATTTTACATTTTTTGTCTTATGGTAGAAAACGTTGTGTCACAAGCAATTTCTTCTTTTATCACAATGTTTTCAAAAGCCATAATCTCTAGGGAAATCCAAAACAGGCATTATATGGCCTGGGAATGGGTTAATCTTGATGGACCAGGGGTCCATACTAACACCAGTCCTAAGGCCAATGAGGAAGGACTTGCTGTACCTTAAATGTTACAGGTCCTTCAGGCCTGTAAATTATATTCAATCATTAATTTCACATTATCTTTTATTGCCATGATACACATTTTACCCATAACACACAAAAATAAAAATATATTTTCCAAGGAAAAAAAATTAGTGAAAAGAATAAATTGCTTTTTTCTAGCAATTTCTTCTTTTCTCACAATTATTTGTCTCATATTTGTATTTGTCTAACATATAATAATTTTACAACTACGTTATTCATAACGCTTAACTTGCTCAGGACCTTTAATTTTGGAGTAGGACCCACAGGTGATTGTTTCATACTTCGAGTTTTGTCACATGGGTATATTATTAGACAAGGTATCCAACTCCTGCTCACGAGAAACACTACCAGTAGTCATTAAAATATCATTTTATCGTTTCCCGTCAGGCAAATAAGATTGGGATTCATTTCTTCATTTACCTCAATAATTTTTCTTTCCATTGAACCACAATGAGTAAAATCGGCAGAATATCATGAGAGTTTCAGCGGTTTACACTTTCAAAATTTGTCATGTTTTCAAAAACCACTATGAATTGTGAATTTTGATACCGCAGCTATTTAAATATATGGATTTTCATTGGCTGAAAATATTTGAATTTACATAGATAAACAATTATAATTATTTACAATAGAAATTTTCAATTGGAAGAATATTGCCAATCGACAAAATACATTAGGATTTTTGTAATATTTTTTTCTCAGTAAATAGCTGAATTTTTTGGTATCCTGATAGCCAATCAATTACAAGCTTTCATTTATCTCGCTTCAAATTCACAGTTCTTGGTGGTTTTTCAAAAAATGTACAAGTATATGAATTTTGAACCTCTGTCTCTATTTTATTTCTTGTTCGATTTTCATCATTTAAGTACCATTGGAAAGAAAAATTATTCAAGATAATAATTAAGTGAATTAAAATTCAATCTAAATGAAAGAAAACAAAACAACATTGATTGAATGACTACTGGTAGTGATTTTTGTGAGAAAGAGTTGGACACCTTGTAATATATAATGACCTATAATACGAAAATATGATGTTGAAACAACTGCCTGTGGCAGGACCGGTAAAACTTTGATTCTACAGGTCCTTTTGGCCAATGGCGAAAAAAAGTTAGTGTCAAACCCTGGTAACCATTGCAAATCCATGAAAATTACCACTACATGCACTTTAGTCTGTTCTTTATTATGTTGTAATCAGCAAACTTGATTTTTTCCATGGTAGCACACACAGAACACCAGACTTTCTCTGTGCATTGATACATTCGATTTTCCCTGGTACTTTTCGTAACCGGATGTTTTTGGAAAATTGCTCCTCAAGTGCCCTTTTCTCCTCACTTGTCCAAACATGTTTTTCAGACACTTTAGTTCAAGCTCACTTTTATGTTTGAGCTCATAGTATCTTGCAATATTCTGATGTAACTCTTCACAGAACTGACAGTAGTGCTTTTTATTGGAGAGATTGCCTTTAGTATTCCTCTTGACTACATCCACTACCAGCTGAGGGAAGTTCGTTCCTTCAATTTCTTTAACAGACGGGGGTACGATTTATACATCTCTGAAAAATCAAATAAGAACCAATGGTTTAGAGCATTACAAGAACTAGAGGACCATGATCGTATGATATCGCTCACTTGAACCAACAAGAGCTGTCGGAGGACAGCAAAGCTCTACTATTCTGAGTGCTGGATATGAGTAATCAATGTCGACATTGGAAGAAATTCCACTAAATGAAATTCAGAATAACTAATCTGTGTGTAAAGGCTTATATGATGGCCACAGACGCATTTACAAAATGACTAAGAAAAAGGCTATAGTAGTATAGATAACAGATATACATAAATTGCATGTTATAACTTAACCAAGAATTTTCTGAAAAAGTTTAAAAAAGCACTGTATTAAATATCAGAGCAATAAATCATGGTCTTGATGTTGACACTAGTCACAAAAGCATGAGTAGAGTTTGCAAGCAAAACTAATAGTAGAAACAGAGAAATATTATAGTTAGGGAATAGTCGCATATAAAAACTTAACCAATAATATTTAACTCTGAAAGGGTTAAAATTCCAAAAAATAACATGTCTAAGTAATGAAGCTTTGACTAGAGACTGATATTAAGGTCACAGAAGCATGTGCAAACCTTCATAGCAATAGTTTTTATTAAAACAGGGATAAAATGATAGTCAAAATTTGCATATAAAACTTTAACAAAGATTTTTAAGTCCGAAAATTCCATCAAGTTAATAATTACAGTAATGAATCTTTGTCGAGAGGCTAGCATAATGGTCTCAGAGGCATGTACCAACTTCCAGAGCAAAAGCTATAGTAGAGGCTTGTATTATTGTCACAGAGGCATGTACCAAGTTCCAGAGCAAAAGCTATAGTAGAAACAGATATATAATAGATAGGCAACATATGCATGTAAAACTTTAACCAAGATTTCTAAGTCTGAAAAGTCTGAAAAGGGTAAAAATTCCATCAAATTAATTCATGCAGTAATGAAGCTTTGTCTAGTGGCTGGTTTAATTGTCACAAAAACATGTGCAAAGTTTCAGAGCAATAGCTGTAGTAGAAACAGAGATATTACAGATATACAACAGTTGCATGTAAAACTTTAACCAAGATTTCTAAGTCCGAAAATTAATTTCTGTAATGAAACTTTGTCAAAAGGCTGGTATTATTGTCAAAGAAGGATTTGCAAACTTTTAGGTCAATAGCTATAGTAGAAATAGAGATATAACAAAAAGTCAACATTTGCATGTAAAACTTTAACCAAGATTTCTTAGACCGAATAAGTTTAAAATTGCACTATATTAAATATAACAGTAATGAAGCATTGTCTAGTGGCTGGTTTAATTGTCACAGAAACATGTGCAAAGTTTCAGAGCAATAGCTTTAGTAGAAACAGAGATATTACAGATACACAACATTAACCAAGATTTCTAGGTCCGAAAAGGATTAAAATTCCATAAAATTAATAATTTCTGTAATGAATCTTTGTGAAGAGGCTGGTATTATTGTCAAAGAAGCATGTGCTAACTTTCAGAGCAATAGCTATAGCAGAAATAGAGATTTGACACAGTTGCATGTAAAACTTTAACCAAAGCATTAAGCCGACACCCAGGTGACCGGAATGCCCCCCCCTATTCTACGAATAGTAGAGCTTAAAATGATATGAGCCACGGTTTTGATCGAATCAATTAATATTTTGACTTGAAGACTGAAAACAATCTTATGGTCAACAACAGTGTCAAGTTTTGTCTTGATTAGTCACTATTTGTGGTTGCTAGAGTAAAATTTGAAGGGCAGGTAACAGAGCAAATTCTACAGTGAAGATGCTGAAATTCAAACTCATCCAAGATCTATTTGTAATCAACAGCATATCTTAATTGCATCTTGATTGTTGGATATTCGTGGTTGTTTGAGTTGAAACAGCACTTTTTTCTGATTCAAAAGCACATAAATAACAACTTTCTCATCTGATTGGAGCAAAATTAAAACTCATGCAAGCTCTTATAATCACCAGCATTGTGTCCAAGTTTTGTCTTGATTGGTCACTAATTGTAGACACAAAGTGTATTACTCATAACTTTATCATCTTATTAATCTGAAAATCAACAAGAATTGTCTGCAGTCAATGTAGCTTGCCTATACAGGAGCTTGTCATAACAAGAGCTGTCACTGTAAGATGACAATGCCCCCGACACCGCTTTGATTTAGAAGTTATGGCCAATGTTAAAGTTTTTGGACGGAATGACGGACGGACGGACAGACGGACGGACGGACAAGTCAAATTTATGATGCCTCCCTATCGGGGGCATAAAAACAGCTTAAGTCCAAGGTCAAGGGGTCAAAAATCCTGGTCCTAAATGAAAGGTCTTAGTAAGAGGTACATATGTGTGAAAAATAAAGGCTGTATCCCGGATAGTGCCTAAGATATAGGCCAGGTTTAAGTTTTTGAAAAGGAGGTTCAACTCCAAGGTCAAGGTCACTAGGTCAAGATCATGGTCAGAAATAAAAAGTCTTGGCAGAAGCTATACATCAGTATGTGACATATCAAGGCTCTATCAATCATAGTGCATGAGATAAAGACCAGGTTAATGTTTTTTTTAAATTAGGTCAAACTCCAAGGTCAAGGTCACTTAGTCAAAAGTCAAAGTCCCAAATGCAAATAATTTGAAAAGAACTTAACTGGTAATAAAAGGTACATATCCACTAACTAAAATGGTCAATACCAGTCAAAGATGACAAAACATACATGCAAGCTTCTTCAACAATGATAAATATTATGTTTGATCAGTCTTTCTCTGGCATTTTAAAAAGTTTGAAAGAGGATGAAAGGAAAATACTAACTTCTACTGTATATTGATAGATAATAATTACTTATTAATCATATAAAACTGCTATTTTGAAAGTATTTGGTATAAATTTGTTATCATCGCTAACCCAAGACACAAAAATGTAGGTATCTATAGGTATTTGGGGCAAAATGGGTGACAATATAGGTTTTTATTGGTAATGGCAGAAATATAGGATAAAATAGGTATTTATAGGTTACTGGGCCGCCTGCAATTTGTCAAATTCAAGGGCACATTACTTTCGACTTTCTGGTCAGATCAGTCTGAAAATTTGTCTGAGATCTTATAGTCTCCAACATAATGTCCAAATTTTGATTTGATCGATCAAGAATTGTACATGCTAGAGTGTAAACAAAATTAAAAACAACATTTTTGACATTCAAGGGCATAATTCAGCACTTTCTAATCCCATCAGGCCCATAGTCAAACTTGTCCAAGAACTTATGATCCTTCTTGTTTTGGCCAAGTTTATTCATGATTGGCTAACTTTTGCAGATGCCAGAGTGTAAACACTAAATTGTTGACAGATGGCAGACACTCGGATCGACAGATGCTGGACACAAAGTGCAGCCTTTTTTCAACACCAAATAATGACAGGGCTGATGACTTGGGCTCTATGGGCTGTTGCATCACCATTTCAAGATCCTGAACTTGTTACCTTACCATAGTCTTCAAGCCGCCGTCGTAGCGTAGTTGGTAGGGTGTCGGACTGTCAATCTAGAGGTCCCGGTTTCAATCCCAGATGGCGGCACTCATTCTTTCCAAATATTTGTCTCTCACCAATGGGTTGATAATCGTAGACCTATGTGGGATAGCAGCTGGAGGCTAGGAAAGGATTTAATGGTAGTACTGGTGTGAGAAATGCTAGGAATCCATTGCTAGGTGCTCCAGCCGCCGCGATATAACTGCAATAATGTTGAAAGCGGCGCTAAACCCCATTAAATCAATCAATTACCATAGTCTTTGTCCTCAAATTCCTCTTCATCTACCAATGTCTCTTCACCTCCTCTATCTCCTAAAATGCAATGTTGAAAGTAATGATCATGTGATCCAATTGACCTAATCTTACAAATTAAAATATATTAGCACTTTAAGTAGAGTTGAGTTTTTAACTGTTATGGCTTAGGCTCTTTGGCACTGAAACAGGAAATATGAATTTGGCTAACATTGGGTATTACAAAACGAATGCACACATAGTGTCGAAACTATCAAACCTGTGGAAGTCTCAGAGATACATACACACCAACAGTTTAAACACATTTAGTTGCATTTTACAATCAGGCACTTTGAGTCTGACAAACCCTACTTAACATATTTCCAACAGCTATCACTAGTCAGTATGCTCAATTTTTCTCAAGAACCAAAAAAGTTAATGAAGTGACTTTGTTGGTGTGTATTGAGATGGATGTAGTGACTTTCCATGACAAACAAACATGTTTGTGAAAAGTATTTAGGACATTCAAGTTAGATATACATGTAATGCAACAGTTTTTTGCATCCTTGGGTGACCATTTATGGATAAATCCTACCCTTTGCAAGCATTAAGAAAGTAACAATCTAGCTTAATTCCCTTTACATAACAAAAACATTTGGGTACTACCGTGGATGAATATAATTAGTATGATGTTAAGACAAAACTACTGTCATTGCGTGCCTATGGACTAAATTGCAAGGTAATGCACTGCTCTTTTCTCCTCTCTGGGTACATCTAAGGATATGATGGATGTTATTGAATAATTCCTTTAACAACTATATGAATTTTGTTAAAATAGACGTTTTTTGTGTGAAGTTGATCCATGTGTGTATGTAGTGATATTCCATAATTCAATTTATTAGTTGCAGTGTGTCTAGGTATATGAAGTGACTTTCCGTGATCAACATTCAGAAAACATTTTCAAGTTGACCACTCATGAGAACATTTATCTTTTAGGGTAATGTTTCCCTTCCTAGCCAATCTGATAATTTCCATTTCCCTTTGGGCTAATACTGCACATTATCTTTTTTTCACTCAAAATAAGTTGCACACTCTCATGTACTTACTGGTTACTTCATGTTCATTACCTTTGTACAACCACTGAAAATCTCTTCCACCAGCAGTAAACTTGTCTGTATCTTTTAGAAACTTTGCCTTCTTTGTATGCATATCGATCAGAAAAGCCTGAAGACAAAAGGGAAAAGAAAGTCCTAAATCACTCACCTGTGGAAAGATTTTTTGTGTTTCATGCAAAGTTTTATTGAGTTAAGCCCAATGGTGTTGGAGGAGAAGACTTTTGAGGATTTTATAGTGAAAATTAGCCAACAACCCATGTTTTGGGATCAATCGAAATTTCTTTAACAATTGATGTGAAAGGTCACCAAAGGATCATCCATGCCAAATTTTATTAAAAAATCTGCTAAATGGTTTGAGTGGACAAGATTTTTTAAAAATTACACATTGAAAATAACCCACCCCCTACCATGCCCATATAAGGGGGTCAACAAAAATCTATTTAAAAATTTAAGTAAAGGAAAAATCCGTGCCAAGTTTGATTGGAATCCGCCTGAGGGTTCGCGAGGTGATTTTTAACAAAATAAACCCCATCCTGTCACGCCCATAATTGGGTGTCAATCAAAATTTCTTTAGCAATTGAAATATAGGGTCACCTAAGGAACAGCAATCCCAAGTTTCATAGAAATTTGCCTAATGGTTTGGGAGAAGTTTTAAATTTTTTTTTAAGTGAAAATATATTTTTTGGGGGTCAATCAAAATTTCTTTAACAATTTATGTAAAGGGTCACCCAAGAAACATTCATGCCAACTTTCATTGAAATGCACCCACTGGTTTTGGAGAAGAAGATTTTTAAAGATTTTAAAGTTAACAGGGTTTTAAGGGATGCAGGTTTTGCGAGTCTGAGACTCGTAAATAAGTGGCCAGGACTCTCAAAACTTTCATTTGCGAGTCCTTAGGACCCTCTTGGGTCAACTTCAGAGATAAATTAAAGACTGTTTTAATACAGTCTTCAATTCTTCTCTGATGTTGATACTAAAACATACATATGTATACACTACCTTTTGAAGCTTAATCCAGAGCAAGTTTCACATTTACACAAAAAACATGAGGATAGCTCAAAAGAAAACAGTCCACATTTAAAGCAGGGACTCCCAAAACATAAGCAATGACCCCTGTTAGACTAACTATTGAGACCTTGGGACCCAATTTGGTTAATGTGACACTAAAACCCTGGTTAAACAAGAGGGCTGTTCATTACCTAGGTATGTCCATGCAACCACAGAAAAAGAAATTTTCTCTAATTCAATCAGATAACATTTGAAATAACCCCCCCATCTGCTCCTCCCCTGGTCATTATTTATTTAAGCTTTTTTCATAAAAGGTCTTTGATCAGCTAATCTATGCCAGATATACAGGCTGAGTCTGAGACTTTTAAAGTTTTCTTTAATGAGTTGATCAATCCATGTCAAATATAAAGGCTGTAGGGATTCAAAATTCTCAACAAAGCACTCCCCCTCCCCCAAGATTCTCTGCACCTGGTGAATCTACATTCATGATTTTAGCTAATTCAATTAATGCCCATATGCTGATCATCTATACCAATTTTCAAGTCTGTAGGACTCCTGGTTCATTAGAAGAAGTTTAAAGATTTCAAAAATGATCCAAAATACTACCCCCTCCCCAAGACACTCAGCACCTGGTAACCCTACAGTCATGATTTTAGCTATTTTTATTAATGTCAATATATTGATCACCCATGACAATTTTCAAGTCTGTAGGGTTCCTGATCCCTAATAATAATAGAATAAGGTTAAAGATTTCAAAATTGATCCAAAGTACTACCCCCTCCCCCCCTAATGCTCCGCATCTGGTGGCCCTACATTCATGATTTTAGCTATTTAATTTTAAATCCATATGCTTATCATCCATGCCAATATTGAAGTCTGTAGGGCTAGTGGTTCATTAGAGGATGAAGGTTAAAGTTACAAAATTTTGACAACAGTACTACCCCCTCCCCACTGGTGCGCCGCACCTGGTGGCATTACAGTCATGATTTTAGCTATTTTTATTAAGGTCTATGAGCTGATCCTCCATGCCAATTTTCAAGTCTGTAGGGCTTGTGGTTCAGAAGAAGAAGGGTAAGGATTACAAAATTTTCACAAAAGTACAAGCCTCTCCCCCCTAGTGCTCCGCACCTGGTGAATCTACAGTAATAATTTTAGCTATTTTTATAAAAGTCAATATGCTGATCATCCATGCCAATATTCAATATTCAATATTCTGTCAGGCTCTTGGTTCAGAAGAAGAAGAAGGTTAAAGATCACAAAATTTTCACAAAAGTACTCCCCCCTCCCCCCTGGTGCTCAGCACCTGGTGGCCCAAAAGATATGATTTTAACTATTTTAATTCAAGTCTATAACCTGATCATCCATGCCAAGTTTTAAGTCTGTAGGACTACTGGTTGAGAAGAAGAAGAATTTTAAAGATTTTCTTAAAATTTCACCTTTTGTTGCCATAGCAACAAGAGTTTTTCATGGATTTCAATTCTTTTAGCTATTTTTGAAGGGGACCCCTAAGCAACATTTCTGTAAAATTTGGTGTTAATTGGCCTAGTAGTTTAGGAGGAGATGTTGTTTAAAGAAATTGTTGACGGATGCCGGACGATGACCGACGGCCGGACGAAAGGTGATCACAATAGCTCACATGAGCAATTCGTGCCCAGGTGAGCTAAAAATGCATTGCCCTTCCATGCCCATATTTGGGGGTCAACTCAAATTTCTTTAACAAATTTTAGAAGAGTGTAACCCAAGGGGCATTTCTACCAAGTTTCGTTTAAATTGGCCCACTGGTTTTGGAGGAGAGGATGTTGAAAGAAAAAGTTTACGCAGGGATGGACGACCTGAGGACAGTAGACAGACACACCGTCATACCAATGGGTTGCTGGCCTTTGGCCAGTGGAGCTAAAAACAGGAATATTTCTATCAACAAGATGTGTTCATAAAACACAAAATGCCCCCGAGACAGATGACCTTGCCTTGTCACATGACCTTGACCTTGGTATCTACAGATGCATCTCGATGAGATCTATTATCATGCCAAATATAAGCATTGTACCTTGAATAGCCTTGAAGTAATTGGCAATGTTAAGTTTTTTGGGTAAGTTTTGCAGACAGACAGACAGACAGACCGACTGACTGACAAACAGATTGATTGAATGGAGTTTAACGCCACTTTCAACATTATTTCACTTATATCACGGCTGCAGCACCTAACAATGGATTCCTGGTATTTCTCTCACCAGTACAACCATCACATTCTTTCCTAGCCTCCAGCTACTATTTCTGATAGGTCTACGATTATCAACCCATTGGTGAAAGACAAATAGTCAGAAAGAATGAGTGCCGCCGTCGGGGATCGAACCCGGGACTTCTATATTGTAAGTCTGATGCGCTACCAACTGCGCTTTGATGGACTGACAAACAGACAGACGGACGGACAGACAATGGTAAAACAATATGCCCCTGATCTTATCGATGTGGGGGCATAAAAAAGTAGAAAAAGTTTGAATTAAAATTAAGTAATTATGTTTTGTTTCCAGTTTAGCATTATTTCCTGCATTTCCATTACAGGACTGGCATTAACACCATCTTGGCAAATACTGGCAAAACACCTATCAAATTGAATTGCGAGCACATGCAAGCACTTGTGAGGCTGCCCACGTTCAGAAGGAGAAAGTGCTCCTGTTCTTGAAAGCACCTTTATTGTCTGCTGTAAAACAAAGCAAACTCTTACCTTTCTCCAAAATGAGTTTTTGTCATGATAGTTAAAGCATAGCTCTTCTCCAGGCTTAATAACTCTGATCGTATAAAAACACAGCTCTTCCCCCTTCTGAACCACCTTTAAATTTGGCCTGCGATGATCATCGTTCAGGAATCTTCCGATACATGTTCATAATGTGGCGTCAATACTGAAAGAAATGAAATATTTTAAGGGGATTCTAGTTGGTTTCTCTCCTAAAGAATTAAAACACAACAAATATACTCTTACAGTTGGAAGTAATAATACAATGAAGAATCCGAGAGTAATTAAAAACAAGAGGGCCATAGTGGGCCATAGTGGCCCTTAATCGCTCACCTGAATGAGCTGTCTAAAATTTTCAAAAGAAGTATTAGAAATAGAATGATGAATGACTCAGCTAAACAAAGCTGTTGCTTCTATACAACTTGAGAATCCTTTTTTTACAATTTTAAGGTTGACTAACAAGGATTTTTATAATTGATTTCGTGACCTAGTTTTTGACCCCACATGAGCCAATTTCGATCTCATCCGAGATTTCATCTAGACAATCATTCTGACCAAATTTCATTTTGATTGGCCAAAAATTGTGGCCTCTAGAGTGCAAATTATGTTTTTCTTAGATTTGACCCTGTGTCCTAGTTTTTGACCCCGGTTAATCCAATTTTGATCTCGTTCAAGATTTCATCGAGACAATCATTCTGACCAAAATTCAGGTTGATTTGGCAAAAAATGTGGCCTGTAGAGTGCATAAAAGGTTTTTCTAAGATTTGACCCTGTGACCTAGTTTTTGACCCTGGTTAGCCCAATTTCATAATTACCCAAGATTTCATCAAGACAATCATTCTGACCAAAATTCAGGTTGATTTGACAATAAATGTGGCCACTAGAAGGCTTATAAGGTTTTTCTAAGATTTGAGCCTGTGACCTAGTTTTTGACCCCAGTTGACCCAATTTCGAACTCGTCCGAGATTTCACCAAGACAATCATTCTGACCAAAATTCAGGTTGATCGGGCAAAAAATGTGGCCTCTAGAGTGCATACAACGTTTTTCGTAGATTTGACCCCATGACCTAGTTTTTTACCCAAGTTGACCCAATTTCAAACTCATCCAAGATTTCATCAAGACAATCATTCCAACTAAAATTCAGGTTGATCAGGCAAAAAATTTGGCCTCCAGAGGGCATACAAGCTTTTTCTTAGATTTGACCTTGTGACCTAGTTTTTGACCCCAGTTGACTCAATTTCGAACTTGTCTAAGATTTTATCAGGACTTTCATTCTGACAAAAATTCAGGTTGAACGGGCAAAAAATCTGGCCTCTAGAGTGCATACAACGTTTTTCTAAGATTTGATCCTGTGACCTAGTTTTTGACCCCAGTTGACCCAATTTCAAACTCATCCGTGATTTCATCGAGACAATCATTCTGACCAAAATTCAGGATGATCGGGCAAAAAATGTGGCCTCTAGAGTGCATACAAGGTTTTTCTAAGATTTGACCTTGTGACCCAGTTTTTGACCCCAGTTGACCCAATTTCAAACTCGTCCAAGATTTCATCAAGACAATCATTCTGACCAAAATTCAGGTTGATCGGGCAAAAAATGTGGCCTCTAGAGTGCATACAAGCTTTTTCCTAGATTTGACCTTGTGACCTAGTTTTTGACCCAAGTTGACCCAATTTTGAACTCGTCCAAGATTTCATCGAGACAATCATTCTGATCAAAATTCAGGTTGAACGGGCAAAAAATGTGGCCTCTAGAGTGCATACAACGTTTTTCTAAGATTTGACCCTGTGACCTAGTTTTTGACCCCAGTTGACCCAATTTCAAACTCGTCCGAGGTTTCATCAAGACAATCATTCTGACCAAAATTCAGGTTGATCGGGCAAAAAATGTGGCCTCTAGAGTGCATACAAAGTTTTTCTAAGATTTGACCCTGTGACCTAGTTTTTGACCCCAGTTGACCCAATTTTGAACTCGTCCGAGATTTCATCAGGACAATCATTCTGACCAAAATTCAGGTTGATTGGGCAAAAAATGTGGCCTCTAGAGTGCATACAAGGCAAATGTTGACGACGGACGACGGACGACGGACACCGCACGACGCACGACGGACATCCACCTTACCACAATAGCTCACCTTGAGCACTTCGTGCTCAGGTGAGCTAAAAACCTGTCCATGTGGCATTTTTGGTTGTGACCAAAAAAAAATCATTTCAAAACTAAAGTATTTTCTCCCTTATAAATTCAGGGTTACAGCTATTCGGTAAAGCATGCCCTTATTTGGTCTAAATCACTTGTACAACGTGGACAAAATATTCAAGTGGAAAATAGTGGTGATTTGCCATTGCTACCATTGTGTTTTCTATTTGAAATTTCCACGCATCACTGCTTTTTGCGGCCATGGGTAGAAAATTGTGTTGATCACAGTGATTCACCGTGTTCGGGTGGAAATACCAGGCAAATCCAATATTTCATGCCAGCACGTCTTAGTCAAGTAGGCAATTGATTCTTGCAGATTTTCGGTGGAAAAATGTTGCCTTTGGGTTTTCCATCCAAATCCACACAAACTACAATCACGGCGATGTGTGGAGATATGCAAAAAACACGCAAGCTGTTCTGTACAGTGCCATAATTAAAGAACTTTTTAAGGATGTTATCCCATTTTTCAAGCACATTTCTTTGTATGTGAGTCTCTTTACATGATAAACAAAATGACTATTATGTGTTCAGTATATTCAATAATGTAGTGTACCTTCTTGATCATGATCTTTCAGTTTCATGCATGTTTTTTGCTTTCTGCTTCTGATACAAGCTCAACTTCTCCAATATTTCCAATGTCAATAGTTTTATAAAACATGTGTGACATTTACCCTTCTGTTTATTGTCGCAATTGTATGCCCAGGGATCTTTTAACACCCAAAATCTATTGACAACTGATTTTCCCAACTCCATGTTAGCAAAGGGGCGCTACTCTGAAGGTATTGGTACCGATGATTCCTACCCAAACTTGTTCGTACTGATCAGATTCATACCCTGACTATTTCGTTCCACAAAGATTTTTATATATCTTTGACACTAAATTTGATCAGTCATTTAAAATTATCTATTTTTTTCACAAACTTTGTTCATGCAATAATTCATTTTCAGGTACATTCTAAACAAATTCAATTACTTTTTAAGGACTTTTTAGAGAGCCTCAGAGGAATCAAATTCATGGACTGATTATAGCAGTATAATTTTTCAATGAATACAGTGGTCTAGCGATAGCTTGAACACCAATTTGCTCGAGTCATTGCATAATTCCAGGTAATGCCAGTAAGCAAAATTGTCCTCCATAAAGGCGTTTCACTTCTTTTTAACCTACCTTTGAATAATTTGCCTTCAAAATATGCAGTACATATGTAAAATACTCATTGAAGAATAGTTTTACGAAATATATAACTCTGATAATGATTTTAAACGATTTTTTAAATCAGGCGAT
Source organism: Fragum whitleyi (assembly GCA_948146395.1). Classification (NCBI taxonomy): domain Eukaryota; kingdom Metazoa; phylum Mollusca; class Bivalvia; order Cardiida; family Cardiidae; genus Fragum; species Fragum whitleyi. Next base: position 61,434,545 of record OX411550.1, read on the forward strand.
TTAATTGGTCAAATAGTAAGGGTTGAAAAAAGAAAAAAAAACTAGAAAGCCATGAATGGCTTGAGTCGCTCCACAGGCTTGAAATTCTTGTAAAGCAATAAAAGTTTTGACTAGACTTTTAGATATTTTGGATTATACTGATGTTGAAAATGATTTTCAAAGTTTCAACTATATAACATATAGAGAAATGACATCCGCCCATAAAATGCATATTTTCATCTGATCACAATAATTTTTTGTAGACTGATTAATGGTCACTCAAGAATCATTTCAGTTAAATTTGGTTGATATCCATTGGTTAGATTCTGAGAAAATGATTTCCAAAGTTTCCACTATATCACATAAAGAGAAATGACCTCCGCCCATAAAACACATAATTTTCATCCGATCACTATAATTTTTGGTAGACTGATAGAGGTTCACTCAAGGATTATTCCAGTAAAATTTGGTTGATATCCATTGGTTAGATTCTGAGAAAATGATTTCCAAAGTTACCACTATATAACATATAGAGAAATGACCTCCGCCCATAAAATACATAATTTTCATCCAATCACTATAACTTTTAGTAGACTGTTAAAGGGTCACTAAAGGATCATTCCAGTGAAATTTGGTTGATATCCATTGGTTAGATTCTGAGAAAATGATTTTCAAAGTTTCCACTATATAACATATAGAGAAATGACCTCCGCCCATAAAATGCATAATTTTCTTCGGATCTCAATAATCTTTTGTAGACTGATAAAGGGTCACACAAAGATCATTCATGTAAAATTTCATTAGTATCCATCAATTAGAATCTGAGAAAACTCACTTTTTACCATATTTGGAAATTAGCCACGCCCATTAAATCCATGTTTTTCATTGGATCAAAATTTCTTGAACAACTTTGAAAGAGGGTCACCCAAGGATCATTCCTGTGAAGTTTGGTTGAAATTCATCCAGTAGTTTCTGAGGAGAAGACTTTTAAAGAAAAAGTTTACGACCGGACGCACTGACGCACGACGGACACAACGCCATGACAATAGCCCCAGTGGCTTTCAGCCAGTGGAGCTAACTACGAATATCGATGAAGGTGTCAGCGTCAATGATAGTGGTGTCTGTTCTCGGTACATAGGCCATTGAAATGACATAAGTTTAGATTCGGCGATTTTAATAAGAGGCATATAAAGAGCATAATACTTCTTCCTTATAATATATCGTAGCTATTGTTGCTGAATGACAAATTTTTAGATGTTATATCAGACAGGAGATAGGCGATGTTGCAAGCAATTCCTTCTTTTCTCACAGTCTTTTCCAAAGAGCTTTTAAAATGCTTGTGACCGTTTTCAAGTTTTGTTAGCGATGGTCGTGACTGCATAATTTACTCAGATTTTAATAACTTTGCTTCTATGTTTTATCTTTAACACTGATTATCGAAAATATTTTCAAATCGGGTGTCAAAGAAAGATCGCATGCATGATATCAGGTTAGTTGTAGCTACAACGTTTTCAGCTTCCACTGACGGAAAATTGAATATTTTATGTTCGAAACATGGTTACTATCTTTTTATCTAAAATTACAAAATCCTTAAGAAACAAATGAACAGAAAGAATTTACCCATATTCAATGATTTTTGTTTTAAATCCAAAATTAAATCCGAGTAGCAATCTGGTCAATGAATGCAAATTGAATTAATATTTTTGTTTGGCAGCAAGGTAAAGGACGCGGAACAGTTTATTTCACACAGAGGGTGAACAGATGATCAGACGCCGACGGCTATTTTTGGAAGTGTTTCGAGGGCTTGCATGCGCCTTACTCTTGTCCCGGGTGATATCAAACCCTTTTAATATTATTATTTACCTCTCTCTTTGTGGCTTTGTTACTGATTTTAAAATTTAGGAAAACAGACTTCTTAATTTTATTTTCGCAGCAGGTAGGCGATACAACTGAATTACCGTATTTTCCTATTACGGCTTTGTCGTTTTGCAAAATATATACGAGAAGCAAAGAATCGGTTACAATTGCAATGTGAAGTGTGGGCCTACATTGAAATGCGAGCAATTGCTATGATCGATGTAGATACTATCCTTTGTAGTCATGAGAGCCATATGCCGTTTTTTTAATCTAAGATAACGAAGAATATGCCCAAAATAAAATTTTCTGAAACTTGAGGATCATTTATTGAACATAAATATGATCGTCTGGCAAAATTGAATAGAACTCTAAATTTTAACAAAACCGTAATGTCTTTCACCTTATTACTTGTTGAAGTCGACAGTGTTTTTGATCATGATATCAGAATGGGAATTGTTTCGCTATTTAATGATGAAGTAACTTAACATTTTTTTTCAGAAATTGTTTTTTAGTTGAAAATAAATGCATTCGCGAGAATCCTGTAGTATAATAGCAATGTTATGTAAACAGCGTTCCCACTGCTTCTTCAAAATGGGGGTGCAAATGGTTATTTTGCAGCATGCATGTACCCCCTCTGTATTAGACAAAGAAGGCTGCTTGCAATAATTATGGGGTACAAGATTCCATTTGGGGGTAAATCACCCCCATATGGGGGGGTTTTTAGGAACCTTGGTAAAGCAGTGTGTCGTTTGAACAAAAAGAAAAAAATACGCGAATGAACAACCAGCGAGGTCTAAGTAGTGCCATTATTATGCGTCTTTGTTCCTCATTATAGAATTTTTTTTTATTTTCCAGAAACGTATGATATTGACCATTTTCTAAGGGAACGGATGTTTTAACAAGCATCTTTGGCTTCCGTCACATAACGTGTTTACTTGTGAGAATTGAGAACCAAATTGCTTGTAAAAACATCCGTTTCTTTCGAAAATGGCGACTTCACTACCTTGTGTATTATTTATCATTGTGAAAATGGTAAGTTGTTATAAAATCCTGAATCCAAATGCCTGTGGTCACCGTGCACAAAATTATGACTGATTTGAAAGAGTGAGTCAGTATGGAAAAATCCATACTTTTGTCCTTCTTATCATGCCAGATTTTAATAAATTTTGGCCAATTTTGACTTTTTCACGATATTATGTTTTTCATTGGATCAGTTTCGGGTACTGCAAATTTCTGTTTCCATGAAATTTGAAAAGATTTTCTATTCAACCAATGGTAATAAGATTAAAACACTAGGTATGAAAGCTTTTGTAAGAATACTCTTCAAGTTACCGGTCCGAGGATCTGATCGTAGCCCGAAATGTAACTGTTTGTGAACAAACAAATGATTTACTTTCATTCCTTGTTTCCACGAGGATTTTCTGGTTTTTTATAGAAACTTCCGGTTACCGTTAGTCACTTCCTTTCTTGGTGTCACACCACTTCATATTTATTATGCACAATTATTGGACAACTTGATAATCCATGGCGCACAAAATTAACATAATTTGATATTTTTCAAGCACAAAATTAACAAAACTTGATAATTTCGAGCTCGATATTGGCTTTTTGCAATTAATCTTCACATTAAGTAGCCACAATTGGATCAACACAATTTATCCAAGTTGCAAATTTTACTATTTTTCATTCTAGATTGCGTTTTGTCTTGCTCTATACTATGTTTTAAATTAGGCTTTAAATTTTAAGAAATTGGTTGAGTTCTTTAAAATATATTACAATTAGGAGCATACATGTATATTTTTTGGCTTGATGAAACAATGTTATAAATATTACTGGTTGGAGACCAATTCTCGCCAAGTACCAGTTCTCCCCACCACCCCTTTTTCTCGTTGAAGACGGAAAGGAAACCCTTCTAAATTACAAGTCATGTTGACAAGAATTCTTTAAATCAGAAATTAATTTATTGTGAATGAATATTGCGTCTTCACTGTGAAAATGTGCAGTTGGCGAGAACTGGTACTTGGCGAAAATTGGTCTCTAACCAGTACCTCTTAGTCCTCATGAATTTAAAACAGTATTCATTATTTTACAAATTATTTCTTTCATAATGTAGATATTTCTTAGTTGTTCGATAACCTCTTTGGTTTCCATTAAACCAACTACCAAACTGCAACATTTTTTTTTTAATTCTAAATTCGATTATGTTGCTGATGATAAATTCAAATTAATAAGAATGACCATTTTCTGGTCTTTGCTTGGAACAAATCAACTCTTTCTCAGGCAAATCCTATATCTTCCATGCTGTTTTCCATAGCTTTCATCAAAAGGTGTCACTGTGTGGCAATGGATTGATTCTATTCTTTTTCACAATGTACTACTGTGCTTTACACAGTTCATACTTTTACCATTACTATTTGCAGTACACGGTTTCAAATTTGTTTTTCGACCCCTTCCTCCCACTGTTTATTTAAGCACAACTTAAACGCATTGAGGCTGGTAGACATAGCACCATCCCGGGGAAGTTTGTTCCATTTGTCTACAACACTGTTTGCAAAGCTAAACTTTTTCTCATCTAGGTTACATCTTTTTTTTTCAACATTTTATTATTATTATTATTATTTCCTCTTGTAGTTGCAGTCTCTGATTGTGACATTTTATCTGTGTCATTTAATAATTTGTATGTTTGTCCGACCTGTCCCTTCTAAATTCAAGTGTAGGTAAACCAAGCCTAATGTGTCTATAGGAATGATTTCTAAGGATTTAACCTAAGCATTCTTATTGCCCTTCTTTGGACATTTTCTATTAGTCTTTTATCTTTTTTGTAATTTGGACTCCAAATAAATTAGGCATATTCGAGATGGGGCCTTACTAGGGGATTGTACAGAGCTAGAAACATTGATGAATCCATGAAGTTGAATGACTGTTTAACTTTAGTGTTCATGGAAGTGAAGCTTTGTATCAAATATGACCCCAAGTTCCTTTTCTTGTTCTACTTTTTGAATTTTTGTTACTTTTTCATTTTTTTCTTTAATGTAGTATTCATCCGCTTCTTCTGTGCTAATATGTAAAGATTTAATCTTTAAATGATTAAAGCCTTTTCCCAGAAGTTTGACCAGCAACAAGCAGAAAATATGTAGGCCTGTAGGCTTAATAATTTTCATTGTTTGTTTCTTCAATTTCCTTATAGAGTTTGGTACCGTTTGGTTTTGTTGAACAGTTTGCTAGACAATCTACTTTGTCTGGTAGGTCATTCAATACATAATACAAAAATCAAGAATAATATTTGCCCCAAGACACTTCCCTGAGGAACACCACTGGTAACAAGTTGACATTTTTATACTTTGACCCCAAAAATTATTTTCGTTTAAAGTTTAATAAAGATTTAATATCTCAATGCTGATTTTTGTATACCAATGCATATTTCAATTAAAAGGCAAGAGTTAACAAATTTGTCAACTTTAAATAGGAATTCGTTAACTGTTATTCATACCTTTTCCGTGCTGAGATGTTTGCTCCACATTTGGTCTGATGGAAATCAGTCAGACCTTCCAGTTATAAAAATTAGAATTATCATCACAGATGAATTCTTGTGATAAAACAGGCTGAACACATTTCCCGTTCCAGCTATAACATCAGAAAATGTAAAAACCCATATCTAATGACCTAACAAAACAGCCACATGGAATGCTTTTGAACTAAGCAATAATTACTTTTAACAGAGTAGTCCTCGTTCAGAAGTACCCTTAAGGTTTAAACCAGCAACAAGGTCTTTAACTGTCTACCTAGAGATTCATAGCAGGCATAACGGCGTTTGATCCCTCAAATCTCTAGGCGGAGTCACTTTTTAGTACAAGAAAATATGACCAAAACAGAAAAATATGCCATATTTACATGATGAAGAATATTCTGAGAAAGTTTCTTGAATTTCTTCATCAATAAATGGAGTTGTGCAACAAGAAAATTAGATAAAGGCACCAAACCCTGACAATATGAGTAAAGTCTTATGATGAGGACCATTCTGTGAATGTTTCATGAAAATACATTCATAAATGAAAGAGGAGTTGTGTTATAAAACAATTTTACTTTAAGGCCCCTTTTCCCATAATGTCCCATAATTGCACCAAATGACAAAAATGTGGCCATGGTCATGTGATGATTAATATTTTGTTGAAGTTTTATAACAATCCATGCATAAATGAGGTAGAAATAGACAATAAATATGACATAAAGTCCTTTTTTCAATGACAAAGAAAAATTTTGCCCTAAATCCATGAAATGCACATGGTCACTTGGCAAAACAACATTCTGTTAGAGTTTTATACAAATGTATCTTCCAATGAAAGAGGATTCATGTTGACCAGCAAGTTATTATAAGGGCCCCTTTTATTACCCTACAATCATTTTAAGAAAGTTTCAAGTAAATCCGATTATATCTATGGACTTTTCCCGCAAACAAGAATATTTTGAGCGAAAATCCATCAGGCCCCTTTTCCCGTGTTTTCTGACGTATCAGCCCCATTTTCATAAGGAACCTTTCTTATGACCCTGTAACAATTATCCTGTGAAAGTTTCAAGTAAATCGGAAAATATTTGTGGACTTTATCGTGTAAACGAGAATATTTTGAGATAGACGGACAGGAAACTTTCCATAATTATAGCTTTTCTGGCCCTGGGTCAGTAGAGCTAAAAAGCAAAGTGCGATTTTTCTTAGAGGTATTCCTGGTAAAACAGCGCGATGTTAAAACAGAGACAAGAACATTCAAAACCTACCAAGACAACATATCTTAAGGCTTTATCAATAATTCTTTTGATTTTGTTCATTTTACAACGTGGAAACCTGTGTAGTCAGTTTCCAGCATTTTACAGGTGTAGTGACTTTCAGGCACAAACATGTAAGCGTGTGTGTGTGATATGGTAATAAAAATATGAAAAAAAAATCTTTTTTTCTGAAAATCTCAGAGACCCTAACCCTAATTATTTCCCTTTTCCACAGTGATTTCAAAACTTTATGCTGCATGCTGCAGACAAATCAACAGTTAGTTATCTTTATGAGGTGAAAGCTTAAATGTTGGCAGAAAATTAGAGAGTGGTTCAGAGCACTCGTAAAGTACAACAAATTTCGCACGTAACTTACGTTTACAATATTTGTGAAATACAATTTCACCCTACGTTTACGTGTAAAACCTATCATAAATTTATTTGTGAAACTGACCCTTGGTTAGCAACAATGATGAAATTCTTGCGTACAGGCACGTGATGATGATCTAAAAAGTAAAAATCGTTTACGATTTGACTGGTTTTTAAGCATATTCAGACATGCTGATTGACACAAATCCACAAACTCACCGATTTAAGGCATTTCTGATTGTCACATCTACTTGTAACCGAAAAATGGCGACCTTCAAACTTTTTGCAACAGTTGTTGTTGTAACCCGGTTTGCGCATGCGCGATAAACGAACAGGTGCTCGCAACTGCGCAATGTGTGTAACACTTAAAATATCAGACAGTAGAGCTGTGTAGAAAACGTTGATTAAAGGTGGAAAATAACACATGTTTAGGAAATTCATTTTTTATAGAAATTATGTTGAAAAAAGAGAATTAAAAAGATTTGGAAAATCACTACAAGTGTGTATGGAGTGACATTCCAAACTGTAGTCACCTTGTTGGTGTGTATCCATGTCCATTAAGTGATATCCCATGTTAAACAAACGCACACACACACACACACACACACACACACACACACACACACACACACACACACACACACACACACACACACCACACACACACACACATACACACACACACACACACACACATACACAAACAAACAAACAAAACAAAATAAAAAAAGAAACATTCATGACGGTACTACTATTTTCATAAGGGGTGGTCTACCTAAATTTAGTTCGAGCTTTTCGATATACAACTTTTTGACGACCTTCGCTGGGCCCCATTTCATATATATCATGTCATATTTAAAAAGCATACATATTTACGATACAAATTGCCTACTTTTGCATGACACTGTGCACCTCCAACTGAAAATGTTAATTTTGTCATCATATCCTTCCAACACCCACGTATTTTCTTTCAATTCAAATGCAAATAGAATCGGCCTTGAATATCTGGGTGCGATCATGTTTTAAATAAAACCTTTGTGTATTTTGAAAAGAAGACTCTTAACATTGCAGTCTAATATATTTCCCCTCGTCAATTCACACATCATTTAGGGGTTTAGATTTCATTTGGGTCAGAAAACAGCTTGTTTTCAATTTTGAAGTTTTTACAACGGTGTATTTGGCATTTAGATTATGGTAATCATTTTTTAAAAGGAATCAAAGTACTGAAAGCAAGCAAAGCATTGATATTTTAGTAAGCTTCCTTTTAAAAAATTATAATTAAACAAAATCAGGGTTGAATAAAGCGGGAAAATAAAAAGCATATTTTCGAATGAATTCTTATTTGAATATAGTTCATCCAAGTGACCGTACAATTTAGTGTGCATGGTGAAAATTCTGGTCAAGCTAAGTCATTACTTTGCACTCATGTGACATTCTTGCAAATCCATATTCCAATACACTGTACAACCCTGAGTGTGAAAAAATTCTCATAAATCCTGATTTTTTCCTTTTTTCTGTTCAAACATTCTCATTTTCTAATTGAGTCCCCTTTCTAACATAATAAATATTCTGGTCATTGTTCATGACGGGTGAGCCACATTTTCATGTTCCTACGTTTGTATTTTCTGATGAACTTTGCCCTTTCAGAAGGTTTTATCATTTTGACTAACATACTGAGCAAGTTTCATCATAAATGCGCTAAATGTATGGCCCTTAGAATGTAAACAAAGAAAATGTCAACATGTATCCTTTTCTCGTGTTTTCATATGGAATATTTCAAATTTTAATTCATACGGTCCATCTTAATGACCTGACAAACATTACTATCCAATATTCATGAATTTTCGCCCTATGATATAAACATTAAAGAGAGTTGGTGACAAACGACGCGCGAGGGATATCTAAAGATCACACAACCCACCATAAGCCCAATTTGCCCTTAATTTGAACTATTGTATCATTGCAGTTGTTATGGAATAGGTGGTTAAAATCATTTTGTAAGGTTCGTTTTGTAAGGTTAATTATCGGATATCAAAGTTTTCTAATAAACAGCACTTTTCCATCACCCATGGTGCTAAATGGCGTCATTTGATAATCCCTTTTACGTAATCAATTAAATCTGACGTTTATTCGGCGCGTTTTTTCTATCATTTTAGATAAAAACGCAGTTATCGAGAGAGAAAACGGCCAGGGCACTTGTGGTAAGATTTTACTAAACGTCTCACAATTGACTTATTTCATGATTTAATACTTGTCAATCAATTATCAATCGTTTGATAAAGGGTGTTTTTGATATATCAAACAAATTTCAATTTTCAGATCAATCGAAATTATAGTTGTAAGGTTCGTTCTATTTAGTAACGACCCTTACTTCATTTTCTGATGGGAAGTACAGTCGATATATCGGTGCATTCTTATCTGAATTGAAGTTTTTGATGATATGTTATCTTATGTGATTCATTTTCACAACGGAACAAGACATGTATAACCTGAATTCGCTTTTTTGAGCATTATCGGGGCCAAAATGTTATTGTAAACAGGGTGTATATTGTTAAACCTACTGGGGCGTGACATAGGTAAATTGGCAATGCATGTGATAAATAACTATTTTAGAGCGATTTCTTATCGATGAGAAAAGGCTAAGACGGCTAGGCAGAGTGACTGTTGTCGTGGAGAACACGGTTCAAATCCCAATATTAACAAACTTCATATTCTTATCATTCATTTCTATTAGCAGTTCGCACTATTTTATTGCTTTTGGTGGAACTGCTTACAAGACTTTTCCCAACAGGGGTTTGTTAATCTTATCATTTTCTTATCAATTCTAAAAGACGAGAGGGCGGAGAGTATAAAAATATTAAAGATGTTTAAGTAGTCAAGAACTTATAAAAGAAGGTGTTTAACAAATTTCATTTTAATTTCACCTTTTTGGGGGGACAATGTGCATTTTATAACTGATAAGGGACTTATGACAAAAGGCTTCCTGGTGTCAAAAGCATCGAAGGACAAGCTCGATTACAGTATTTTGCACTGGTCTTACGGAGGAGTATTAGACTGCAGTCGGCATGCCCAAGGAAAGAAGGGGAAGTTCTGGAAAAGCAATGCTGCCATTAAGTGAGCCGTATTGAATATTGTTTCGACATTGAAAGTGCCTTTGAAATTCATTAAAATGTACTGTTTGTTTAAATTTAAATGTAAATAAATAAAAAAATAACGAAGAAATATATATTTAAAAATACATTTTATTATTTAAAAAGACATACATTCACACAAGTAACTTGCATACACAAGAGAATTCGTGAAAATGTGATTAACAGAGTTAAAAAATATCAATAGATAAAATCATTGATCTATGTAAGTCTCGAACCTATATGCGCATACAGTGCGGCGTTTGGACGCCTTTGAGTACTCCATGCTAACCATTTGGACACGGGGACTTTTGATTGCCTTGAGAATTGTGTGTTTAAATAGTATTTATCTTCAATTAACACAGGATAACTGATAGTTAACCTGCAACGTCTACAGGTAGATATTGGATTTTTCCTGAAATGTTTACAATAGCTTGTTGAGTTTATATATTCTGTCATTATTTTTGAAAACAGACGCGGGTACCTCCTAACATTATCTTATTTCATTTTTATATAGAGTCAGGTTTCGCTGAGAACCCTCTTAGTATACCAAAATAAATATATATTAATTTTGCCAAAAAGTCTACCCTTCTTATTGAAAAATATGTTAGACTTTTCGGCAACTTCTATTCATAAAAGAAACATAGAAGTTTAGGGTTAGGTTCGTTACTTTCGGTCAATAGTTTTTCTCAAGCCTTATTTGCCCTAACCTTCAATGAATTGTCTCTTGCAGAGTCTCGTACAGATGCGTCTGTCAGTATGCACACCTGTCAGTCTACGTGTACGTCATTTTTCATGAATAGACACGATTGTTGCTTCTATATATTTGCTTTTAGATATTTCGAAGTAAAACGTCATTCTTAAAAAAAAGTTACGGCTTGATTTGTTTTAAATTGTGCAAATGTATATATTGTACAAGTATGAATAAAATTAAAGTACATCTACTTCAATGGCTAAACCATCGAATGTGAAAATTATTAAAGGGTGTTGAGAAAAACTAAAAAAAAGACCAAGAGATATTAATAGTAGATGATAAATCATGAGAGAGAATACGAACCTTACCTTATGTATTTCTGTTTGTTGTTCGACGTCATGGTCTGTAATAATTTTATTTGATAACAAACGCCTAGGGAGTAAATTCACAATAAGTTAAGGTAATATACGGGTTTTTAAGTAGAAAATTTGTCAAACTGCATATATCTTTTAATAAAACGAACCTTACGTATAGATATTGTAACAAACCTTACATACAGATATTATGATTCAAGGCTTTTCATCGGCGATGTTAAGTATCATTTTTGAAAGAAAAAAAAAAAAGGATTGCAAAGATCAACTATAAGTTTTATAAATGCATTTGCAAAACGTTCATGTTTCAAATTACTGGTTTGTTTCAATTTGAATGATTTGTCTTGTTTTCTTTTCTTTTAATTAAGCTTTGTAAGGTAATTGTAAAAATCATTTATTTTCTTATCAAGTTAAATGAAATTAATATCAATTAACTCGAATCCTTTGTTCCATTGTCAAGTAAAGGCATTATTCACACTTTTGATAGTACCGGTAAGGTAAGTTACTTTTTGGTATATCATTTTTGAATACATTTCGTTCGATTTCAAAGCATTATGACTGGATTAAGAATTTTAAGATGAATTTTGGGGTATTGACTTTCTTTTGTGTTTTAAAAAAGGATGAAGACAGATACAACTTTTCGAGTCCTATTTTATTGGAATGTAAAGTCCTGAAAAAATCCTTTTCAATTGTAAACCATTATCGGAAATGAATGTAATTTTCCAAGCCAAATGACGGAGACTTACATGCGACGATCTATTTTTATATTTATTTAGTTTTAACTTAAAAAACATTCTTGTTATAAAAAATCAAAACTCGTCCGCATAACAGAAATTCTACAAACGTTGCTACGACATTGCAATTGGTACAACATCGGTAACAAACCTTTCAATAGAAAATGCACTTTTGTTGGCCAGCTTAAGATAGCATTTTCTCGAGTGTCTTTCCAATCATGTTGAAAATATTTTGCAGAAATCAAATATAGCCATATTCCAAGCTTTTGAACACAGATTATCCTTATTTTAAGAAAGTTGATTTTTTTGCGATTTTCAAAATTCAAATGGCATCCCTTTATTGAGAATGTGTGAAAGTATGGTATGAGGGGGATGGAATTCAGACATAGGTATGCAACATTACGGGAGAACTACTATGTATGGCTAAAGCATTCATTGATGTAGTGGTTAAGCTGCCAGAGGCAGTTTGCACTCATTTGAACTTTAAGACTTTCTCAAAATTTTGTATGTTAACGAAAGCCAGCAAAGCTGACGCTTTGCTAGCTAAAAATGAACTGTCAGAAAGAAAGTGGCCGCCACCATAGCGCAGTTGGTTAGGCATAAGACTTCCAATCTGGAAGTCGTGGGTTCGATCCCCGGTGGCGGCAAATATCCTTTCCGACGTTTGTCTCACCAATAGGTAGATAATCGTAAACCTATGTGAGATAGCAGTCGGAGGCTAGTAAAGGGTTTATGGAAGTACAGGTGAAAGAAATACCAGGAATCCATTGTTAGGTGCTCCGGCCGCCGCGATATAACTGCGAAATTGTTGAAAGCGGCGTAAAACCCATTCAAACAAACAAACAGAAAGAAAGGCACTGAAAAAGAGGCTTGTGAGAGCCAAAACGCCCTACTGGCTATATAGTGTTCCCTTGATCTTACACTTTACTAACTATTTGCTGTTAGTCGAAAGCGTAGAATTGCACCTTATCCAACTTGTGAAAATATGAAAACAAGTAAGACTCCAATTGCTATGTTTTCATTTTTATAAGGAACCTCTTTATAATTCTTCAGATGTCATAAGAACGATTTGAGATTATCTTTTATGACATTCCTGACAGTGAAATCCCAGTGTAAAAATAATGATATTGTAACTAGTGACTATATCACTTTACAGTTTAAATAGAGGAACGTCTTTTTATAAGCAGCTTGATCCCTGCTCAGATTACTGACATAATAGACTGAAGCCAAATCAGAGGTTCAGGATATCTGTATAGGGTTTGCAAACTTACAATTGAGATTTTTCAATAATTATGCGATTTTGATTCATATACTAGGGAAAAATAAAATGTTTAGCTACAGGTTGTTGATTGACACATCCCTTCTTTCAGACCCGCAACTGAAGCTTCTGAAACACAGATTATCAAAAAAATGTTATTCAACATGAACTTGGAAAACAGAAATCAACGAAACATTTATGAACAATAATATGAACGAGAGAACATCATGAAAAAGTTTCTAAAATAATAGCTATCCTAATCCTACTGTTTCTGTCTTCTGTGATAGTGAGGCGTTTTCCGATGGCTTAAAATCCGATGATATCTCAGTTTTAGCTACAAAAACTCAATCCAGTCGGAGCTTTAGTTGATTTCAAATGCCCATTTGGGTGATCACAGACCGCACAGTTCTTCCAATGTGTCCATCTCGGTACCCAGTCGATTTCCAAAAAAAGTGTTCAAATGTTTGCACAAAGTTGTCGTTCTTAAATCATATCAGTGTTAGATTCGCCAACATCATTTTCGTTCATCGTTATAAACTTGTTAAAGGGCCATAGAAATTCACAATCTAGGTCTACAGATCAAATGAAATTAATGCCTTGTGGCTATAATGTCTTTAAGGCTCCTTTTTCCCTTGACATAGATTGGAATGCATTCAAAATTAATAAAGCCCTTTCTTATCACCGGACATTTATCCTGAATAAGTTTGGAAGAGATTGAGCCAAAATTGTGACCCCTTTACTGGTAATAATTACCATTGACCCCTTTCCCCATGATATACCTCAAATGCAATCAAAATTAAATTAGTGCTTCCTAAACAGAAACAGATCCTGGACAAGTATGGGAGAGATTGGGCAAATATTGTGAACTTTAGAATGGTAAAATGGCATTGTAATTAAGGGTTCTTTTCCTTGGACATACACCAGAATGCACCCAAAAACAATAGAGCCATTCCTTACGATAAGTCAAACACACTGAGAAAGTTGAAAAATTTTGAGCCAAATTGTTACTTCTGGAGCAAAAATCAAACAAATTGTCTATGTCAAAGCTCCCTTTCCCATGACATAAATCGGAATGCCAGCAAATCAATAGGGATCTTTTATTGGACTTGGAAAACATTTTTAGCAAGTTTAGCAAGACAAAGCCAAAATTGTATCCACTAGAGAGGAAATAAAATGTTTGTCTGTAAGGTAACCTCCAACTGCTATCCCATACAGGTCTACGATTATAAATCCATTTGGGTCGAAGACAAACAGTTGGAAAGGATGAGTGCCGCTGTCGGTTATCAAACCCGGGACCTTTTGAATGATAGTTCGACGCGCTACATGTACCACCGCGATATGGCGGTGACTCAAGCTGATTGTTTATTCATGTTACCGGGAGAAGCACATCATTTTTTTCTCGAAATTGAAATAAGAATAGGATGACAATTTTTCAGATTCCCTCTTTTGATTGTTATCGAGCTGATAACAAGGGTGATACAGAATTCATCCTAACTGTACCCACTCCCACTCCCGATGAATTATAAAAAATCTTCTTCTCTGAAACAACTAGAAAAGATTTAACCAAACTTCACCAGAATTACCCGTAAGACATGTTCTTTCAGTTCTTTCACTTTTCTTCAGAAGATTATATTCGGAATGATACAATAAGCGCTACGGGATGCCGTGTCACCATACATTCGGCCTGCATGTTGAATATTAAAAATATCTTCTTCTTTGAAACAACTATACGTAATTCAACCCAACTACATAGAAATATTTTTTGGACAAGCCCCATCACTCTTCTTTGTTAAATTCAGATTGGTATAAAATCACGGGTGGCCCGGGCTGTCGCGCCACCATAAATGGTTCCACATGGTGAAATTTAAAAAAAAAATCACACAAATGATACTATGAACATGTTCTCTAAGACTTCTTCGTTTAAATCTCAACTGAGCTACAAACAATGGCTCTTGTGGAGCATGAGATACAAAACAATGTACCTATTGGATCATTTTTATCATGCAATGAAGCCTATATTGACCTGGTATACCCTTTCTGATAACTAAGCATGATATCACACAGTATATTTATAGAAAGAAATGAATACAAATTCACCCGAATTTCTATGATTTTTATAGGTTTATTATCATTAAGGGCTGAGAAATAATTGCATGATAAATAAAATAACATAAAAGTATCTTAGGATATCAATGTTATCAATGTTATCTGGTTTTGGCTGTGAGAAATTGTCATGACGAGGCTTGGCCTCTTCATGATAAATTCTCCAAATCTCGACCAGATAACATTGATATTTTAGGACAAAAGGGTCAAAAGGGAGAAATAGGAATTTTCTACATGTCTATAACTTAATATGGAATATAAAGTATTTTGTGTAACACTGTATAATGGTTGTCTAGATTCTGGCATTATGATGGACCCCTCACCCATAACCTCACCTTTGACCTTTTATCTTAAATATTGAATAGTTAGGGTTAGGACTGTATTATGTCAATAATTAAGGTTAGGTTGGTTGATGTTAGTTTTGATTCTGGCATCATGTTGAACATTTGACCTTTGACCTTCTTTCTTAATTATTGAATTAGTGGATCTACGACTAAATCCTGCTACTGATACGTGTTTGTAGCCGTTTGTATTTGATTTCTACATCCTGTTGAACCCTTGACTCTGGCCGTGACTTTTGATCTACATTCTTAAATTGAGAATAACAGGTTCAACTATTGCATTAATTCAATAATAAACGAAGGTAGATGATTGTCTTTGATTCTGGCATCATGTTGTCCCTGCCCTGGCTTTTTTAATTCTTTCTTAAATATTGAATTATTAAACTCCTTATCAGTTTTGGTAGATGCTTTTCTTTGATTCCTGGATCATATTGAATCTTGGCCTTGACTTCGTCCTTTGACATAAGTTCGATTTGTTACAAACAAATGTTAGTAGGCATTGTCTTTGAATCTGACAATATTTTCGCCTTGTGACTCAATGGTTGACCTTTGACCTACTTTCTTTTTGGTTTCATGTTACAAAGAAATTTTTGCAGAGGATTTTCCTCGATTCTTGCATCTATTAGAACCATTTACACTGACCTTGACCTACTTTCAAAAATCTTGATTCATTTAAATCTAAATTGAACAAAATCTATTTTTCTACTGGTTTCCCTGAGGCAACTACCAATGGAACGCTAACTTGGCCCCACTAGGTATAAAGTGTTTCTTATTTAGAGTGTTTGATATCATTTGCCGGAAAAAAATATATTCGTCCCCAAAAGTCATTGGTCAACAAAGGGTATCGTTACACATCATTTTAGAGGAAAAGCACTGTCTATCAAAATACTAAGACCTTATTATTCGTGCAAATGCCTATCAAACGGTACAGTCTACATTATCTGCTTACCTTAGCACGATTCTGGAGATAAAATAGCAAACTCTGGATCGATAGGCTCAAATCTGAATTTTAAAGCATTCAAAAGATTCAGATGCACTAACTCTATGCTATGACAATAGAGTTACACACATGTACATCGATTTCCAATCAATTTATCTTTGAAAACGGTATCTCCCGTTCCATATTATCCCGAATTATTGCCCATACCAACTTTAACTCGCTATTCCGCTACCATAGTTTGCTTACTTTGGTTTCTGAGTATGATCGTTTTGTTAAATATAAAAATGCATTTGAAAAATGCCTACGTACATAATAAGAAAAGAGTTAAGCGAACTCCCATGAGATTTCCTCATCACATCTTTAATATATATGCTTTCACAGAGTAATCTTTTCAAAATTTTGATGTGTTCATCTTATATCTCTATTTGTTAAGTGTGGATCCTATTTGTCTACCTCCGGACCTCCAGTTTAAGATTTCGCTTTTTATCTAGATAGGATATTTTGGGGAAAAAAACTATTGTCCCCTGAGGTGCAGGTGTGCTTTTTGACGTAACTGAAGACCTACAGTAAATATGTTCGTGAAAGTGACGGATCACGATCAGAACCATTCTAAATCGGTTACTCAGCGCTCAATTCATTCTAAACACTCACTCAAATCACTCAAAAACGCTCCAAAATCTTTTAAAACAATTCGATGTCGTTCATAACGATCAACTATACAACGTTTTGTTTGATATTGTTTTTTGCCTGGCGTGGATTTAAAGGCACCTGATTGATACGCGAAGACACACAAATTGAAAATTACGTAAACGTTTTAAAGGAAGTAAATGAATATCGCTAATTTCGTCTAATTTGGACGAAATAAGCGATATCGAATTACAGTACCTCCCTTCAGTTATATTCAAGACTCTCTACACATTCTTCAATATGATACCAATATCATCCCAAAATCACCCATCTTATCAATCTCACGATGTTCTTAACTGTAGAAGTTATGGACGTTACGAACTTGGCCATATATGAGTATTTATTTAAGATAGTTTATTAAAACTTTGTGTTCTCCATCAAAATTCCAACATAATCTAGTTGGTATCGCGTCGGACTGTCAATCGAAAGTTCGCGGGTTCGATCCCCGACGACGGCACTCATTCTTTCCGACTAATTGTCTCTCACCAATGGGTTGATAAACGTAGACCTATATGAGATAGCGGCTGGAGGCTAGGAAAGAATGCGGTGGTTGTACTGGTGATAGAAATACCAGGAATCCATTGTTAGGTGCTCCAGCCGCAGCGATATAACTGAAATCATGTTGAAAGCGGCGTTAAACTCTATTCAATCAATCAATCAATCAACATAATCTATCAAATTTGATAACCCTGAATTTTTCTTTGTATGAACCATGCCTCTTTCGTCAAATTAGATTAAACCACTATCATTAGAGCGTGGAATCTGTTTGGGGTGCTATTGTTCTTAAATCTTATCGGACATAAATATAGGATAGTGATTGAGTGGTCATGAAATACTGAATTTATTAAACGAATCATCTATAAACAGAACAAAAACGAGACTGTGCCGAGTTTTCGTTATCTGTTTATAGATCATGAGTTTAATAAATTCTGTATTTTATGAGCACAAATTGTATATTCTATTCATAATATGACCCATATTCTTGCGAAAAATCGTCAAAATCCTTAAAATTCAACATTTCAATTTTCCGCAAAACTTATAACGCCGCTTTAAACTTACGTCATAATATGTACATTATGCGTAACCATTCGCTCTGAGCTCATTTGCATACTCATTCCTCTAGTGTAATAACACCCATGTAATATCAAAAATATCCAACGGGGTTATTTCACTCCCGCCACGTAGGTCATATTATAAAAATCATTATTGGTACATTGAAATGAATAATTTAAAAGAAATATCTAAAAAAAATCATTGAGTGTATTTGCTAAATTTATATTGTAGGTTGTCGATCACACAGAAATTCAATCGCAGATTCTTTTTCGTGACATTTTGCCATGATCCAGGTCGAGTTCTAGGCGTTTTTCAATAGAATCATTGATAGATTGTATCCATTTGTTTTTATCTACGCAGTCCAAATTATTATTATAACATATTAAGTTATATTATGTTAAGACCGTTGTCCGATCTACTTTCCGACCTTTAATCGTAGATATTTTGTACCTAAAATGATAACTATTTCCCTTTTTATGTTTCTTTTGAAATGCGGCCATCGGTTGACCAAATCCATTTCCAAAATGTAATTTTAAGCAGCTTCCAGATGATCCAATCGGTCACATTCAATCATATTACATTAAACGAAACACAGTTTATAGTTTATTTAAATAAAGAAAAGTACGAACATACAAAAGAATTGAAACACAGTAACACATGTATCAATACGGGAAAGGAAACAGGGTATGTTCACTAGAAACAAGTAATGGAATAAATCATGCGCTACATCTCGAGGGGTCAGCGCAACACTATTGTAAGAGCCTATCAATATATAGACACTTACAATAGTATTGCACTGACCCTTTGATCTAAAAGTAAGTAAACAGATATCCCATGTCACAGGTATGAGACGCTCTCCTGAATTTCTATAAAACCCTGACCAAGACCCGATTTACCTGTATAATACATAATCATGTACACGTGAGATAAGTATAATTAAAGTACCAAGGAATGGGAAATATATTTAAATCCAATCAGAAGTCAAAGGTAAGGTCATAACAATAAAGGCATTTATCATGTAACGAAACCTTGTTTACATAATTGCACATTCTTAAAAAAATATAAAATAGTAACATACCGCTGAATTATCTTTAGAAACACTGTTTCATGATTTTTCAACATAAAAATTCACATTTATATTTTTTTTTCCTTTTCCTGATAAAATTTCGGATTTGTCATAGGGTACATATGTATAAGTCTTATTTCCTGTGTTTGACTCTTAGTTTATAAGGCTCCGGTGTATTCGTAGCATGGAAATGTTTAGACTTCATCGAATGTTTCACGTCTTTGTTTTCACGGAGGAAGGAAAATCTCTGTATCAAGTTGGAGAAAATCAGGAAAAGTTCCATCTTTGCAAGTGGCTCCCCAAGACATTGCCTTGGTCCTGAATAGAAAGAAAAGAAAAGACATAGACTTACATTAATCCATAACGTGAAAGTGAAAATATGTGTGAGTTTTTGAATGATTTCGGAATGAAATTGAATATGTGTGAGGAGGTAGTTTTGAATGAACTTAAATAGGGATTATATACTATCACTAATTTCGACCGATAAGACGAAATTGGCGATTTTTTTATCCACCTTTTCAAAAATATACTACTTATTCTATTCTTTTATTTTGAACGGTTCAAACGTCTCCAAATTCATACTCGCCAAAAAAGTTGCGAAATGTCTAAATCGATTTGAATAAAATATGTATTTTTTTTAACGATTTCGAAGCGTTTCTGCACAACTTCGGGGCGTTTTGAGTGAATGTTTTGAATGCATTAAATAGAGCGATAAGCGAGCGATTAAGAATGGTTTTGAACGGGATGGTTGTCCATTTGACCAATTGGACGGAAGTAGCGTTTTTGTATTATCTCCCTTTCAAAAAATCTACTTGTCTCCCTGTTATATGTTTTTTCTGTTTTCGGGGACCAATCAGACTCACACCAGATAATAGAATCGTGGAAAGACTTTATCGATTTGAAAGAAATGACGAGCATTTTGAACAATATTGGGGCTTTTTTTGAATGGTTCGAGTGAGTGTTTGGAATGGAGTGCTGAGTGAGAGATTCAGAATGGTTTTGATCAACGTGAATGTCAATTTCCCGATATAACTAATTGTAAATTGGACTGGTGACTAGTATCCGTCATTCGGAACATCACTCGGCCATTTCCGTAAACTGCAACAGATCTAGGATGTTTATAAGGCGGATGGGTATGTAACAAAATTGTTCATTTTGTAAGGCGGAAACAGTGTAAGAAAAATAAGCGCGGAAACAACCGTCAGCCATTTTAACTGACGTCATCGAGTTTTTTCAAGGTTTTTTCTGTATTTTTTTTAAGCTACTCTTTCACAGAATGTGAATTTTGAAAAATTTCGTGAAATCGATCGGAAGTAACCACCTCAGCATGTTGAAGCCTTTAAAATAATAAGATTCAATCTGGTAATGTATGGAAAGAAAGACCAATATTCCTGAATCTAGTGAAATTCATTCTAAAAAATAAAGAAACTTCTAACGCATAAAAAAATAATTATACAATTTCGAGCCATATATTTACGCATATGCATTCTGCACGTCTTATTCAATATAAGCTTATGGTTAAAGTGTTTGACAGCTTGAAATTTCATATCAATACAAGCAAAAATAAAAGATTATTCACGGAAAGTAACGATTTTGTAATTTATAGACTGGATGTAAATAGATTGGATCCCTTACTGATCTAGACGCTTCGAGTTACAAATTTATTGAAAAATGTTGTTTTCAGTGCCAATGCCCTTGGGCCATTCTAAATCGCCTAAAAGTATACCCATTTCCAAATCTTAGAATAAGTTTTGTATTTTTCTATAAAAAACTGTGAAAGAGAAGCTTTAAAGTCCGCCTGCGTACATCCGAGTTTGATCATGAGAATGGCCGAGTGATGTTCCGAATGCAACAGAGGTTGATCGTGAGATTGGCTGAGTGGTGTTCCGAATGCATCCGAAGTTGATCGTGAGATTGGCCGAGTGGTGTTCCGAATAGAGGTTGAATGTGAGATTGGCCGAGTGATGTTACGAATACATCCAAGGTTGATTGTGAGATTGGCCGAGTGGAGTTCCGAATGTAGTATCCGTCATAATTTGTAGTGTTTGTTACAGTTAGTAACATCGAGAACGCAACATTCACTTCAATCAAAACTTTTCTAAATGACTCCCACTCCCCAGCGCCCCATTTGATACAAATACATAAAAATCATTTACTCCAATCACCAAAAAACGCCCCAAATTCATTAAAAAACGCTTAGAAATCCTCAAAAACCATCAGAAACTACATTCATTACGATCAAATCTTCCGTCGGTTTTATCGTTTGTGTTAATTTTTTTTAGCGATAGTTTCGTTCGTGAAGACACAAACAAACACATTTGTAGATTTTTTTAAATAGGGGGTCACAAAATATCGCCCAATTCGCTTATTGTTTGGAAGTACGATTTTTCCCTTTAATGTCATTCAAAACTCGTTCATCTCAGTCATTACATTTCTTTCTGCGAAAATTCCAAAAGCATTCACCTGTAGTAGATTTACATATGCCACAGTAGGGATACACTGAAATCATGTGCAGTATTAAGTCACCCATGACAGTGAGTACATTTACATACCCTATCTCTTCTAGCTCAAGTCGTCAAACAGGTAGTTTGTGTTTTACTATGTTTTAATTGTATACATTTGCATCCATCTAATCCTAGGGCTAGGATGATGTTTCCGCCCGGATTAATGGCTGCAGCTTTAGCCCCTATTTGTGTTCAGCTATCTGGCTTTATTTGGCGCTGCGACAAAACGAACTAGCGGTTTATTTTCGCGTTTGTAATAGCGGCTAGCCGATGAATAATGGCGAGATGGTAATGTCGTCTGCTAAAAGAGCAAATTTTTGTTTTTCAAATGAAGATACCCCCATGTGGAAATATCATCTGAAATTAAGTGTGTGGTGAATATTATGCAATATTTACCATGAACTATTTAATCATTGTGATTTATTTATTTTAACTGCTCCTGATTGGAACAGCCATTTTTCCACCGAGACGTGTTACACGATACGGCTTGGATCATCTTTCAGTCGGTTTTTCTAAGTTAGCAATTAAGGATTGGCCTTCGCTATTTTTCGAGACGTGTTACACGATACGGGAGTAGCTCTCGCCTTTGCATTTTTGTACTTTTCCGTAAATACGTTGGATTGAGAATTAAACTACATGCAAATGAGGGGGTCACGTGACATCCTATTGCACGACGTTTATTCGCAATTCTCTGTATTTTTAACATGTTTTGTGTCATTTTTGTGGCATATTTATGAACTAGTTTGTGTTACTCCATAGAAAATTTGTTTACTTTGGCGTATTTTTTCAAATTAAAGCAAATTAACGATCGTGAACGCTACCGATTTTGAACTTCCGGTTTTTCCAAAATGGCCACCGGAAATGAAATATTTTGTATAATTTTGACCATTTCTTGTCTAGTTTTTAATTTTTCAAGAACCACTGGTTATTTTTCACTATTATTTGGATTTTTTGGATGGAGTGACATGATTAGTTCAATGTTTCGTTTCGTTTACTTCAATTTTTTGAAATATTGATTTAACTTAAATTATTAAGTTGGGAATTTTTGTTTCTTGGAAAATTTAAATGTAAATGTACATGACTTCCTGACTTTTCGTGCCGGTTTGCACGGCCTTTGGGTTAGAGTACATAAATAAGGATTGATTTTCATTTTCATTTATTACCAATTGTTTGTTTTTGATTTATATACCCGACACTTATTGACGACTGGTTACCGTTATTGACCAGCTTTAATCCAAGGTACCTACTACCTGTAGTTATATCACTTTGTTTTTTTAATTATATACGTCACTTCTTTACGACTGGTCGCCGTCATTGGCCAGCTTTAAGCCATAAGTTGTATAATTTGATAATGTACTTGTCACTTCTTGACGACTGGTCGCCGTCATTGGCCAGCTTTAAGCCATATTGTACATGCTACCTTTTGTAGTAGAGATTGTTTTTTTATTTATAGATGTACCTAAGTTTCCGACGACTGGCTGCCGTCTTTAGTCAGCTTTGGGCCACTGTACATTTGTAATAAAAAGATGTTTATGATCCTTATTAGAAGCCTTCCGTTTAATTTATTCCAGTAAGGATACAAAGTTTCCAATTCAATTAGCAATTTATTATCTT
Source organism: Fragum whitleyi (assembly GCA_948146395.1). Classification (NCBI taxonomy): domain Eukaryota; kingdom Metazoa; phylum Mollusca; class Bivalvia; order Cardiida; family Cardiidae; genus Fragum; species Fragum whitleyi. Next base: position 61,458,001 of record OX411550.1, read on the forward strand.
AATGTTTTAATAATTTGTTGTTACTTTTTGCTCTTTACAATATATTTTTATTGTAGGGGGGAATCAGGGAGGTTTATTTATCCCAGTAATATTTCGATATTGCAGGGGGGGGGGGGGAATACATTAGATACTGTTATTCTTCCAAGTAGTTCTCACTACAAATGGATAGGAATTGATAGTAATTAATGTATGTATATTTGTACTTTCCAACCACATTATTTGTTGTTGGGAGCATACCAGAAGCTGTCTTTTAAACAAGTCCAAATAGCTTCATTGCTATAGATGGATGTCAAAATGCAGCATGTGGTATTTATATTGCGTGAAGTATTTCGGGGTTCTATTTTGAGATCACTTCTGCACTATTCAAATGATGCAGGTCAATTAAGGTAGGAGCCTTGAGGTACTTTATTTGCTGTTCCAACTAGCTGCTATGCTACACGTGGATAGCTATTAAGATTCAAATAATTCTAAAGTGATGTGTTCCAACTGCAAACACTTGCTTATGTGGAAAGGTCAAATGTAATAATACTTTTCCAATATTCCCTTTCTTCATTCAGGATGCAATATCTTCTCTGTTGTTCTCAGACATTAGAGATTCAATTTCTGAAAATTATAATTGAAGTCTAAATCTATGAATTCAATTTGATTATCATGTCCTATTATTCTTTTTACATTTAATAATATTAATCATGACAATCTTCAAATGTTAAGATTAGTCAAAATGTAAAGTATTAAATAATCCACAATAGGGTACTTGATCTTTGTACTCATACAGTAATTTGCAGTGTAATTTTGTATATACATGTATATATTCAAGTACTCATTTAGTCTTGAATTTCTAAGTGGAATTATTGAGAAGACAGGTTGAATTCCTTTGACAACATGACTACAATTTTGGTGCTTATCAGCACATAGAGATAATACTATATTTATAAAATTATACTATTCTAGATTAAATCAGAATTTCAACCTGCAATATTTTTTGTTTACTTCAATAAAGTGTTCAGATGTTGAAAAGCAATGTGGTTTAGAAAACCTGGTTCTTCAAAATGATGTAGAGGGCAGAAATGGAAAAGATTATAATCATAAGTTAAAGAGAAATCAGAATGAGTGAATTATGTATTCCCTATCACAGGGAGACATGAGATTACTTTCTGATTGATAAGCCAAAACACAAAACTGTATGTAGTTTTCATTTATGTTGGGCTATATTATACACGGAAAAGCAAAAGATTACAAACATCACCCTGATGGATACACTATTATGTTACAATGCATTGCATTTCCTTATGTTAACCGTACTCTGGGAGTAGAGAAAAGCAGTCATTAGAAAACTGCTCTTAGTATTGAATACTCACCTAATTTATAGAGTTCTGGTGATATGAATCTTGAGCATATGGTCTTTGCAAATCTTTTTGTTTAATATACACTTATAATCTCATGTAAATCTTCTGTAGTTGATGCATGAGTTATGTTTCCCAATCTTATAACTAGAAACGATCAAAAGTGTACGCAACAGGTACCTTACATGATGGTACTAGTGTTGATTGAAATGCTTATGGTCATGGTCCTTGGTCTAACATTACTTTTCTTGAAATAATTTACTTGGTAATTGGTTTTCATCATGATAATATTTTTAATAATAAGTGTTTTTCTCTTGTAACACAAAATAATAAATACTGATCTACCCAATGAGTAAATTATTTCATCTTTGGAGATTGGCTAGAAATATGAACAGATCTTAATGTAGGGAGCAACTAATGTACAAATGTTTGGTCTTATACAAATGCCCCAAGTATTTTGTATCATTTATTGCTGGTGAATTTTAAATATGTGATTCACCCGTTATAATTAAAAGATTGCTTCCTATCCTTGTATATAGTGACAGCCAAAAATAGAATAGTCTGACAGATGTAACATTGTCGCATTCCAAACATATTGAGTCGGTTGGATGCATATAAGTATGCTTAATCTTTTCCTACCTCCTTTTTACAATGGAGGTAAAGGAGATGTGGTATTATGTTCATAACTAAGTGAGCTAAAATTGAACATGTCGGGAATTCTAGTGCCATTCAGGTACATGAGAATTCTAACATTGGTTACCGGTAGGTACATTGAAGGCTTTCCTATTGTCAACTTATTCACTTATTCTATTGACAATGAGGATACAAACCCTACTCAGTCTAACTGATATGAGGGTAGAAAGGTAAGTATATAACACAGTAAAACTAATCATCAGATTTTCTGAAAGCTACCTTGTTCAAGAATGTTTATTTGTGCAATTAAGCATTCTGCTAACAATGCTCATCTTTTGGTTTGTGCTGATATTGTGAATTTCATTAAAATGCCTACATTGTCTGAGGCTGCATTCATTGCTTTCTAGTACTATGGCTAAATAGGTTTTGTGATACCTTTGAAACATAAAAGATGAGTGATTAAACATGTGGTTTATAGACACTTGTAATATTTTCATGGAGAAGGCTTAATGAATTAATTGCATTATATTTTCTTTGTCTAGAGTTGCCTGTTCTTAAAACAATAGTAAACTGTTGACCAAAGACGGATCAAGGCATTCCAGAAAGGGTGTCGGTCTATCAGGCATAGTAAATGTGAAAGACAAAAGTAACAGGCCATTAGACAGTATATTTGCCTTCTGTTCTAAGTGTTTATAAAAAGATGTTTACATGTACTAATTGGTTTCCTATTTGTTATGACAGACTTCTGCCAGACTTTCAGCATTACATAGCTTTCTAGATTTTGGAAATTCTAGGGTATTGCATTTATCAAACCAAACCATAAGATTTTGATACAAAAGCATCAATTTCATTATCAGTTGAAACAATGACAAGTTGTGCAATTGAACAATAATCATTTTTGCAATTTGGTAGTAAATATTTTTAAGTGAACTTTCCATTTGGAATTTTGTTTTAATGACACATTTAATGAGTACTATGCTGTATAAACTCAGAAATTCTATCTAAAATTAAAAGGTAGCTTTAGGAGAGGATTAGATTTTTCATAGTTTTTCATAGTTCATATGATACCAAGCTCACAAACCAGAAGCGTTAACCAAGCTTCGTGATATGTGACCATCAATAGAATGCATTCCTACCTACATATGGGAGAGGGAGGAGGCTTAGTGGCACTTAGGAAGTATGAAGTGAAGTGAGTGGTGGTCAAAATCTTCATATCTCTTAAGCTCGGAGCAAAGTCTCATCTTGTATTCTCGTCTTGTATTCTCCATATAAATTATTTAAATGAAGATCTTTTAAACTTCAAGTACAATTGGAGTATTCTCACAATTCACAAAGGTTAATATTCTCCTTTTGAAACTCATGTTAGTAAAAGCATATCTGTCATTTGTCATGCACATTGCCTTAGGAGATATGTTAAGGCTACCAGAATAATCCTGGTGGAGAAATATAACTGTTAAGCTATGTTTAATGCAAAGAGACTTTGAGATTGAAGTTGCAACAAACTATTTATTCCTATAGTCATATTGAAATTAGGAAGTAAATGTTTTTGAGAACTATGAAAACTGTTTCCTTATCACAACGTGAAAAGGGTCGGTAAATGAACATAACCAAACTAGTGAGGTTACTAAAGTAAGTAGGGAAAAACTATCCTACACAGTTTTTGGACAAAGACAAAGCCTGACTCATTGTTAGTTATTAAGAACATGCAAAGTGTCTTGCTTCCTATTTCATATATGAGAGGGAGGAGACAGAAGAGTGTAGTTTTGTTAACAAAGGCAATTCTCACTCAGAGTCTAAAGTAATATTTCTGCACATTTGTACTTTGCAATTGAACTATTTGATATTTTAGAAATATGTTGCTCTGAGGTTGGCTTTGAGAAATATTATTTCCTTTAGTCTTAATGAAAAGAGGGAAAATATAAATACATTATCAAAATACTGTTTCCTTATTCAATGAATTAAAGGATCAGTTAAAACTTTAAACAAAGTAGGTAAGTATTTTAGAATAATTGTGTCCTACTCAGTTATGAGAAAAGGATAATCTGCTGTCAAAATTGATGGATATCTCAGTTTCCTTCACCATTCCAGAAGGATCTATTACATTCACAGGTGATCAGAACCAGGCAGTTCCTGGTCTACCAAGATAAAAGGATTGCCATTTTAAACCAATACTTCTGTTTGAGTTGGGAAGTTTCCTTAGGTCTTCTGACAAAAGGATCTTCCAAGATTTCAGGTTAGAAGAGACCATGACTCAGTTTATAAAATGGGGAGGAGTGTAGTAGATTTACATATGCCACAGTAGGTATACACTGAAATCACGTGCAGTGTTAAGTCACCCATGACAGTGAGTACATTTACGTACCCTATCTCTTCTAGCTCAAGTCGTCAAACAGGTAGGTTGTGTTTTACTATGTTTTAATTGTATATATTTGCATTCATCTAATCCTAGGGCTAGGATGATGTTTCCGCCCGGATTAATGGCTGCAGCTTTAGCCCCTATTTGTGTTCGGCTATCTGGCTTTACACCTTATCAGTTTCACGTTATCCTGAACTGTAATCGTCGAATACTAGATTGGGAATTACAAAGCTATTGAAAGATATATCATTGAGTTAACGACAAAACGTATATTTTTTTAGAGTGACACACAGGAAATAAAAAGCGAACCATTTTCTAAAAATGCGTCATTAAGAACGTCGTTTCATGGTGACGTCACTTATTAGACTCCGCTAACTCCAGATAGATTGAAATGGCCAAAAGCGGGGCACATTTATAAGTTATTAATAATTTCAATTGTTAGGCGATGGGTTACTGAAATGATAATCTATCTTCATTTCTCCATAATACATACACCGAAAAACATAAGTAAATACATACCTGTAGAAAATGGTATAAAAGCATCAACTTTGATCAATTTTCGATTCTCATCCAAAAATCTGCCTGGATTAAATATTTCTGGTCTGTCCCAATATTTCGGATCCATACACGCAGAATAGAGGTTTGGTAGAATAGTTGTGTTTGCTGGTATGGTGAATCCTCTAAATTCTGTGTCAACCCGTACACTGTGGGCTACTGCCAAAGGCGCTGTAAAAGCAAATTGATGACATGTAGAAAATCGATGATTTTTTTTTATTATTGCAACACATTCAATCTTAATAAAAGTTAAATCGTCGTTAGCAACTATAACAGCTGTGCTGTTAAAGACATGAGACATGGGCCCGAGGTTATAAAACTTTTCTCATTCTCAATTCAATATTTTCTCAATTTGAGATTAAAACCGTAATTCTAGTTTAATACTAATTTTAATGTTTTAACATAAAATTTGAAATAATAAGTTGTGATAAAGAACAACTTATAAATATTATCTTTTTATTTTCATACATTTATCTAAATCTAAAATTAGAGAAAATTCTCAGTTGAGCCTGAGAAAAGTTTTAAAACTTCGGGCCCTGGCGCAAAGCGGACTTACACCTTCCATCTACGCTTTGTCCCACTTCCGTTTACGGGTTTGCGACATGGATAATTATAGAAAAAAACAAAATACCCCCTTTACTTTGTCAGTTGGAGTATGGCATTACAAGTCTTGTATTGTTTTATTGGAACAATGTAGACCTCCCTATACACACAATGGCTGAAGCAATACTACTCAAAAGCTCTTTACAAGAGACTCTTCAAAAACAAATATCTAACGGTTATATAGATAATATATTTGGTAAAACAGGAATACTCCCTGTATATGCAGAGTCTACATAAATAAGTATTAGACTTAATTCAGTTTCACTCTATTGAAGTAATGGACAACTAATAATTCTGCAACATTAAGGAATAAGTGATCTTTCACAATGTTAGCAGAGTTTTCCGAATGAAAATCATTAGGAAACCTCGGTTAACACTGTTAAAGTCCATTACTTCCAAAACGTTGCCGAACTTTTACGGGTCCACAAACTTAAGAAAAAAAGGTCATCCTGCATAGTTCGGGTAGTCTGACCATGGTTGATACACTCAACAATTCCTAGATTTAACCAATCTCACATTACGGAGAACAAGTAAATTAAGCACTGTCGCCACTGCGATCGTGCATCATTTAATGATTCGACCTACTGCTGCATATCGAACTATGATTTTTATTAATATACTTACTTGTCATTATTCAATTCTAGTTGTGTTCATCAAAATTCGTGCAATCTGATTGGATGAAAAAATGGTTTTATTGTTCAATGAAAACAATTTGGCTACGCAGTCATTTTGAAAGCTTCCAGGAAGAGTAGTTCCATAAGAAGTTTATCACATTTTGGAGAAAGCGTTACGGATATTAATTTATGAGATATGAAGAGAGTACTTGTTGAGTTCATGGGGATATGTCACTAAAAAAGCTAATAACACTTATGCATGAACCGCTTCGCGTACTTATACAACGTGAATAGGTTTTTCATTTCATACCCCAATGAAATCAACAAATACTCTCTTCATCTCTCAAAACAATCAGCCCTGCGTTCAGAATAAAGCAGTGCAAACGGTTTGCAAATTATACCCGCTTTGTGCGCAAGTTTACATATAAGTACAGGATATATGATAGCTTGCCATCAATATAATCTGTTGATATTATATTACATTTCTATTATTTACCTATAACAGTCATCCTTTGAATCTCCATTAGTGTTGCATTGAGGTAAGGAAGCTTTTCTCTGTCTGCGTATTGTATAATTTTGTCCCCGAACACCTGAAAGAGAAGACGTTACAAGGTTAAATTAGATATTACCATCTATAGTATTAAAAGTAAACGAAATGAAAATTGTTACCGAAAATCCATTTAGAATTCCGTGTCTTAAACAGAATTCGGGTCCAATTGAGATCACATTTCACGTGTGATTTTTAGACAGTCGACAATCTGATGGCAAACCCGTCACCTTCTGTTGTGATAGTAGTACGTAAGGCCATTACTATTTGTGACCCGTCGCGCGAAAAGAGGGCAATCTGGGAACTCTATAATATGAATCATTGAAAAGGAGATTAGGTCAATCAAAGGTCAACTATAGGTGTATTTTCAAAACTAAGCTCTGACCTAGGCATTCAGTCCATTACCATAGGTCTATGAGTAAACCTTAAGATCTAAGACAATCACTAAGTTTCATTTGAAAGGTAATTTGTATCTGTGTTATGTCTGTGTTATCTATTTTGAAAGAATAGCATGTAAATTCAACCGTTAGGATCAACACTTTACGCGCCACCCAATTGGTCCTTTTTAGCGTGACGAGTCACATTTTATTTTCTAGTTTTCGGGACAATTCACACAAGACAAAGGTATAGGTGTATTTTGTAAACTGAGCTCTGACGTATGCGCTGAGTCCATTATCATAGGTTAATCAGGTATAATTACTTCCGGTCAATGGTGGACAGTGGTCAGAAAATTTTGACCAGAGAGAAAAAAATAAAAAATATTATTTTAAAGTAGAAACAAACAAAGAAGAATGGCCGAATTGGTTGAGAGGGAAGAGTCAAGTGGTATGGATACAGATTGGACAGAAAAATGTGACAGTGAAGGTGATGATGATGCTTTTGAAATTTACAGTGACGGAGACAAAGGATTTTATAGGCGGGAAGACAACGAAGAAAGTGGGTGGGGTACCCAACCTCGAAAGAAACGTAAGAAGAGAAGCAATGAGAGTATAGAAAGCATTAATCCAGACCGATTTAATGGCTTAAATACAGATGAGAAACTTGATTGTATATATAGGCAGCTCTATATGAACTTTGACAAAATACAGTAGATTGAACATAACCAACGGAAAACAGGAAATCAACCACAAAAGGTAAACAAAGAACTTGGAACATTAACAAATAAAGTCAATTGCCTTGAAAATGATTCTCAAATACAAAATGATCATATTAAAAAGCTCATGTATCATAGTATTGACATCGAAGCTAGGAGCAGACGAAACAATCTAATATTCTATGGCATAACTGAGAATATGAAAAAGAGTGATAAAGAGGTCATCCTAGATTTTATAGACTTGGAACTTGATGTTGATACAAAAGAGATTGTTATAGAAAGGGCACACAGACTTGGAAGGGTGAAGACCCAAGAGAGATTAGTAGATATAGACCCCAAACGACCTATCATAATAAAATTTAGGGACTACGTTGATACAGAAACAGTTATGAGCAAAGCTTTCATGTTAAAAAATTCCAGGTTTGGTGTAGATAGAGACTACCCGAAAGAGATAGCTGAGGCGAGGAAGGAGCTTTATATGTGCGAAGATGCAAGAAAGGCTAGATACTTCGACAAAAAGTACAGATAAGATACCCTGCCCGACTGTTTATTGAAGGTAAATTGGTAGATGATAAATTTCCCGAATGGTTCAAAATATTGAGTATTAAACGTGTGGACCAATCACCAATTCTAAACTATGTAACGCGGTCAAGAGAAAACAGGCCGTATTCAACTGAAACGGTGAAAGATGAGACATTGTTTACAAACTGTCAATCAGCTGATGATCATATGGGAATTTCCAATATGGCACGTGACAAATCGCAACAAAGATCCAGGTCACGATCTAAAAATAGAACTAAAAATAACTCACCTGAAATACGACAAAGTCAAAGTATATCATCACGTCCATTACAGAGATCACGTTCTAAGCACAAATCTAAAAACACTAACTCTCAAAAGGATAAAAAGTCTTTTTCAGAATCTCCGGTACAGAAAACACCACGCGGTGACAGGAAAAACCCAGGGAGCGAGGGTGTGTCGCAAACCGACCAATCGACGAACAGACATCCCGAGAGTGAAACCGGAAACAATGATCAGGGTCAAGGTCAAAAACATTAGGACGGGAACGAGAGAAGGATAAATGACATTAGAGTATGTGTATTGAACATTCAAGGGCTCACGGGGAAAAGATACTGTAAATTAGACTGTGAGTATGTGCAAAACATGTTTGAAAATAATGACATAATATTGCTGACAGAAACGTGGCTGTGCGATCTCTATAACCCAGAAAAGAATGGGTTTTCATGTTATGTTGCCAATAGACAAAAATTAACAAAATCTAAACGAAATAGTGGCGGAATTATCGTTTATATCAGAGATACACTGGAAAAACATACTGTTTTCTTAAAAAGTATCAAAGACAGATGCATATGGTTCAAAATTGATAGTTTAATATTAGAATCTTGCAAAGACCTATATGTATGTTTATGTTATAATATTCCACAAGGCAGTGGTAGAGAGGTACTTGAAAATAAGAGTGCATTTGACAGAATTGAGGAAGATATACAAATTTATCAAAATCAATCCCAAACAGATTGTCAATTTTTAGTAACTGGTGATTTAAATGCCAGGATAGGTGAAAGATCAGACTTTGTTGAAAATGATTCAGTGACTGGCTATATAAATTTACCTGATGACTATATAGATGATGATATCATGAAGAGAAATTCTTGTGATAAAAAAATAGATGAAAATGGCAGATTGCTTTTAGATTTATGTAAATCCACTGGGCTAAGGGTGTTAAATGGTAGAAAAGACTATGACAAAGTTGGTAACTTTACATGTTTAACATCAAAAGGCAGTAGTGTCATAGACTATGTGCTGTGTAAGACTGAGTTATTTGATTATATATATGATTTTAAAGTTCATGACCCAAATATTGTTTCAGACCATTGTTTGCTCAGCTTTTCAATAAGATCAAAAAGAAAAGGCAATGTTTCTAAAAGAAAAAATGCAAAAAAAGTAAAGAAGGCCAAAAGTATTAAATCTAAGTACAAGTGGGATCACGACAAGAAGGACATATACCTAGAAAATTTAAATAATGTAAATTTCCAAAATAAGCTTTGTGAAATAAGTCAAAACTTAAAAACAACAAATAATGAAGTGGAGTTAGAATTGAATATTGCAGATTTTTATGAGTGCATTTATAAGGTAAGTGATCCACTTTTTAAAAAAGAAACTAAACCCTGTAATACTAAACAAGGCAACCAGAAATGGTATGATAGTGAATGCAAAAGCTTAAAAGATAAATTTTAAAGTAAACTAAATAATTATAGGAAAAATAAAACAGAAAATAATAGAAATGAAATGGCATTAGCTAGAAGTAAATTCAAACAACTGATCCGCACAAAGAAATATACTTTTCAAAAAAATGAAACTAAAAAGTTAGAAGAAAATAGATACAAAAATGCAAAAGAATACTGGAGGCTTTTAAAAAACTCATGTACTCAAACTTCAAAGTCTACCATAACTACTGACAGTTTTGCTACATATTTCAAAGCAGTTAATGACCCTCAGTGTATATTCTTTCAACCAGATGAAGACGTTCTCATTTTCAATGAAAGATATTTAAATGGTGAACTACAAATAATGTTCAATGAGTTAAATTTAGATATAAAATCAAATGAAATTTTGAAAGCTTGCAAAGAATCAAACACTGGGAAATCACCAGGTCCAGACTTAGTTCTAAATGAATTTTTCAAATATGGGGTAGAAAATGGTGCTTTTCTATCTTGTATGACTGATGTATTCAATAAAGTTTTTCTAAATGGATACTTTCCACAAAAATGGTCTGAGGGATTTATAATTCCCATTCATAAGAAAGGCAATTTAGATGAACCTTGTAACTACAGAGGAATTACTCTTTTAAGCACACTTGGAAAATTATTCACAAAAGTTTTGAATAACAGATTGAATAGATGGGCAGAAAAATACAATGTCTATATAGAAGCACAAGCTGGTTTCAGGGAAAATATGGGTACAGTTGATAATATTTTCATCTTACATGGAATGATTAACCACCTTTTAAATGAAAATAAGAAACTATTTGCTGCATTTATAGACTTTACTAAAGCTTTCGATTACATTGTGAGAGATATTATTTGGTACAAATTGTTAAAGTTAGGAGTCCGTGGTCACATGCTAGATATAATAAAATCAATGTATGAAAACTACAAAACATCTTGTCAAGTGAAACTTGAGGATGAATTAAGTGAGCCATTTGTTTGCTCACTCGGAGTAAGACAAGGAGAGAGCTTATCCCCATTCTTATTCTCTATGTACTTAAATGACATAGAAGAGTTTTTCTCCACAAATGGTTTTCAAGGTGTAAACTTAGGTATGTTTAAAATGTTTTTACTTCTATATGCAGATGACATTGTATTGATATCTGAAACAGCAGAAGGGTTACAAAATGGTTTAGTTCTTTTAGAGAGTTATTGTAACAGATGGAAACTTCAAGTTAACATCAATAAAACTAAAATAATGTGTTTCAAAAAAGGTAGTGCTTATAACAACATTATCTTTAAATATAAAGATGAAATCTTAGAAATTGTAAACGAGTTCAAGTACCTAGGTGTAAATTTTACCACTGTAGGATCTTTCAAAAGTACATATGATCTACTTTATGGACAGGCACTGAAAGCTACAAATAGACTGAAGTCATACTTTATTAAATTCCCTGACTTATCAGTATCCCATAAGTTAGAATTATATGATAAACTTATTGTACCCATCTTAAGTTATGGATGTGAAACATGGGCGGTAAACAAGATACATAAACTTGAAAGCCTAAATTTGAAATTTTATAAATATATTCTAGGGGTTAGACAACAAACATCAAATATTTTTATTTATGGTGAACTAGGTAGGTTTCCGCTGAGAGTAATGCTTTTAAATAGGGTCATTAAATTCTGGTTGAAAGTTGTAAAGTGCCAAGATACTAAATTCATCAAACAAATATATAATATAATGTTAAATGACCTTGAAATTTATCCAAATAAAAAATCATGGGCTAAAATTGTTAAAGAAATTCTTGAAGAGCATGGTTTCAATGATGTGTGGCTAAATCAAGGGGTGGAAAACTGTAAGTACTTTTTAGCAATTTTTAAACAGAGAGTCCAAGATATCTATCTTCAAGAATGGAATACTAACTTAGTAGAATCTAGCAGGGCAAGAACATATAGATCTTTTTGTTCATTCTCTTTTCAATCCTACCTTAATGATGTTAATCTAGAGAAATTCAGATGTGCATTGACCAGATTTAGAGTATCAGCACACAGACTTGAAATAGAGGCAGGGAGATGGCATAATCCCCACAAAATCCCTTTTGAAAATAGAAAATGCAACATATGTAACAAACTTGAGGATGAAATGCACTTTCTTCTTGAATGTACTTTATATAGGGATCTCAGAAAAGTTTACATTAACCAGTACTTTTGGAGAAAACCCAGTATGTTCAAGTTTGTTGAATTATTGACATGTAGCAATCCAAAAAATACCAAAAATCTAGCTATTTTTATCTATAAAGGTTTTGAACTTCGAAATGAATACATACGCAATGCTAACTAAACACTAATTGATAACTAAAATTTATCGAACAATTTGCATGACTTCCAGAAGAACTAATTATACCCAAATGTTAACATTTTTTTTTTTTTCTGAGTTCTGAGTTTTTATACAAGGAGTTCTGAATGTGGTTTAAAATGTTTGAAATGAAAAAGGAATAAGGTACATGTACTCCTGTCTTGTGGAATAATATAACTTATTTAACTAATTTACTGATTTAACTCAATTTACTTTAAAAAATCTACTAGTTTAACATGACCAAAGGGGTCCGAAATAACCCCCCACCACCATATATACTAATAATATAAACGTTTATATTATTAGTATATATGGTGGTGGGGGGTTATTTCGGACCCCTTTGAACATGACATGCCCATTGAATATCAAGTGACTTTAAATGGGATCAATATTGTAAATAATGTGAGTGTCAATTTGTATAGTTTATGTATTTTCCATTCGTTTACCCATTTTCTTGTTATAAGTGCTAGACAGCTGCTGGTTTTGATGAAATACTATAATGTAACTGTTTGTACCCTATTTGTAAAACCCTATTTGTATATAACTTTTTCTTGTTGTAAGTCCTAGGCAGCTGGTGGCCCGGATGAAATGTTGTGATGGTAATCAAGGGCGTAGCTCCCATTAAGCACATTACGCAAATGCGTAATAGAAATAAATCCTATAAAAACTGTCGTTGATGAGTGATCATAACATCGAAATTACAGCTTACTTAAGCTGTAGCTACGATGTTTTGATTATTGTCCATCACCCAAAGTCTTAGATACGCATATGGTAATTGTGAGAGAAGCACCAGAAAAACATGATTGTGTCCACCAGTAGACGCGATTAATCTACAATAAATCTGTGATACTGTCGAAATCGACCTAAATCCCAACCTTATGTAATTTAACAGGTTAATCTACAAATATTATTAAACAATATTTAATATCATTTTACAAAATCGCGAAAATCAACTCCCCACTGGTTTCTACCTTGTTGTTTCGTTTTGAACAAGGTGAAATTAACGAGGAAACCATTAACTTCAAGGGCCGAGTAAATAAATGCCTTTTGCAAAAATTACTAATTCATAAAACGGAAGAAAGATAAGCACGACGGTGAAATTTACATTGAGATTGGGTTATCTCCCCTATTTATCAGGCCCCGTGCTGACTCGGAATGGAAGAGGAAGAACGACTTGAATTGCAAAATTACTCATATCGAACTTCCACTCACATTTTTGAATAGCCATCCGATCAACTCTCGATAGTTAGTTTTTATAATTACACGCAATCCATTTTATATGAAATATACCTTCTCTCGTATATTTGCGTATATAAATGTTAGCAAATTTATCATCTAGTATTAATAATCCACCATTGACTATTTGTTGTAAAATATTATATGTATACATGTGGTTTGATAGGCAATATTGCCTTTATTTCCTGAAATAAACATTACATATAATTAAAAAGCAAGCGATAGGAATTTAACCTGACCCCCTCACTGAAATTATGAAAGTACATGTACATGTTTGAGTGAACATTACGTTGTTAGACAAGCAATAACGTTGGTTAACAAGGTAAATTATAAACTTTCTTTATGTGCTTTTTAAACCTGTTTTATCTATTTCGAACAAATGTCACGAGCATCTAACGATAAAAAGATGTTTTTACGGCTCACAGCGCAAAATCTACCTATAGGGAGGGAAATGTAAATAAAATGCCAAAATAACCTGTAGTCTGAATAAAATTATAAATAAAAGTGAAAAAAAGGTTTTTTTTTTCATTTTTTTTAAATTCAATCACAAGAAGATTTTACTAAACTTATTCTTAGATGGTTCTCTGAACAAAAAAAAAATGTCTTACAGTAACTGTTGACGTGTCCAAAAAGGCCGATCAGCAAATTCATGAGGCAGAATTGAATATTTCTAAAGAACTTAACCCCACTTGAGGGATTTGGTTCTTCATAAAATATTTAAGCAATGCCAATATTCCATATAGATGCTAGAACAAAGCAGAGGTTATTAAAAAAATAAAATTGATGCAAGGTAATTATGATTTTTTTCTAGTTTTGTGAAAAATTAGGTCGACTCTTCCGAGAACCAGAAAATAAAATAACAATGGCCTCATACGGCAAAATGTTCGAGAATATGGCATTTTCCACGCTATTCACCGTCTATCAAGGAGTTTTAGATTCACTGCCCAAATACGAGCGCGGTATTGATTGGTATTCTAACATGAATATTATTTTCTTTTGAATTCATATTGCAAGAAAAGGAACAATATTTTCTACAGCGTTTTAAATCGTTTGGTACTAAAATTTTTAATCCAATTGAATTTTATGTTATATAGATTCATGGGCAATTTTTCTGTTCCAACGTTACAAGAACTTATTCCGACTGGGTCATTGGAATAAAACTTTGTAGCTAACAATGCCACAGAAGATAAAATGGCGAACGTTTATTTCTTTCTTAGTGTACTTTTTGAGAAAAAAAATCGGAATATTTTGTAGGAAAGTGGGAAGGCTCTTGTTGTAAGCATTTTTAGCTCACCTGAGCACGAAGTGCTCAAGAGAGCTATTGTGATCGATCGTTGTCCGGCGTCCGTCTGTCCATCTGTCCGTCTGTCCGTCTGTCCGTCACGGCGTCAACTTTTTCTTTAAACGACATCTCCTCCTAAACTTATGGGTCAAAATCAACCAAACTTGGCAGAAATATTCCTTGGGTGGTCCCTTATCAAAATTGCTCAAATGGAAAGGATCCGTGCCATATCACGGGAAAAGGGGCCTTAATGACAAATTTCTTGTTTTCACTCTAGAAGCCACAAATACAGTCCAATCTTCTTGAAACTTGGTCAGAATGTTTGTTAGGTCATGAGGATGAAGTCTATTGAAAATGGGAAGGATCCGTGCCATTTCACAGAAAAAGCCGCCTTAATGACAATTTTGTCAACAATATCTTTAAACGACATCTCCTCCTAAACTTATGGGTCAAAATCAACCAAACTTGGCAGAAATATTCCTTGGGTGGTCCCTTATCAAAATTGCTCAAATGGAAAGGATCTGTGCCATATCACGGGAAAAGGGGCCTTAATGACTAATTTCTTGTTTTCACTCTAGAAGCCACAAATACGGTCCAATCTTCTTGAAACTTGGTCAGAATGTTTGTTAGGTCATGAGGATGAAGTCTATTGAAAATGGGAAGGATCTGTGCCATTTCACAGAAAAAGCTGCCTTAATGACAATTTTGTCAACAATATCTTTAAACGACATCTCCTCCTAAACTTATGGGTTAAAATCAACCAAACTTGGCAGAAATATTCCTTGGGTGGTCCCTTATCAAAATTGCTCAAATGGAAAGGATCCATGCCATATCACGGGAAAAGGGGCCTTAATGACAATTTTCTCGTAAGAGCTCCAAACGCGACAAATATAGTCCAATCTTCATGAAACTTGATCAAAATGTTTGTTTGGTCATGAGGATGAAGTCTATTGAAAATGGGAAGGTTCATGCCATATCATAGGAAATGGAGTCTTAATGATAATTTACTTGAAATATCAGGTGAGCGATTTAGGGCCCTCAGGGTCCTCTTGTTTCCTTTTCGAATAATATTATAACATGACTTTTCTCTGCCATTGCACTACCTCTCAACTGATTTTTGTTATGTGAAAGATTTTTCTTGGAGATTGAACAAATGGCACTTAGATATGTGTTGACATATGTGTTTAAACTTTGTTGCCTAAAATGTATCATCTTATGACTGAAACACATGATGATTGGGCTGATCAAAAATGTATTTTTGTCTTGCATATGCATTTTCCTTTGTAAAAGTATAGAAAAAAACATCATTCCTTCTCTGTGTTTATTATAGGTGTAGAAATCGTAATTTCTTGTCTTGTAATGAAAGAAAAAAAACAAAGGACAAAGGTCATCATCTAACCCACCAAACCCCTTGAATTGCTTCCTACGTTCCTGGACTATCAGTAATTGAAACCTAAATAGCAGTTACATAAATATCAATGAGGTGCATGTTTTGAATATCAGCATATATAATTAAGCTCTTGTCCTATGGATATTTATTACCAGAATACGAAAATAGGTAAGCGCCTGAATTTGGAGGGTAGGTGGATTCATCGAAAGCAAAGTGGCCAAACATGCCTGGATACACCTACTTTATTTTACCTTGTCTAATTCTTCTAATGTTACGGTTTAGGTCTAATGTAGGTGCACGTTTTATGATGATTTTAAAATAATAATTAGATTTCGGTGAATAGAAGAGCATATTTCGAGAACATTTTTTTCCTGCATTTTCGTCTTGACAAATGTTTTACAATTTCTTGTATTCAGTGATTCATGAATACCAACTCACTAACAATGAAGGTCATCATTCAGATTTTTATTGTCCTTTTCTTGGCATTTTGCAAGAAAAATTGCTATTCTCGAGAATCCCCATTTACTCCGAAAAATGAATGGAAAGCTATGCTGTTTTTTTTGTTTTGTTTTTTGTCAAAGGTACACCCTACGAAATATATTTATTTAATTAAGATTAGAACAGATGCATTGGTTTAAAAGGTAAATCTTAAACTTTCTTAATGTGTTATTTTAACCTGTTTTATAATTTCGAACAAATGACACAAAAATTCAACAGTAAAAAGTTGATGTCACGGCTCACCGCTCAAAATCTACCTATATGTAGTAACTACTTTGGATATTACCTCTTCAATTTCCTCTTGGCATTTCTTCTGTACATCCGGGTACTCGGCCATGTGAAGAAAGACCCAGTCTAGACTGGTAGACGTTGTTTCTGCTCCCGCTA
Source organism: Fragum whitleyi (assembly GCA_948146395.1). Taxonomy (NCBI): domain Eukaryota; kingdom Metazoa; phylum Mollusca; class Bivalvia; order Cardiida; family Cardiidae; genus Fragum; species Fragum whitleyi. Next base: position 61,475,122 of record OX411550.1, read on the forward strand.
CAAATAGATCGTTGATCACACGTAATAGGTTCCCTCCTGAAAAGACAGATATGCCATGGTGCAGCCAATAAAACCTGAAAAAACCAATCATCCCATTTGAAAACTTTCTAAATCTCTTCCTAAACGCCCCATTCACCAATTGCAAAGAAATGCTTCAGAATTTTCCACAATGCTTCAAAAATTAGGTCAAATCAAACAAATCGTGTTTCACCACGCCTATTTTCGCGGACGGAGTCAACATAGTTAAATGGGAAATGTTTAGAGGTATGTCACATTTGAACAATTCATGTCAAGTTTGGTTTCAAATCGCCCAGTGGTAAAACAGAAGGATACATGCTAGGGATTCAACGTAAAATAAAGAAAAAAAATATAAGCCTGGCCTTACACCTCCAATATTTTCGGATGGATCAAATTTACTTGAACGAAATATTGAGTATGTTAAAAAAACAAAAACTTCCATGCTTAGTTTTGTGTCATTTTCCAAATGTTTTGAGGTTATCAATTTTGTAAAGCGACACCAAAGGAATATTTCTAAGAAGTTTGTGTTAAAAGCAACTTATTTTTGACCGAAATACAAGAGATTCAATGTATTTAAAGATTTCAGAGTCAAAATAAGCCCATCCTGTCACGCCCAAATTTAGGAGCCAATCAAATTTTGACGAACAACTTTTGCGAAGGGTCACCCGAGGACCTTATCTGACAAGTTTGGTTTAAATCGACCTATTGGTTACTGAGGATGATTATGAAGTTTAAAGCAATGTTGACATTGTTGAAGCACAAAGCACAACGGATGTCGTTAGACTGATGAAAGGTATTCAAAAAGGCTAAAACGAATATGAGTACGATGGAAACGTTCACCTTGCAATTCTAGACAGTCTGACCAGGATCATTATTTTAACATCCCCAGGTGAAATAACAAATATTCTATATTTCGAATTCCAACGTTCTTTCTTCCAAAACATACTTAGTGAAAACGTTAATGACTTCACAGGTCAATTCCTTGATCGAGAAACAGCTTTACCAAGAAACGCTATTTCTTCCAAAGCAACCGCACTAATCAGAAAAGAAAAGACTGCAATGCATGTTTTTTTTCTATATCAAAACGAACTCAAAAATCAAAAGCCAGCGCAAATCTCTTAATCAACAATAAAGAAAACAGACTAGTAGTCCAGTCAATCTAGCAAAATCTAGCACCAAACCCTGAACTAATTGCAACAGAAATAATTTTTTGTTTTTCATATTCTATAACACCTTGTTAGTCACAGAAAAAAAGTTGCTATCTGAAAGATGCGGCAAAATATGTTTTTTTAACACTTTTGTATGCATACCCTTTGCTCTATAATATGTGGATACATACCAAAGACAGCCTACTTAGGAATTAAATAAAGTAATAATTTCATTGCCTGTTTTGATAAAAACTATCTTATTGATATAACATGCCAAAATAAGAAGTAAGAATTTATGATATCAAATGACTTATCATTATTTTCAACAATAAATTTATATTGTATCACTATACCCTTGAAATTTCGAAATTATCCTAACCAATTTCTCAGATGAGCTGAAATCTTAGTGGCTGGAAATTATGGTAAAGTACAATTATTTACTCAAGAATGTTGTAACATGAGTTTTATAGATTGACTTAAATTCAAATTATATTATTTTTCACAACTTTTATTTCAAAACAAATATGTGAAATGTGTTGATTGTACTACAAATGTGAAACATCACTATCATGCCCTTCTTTTCAATGAGGGGAATGCTTGTTGACAATTAGGCATACCTTTATTACTGGTTTATTATTTTTGCAGCTCTTCTAACTATATTTTTGGCAAAAAATACTCATGTGTATCCATGGAATCAACAGAGCACTAACTTTACTAAGACTCGAACTTTTATATGAATTTCCTGAGATAAACCAACAAGGTCAGGCGGGATTTAAGCCTAGAACTAACCTCTAAGATTGTGAGACCACTGTCCATACGACTGAGCTATGAATAATAACCTTAAAGTTTTACTTATACAGTTTAAATTTGTCTCCAAATAGTAGACGGCTTAACCTAGACCTAAGTTTGGTGGGCAGCAGGATGCTGGAAAGCATATGGTTGTAGTACAACTTTGTAAGAGAAATACCAGGAATCCATGGTTATGTGCTCCTGCTGCAGAGAAATGACTGAAACATTGTTAAATGTGTCATGACATCCAAATCAAACAAAGTATATAAGTTGGAACTTTTAAAAAATGTGAGAAAAGTACAGTACTCACATGGTAATTGCATCTCCCACAAAGAGTCACAATAGTTTAATGGAAAAAAGACAAACAGACATATATTATTTGCAAATAAGATCACTAGTTTATAAATAAAAAAAGTAAATGCCGGATGAATTCGTAGTTTTTTAAAGCGATTACAATAAAATTTGAACATAAAAAGATGGATGTGAAAAGAACTGGACTTGATAAGATTCTCATACTCCTTAAACATATTTTCTTTATCAAAAGTTAATTTCTTTACTAATAGTATGATCTAGTATTGCAGGCATATTAATTAAGATCATTTATGTCGTTTTACAGATGAAAAAAGCTAATCAAATATCTTTAATTGCGGCAAACTGGTTAAGATATAAGTAAGAAATTCCAAATAAAAGAAGGGAAAACTAATGTATATTTTGAAACTTTGCCTCATGAGATTTTGTATTTGTTTTCGGATGCATCAATATTTAATATACAAGGCGAGAAATTTCATAGGTAATTACATGTACAGATAATGGAACAAGAAATTGTAATCATAATATCATGATTCTTAGACAATCAAAGGAACCTAATTTAAGAGAGCGAAGAAGTTGTGTTCTTGTGCAGTATTGAGTAAAAATAAAAAGAAAGGGATAGAGAGCAACATAAATAGATTACAATTTTTATATTCTTGATTATATCTCATTTAAATTCAGACCTGAAGATACATTATAAGCTGTCTTTACATGTACTCACCGACAAACAAAGAGCAGTATTTGCAAAGGATGCCAAAGTTAACTGTCCAGTGTGTATTTAAATCACTCTCTAGCCGAAGGCTTATCAGTTTTTAATTGCCCACATGGTCATTAACTACTGTACCTGACACTGGAAATGTCTGTCTAATAACATGGTAATGGCCACTAGAGACCGATATCTGTCAATCAAATTATAACAGATTTGAAAAATTAAAATGCTAATAACTTCATTTTGCCTGGTGCGAAAAATTGCAACTTTTGTTTACATGTTAAATTTTCTATCCTCTATCATATGGTGTAATTATAATTTCTGTTGCAATTAGTTCAAACCCATGTACTAGATTGACTGGACTATAGCTTCTGAAACGATTTACTTGTAAACTGGGTTTTCTCTTCCGATTCATGATCACGTGATGTTTTGATTTGTAGGTCAATGAAGTCTCGTATAACATTCTCGTCAAACGTGGCTTCATGTTGGGCAACACTTTCTTCTATAAAATCGGCAATTTTCTTAAAGAGGATCAGTCTTTCTTCTCTTGTCACTTGCCGAGACTGAAATTGAAGACAATTCACATTGTTAACACTAGGAATTCGGTTCCCTATATTATCTTAGGAAAGTTAACAGTTAACAACATCGTGAAATTGACAAGTTGAGTGATCTTTGAATGATTTTAGTATAAATTTGAATGAGTAAATGGAGCGACTTTTGAGTGAATTTAAAGGGAAGTAATCCAATATCGCTAATTTTGTTCAGCGATATTTATTACCTCCCTTTAATAAGATATCCAAACAGGTTCTATAAATACGTAGCTCCCTATTTTCTTTAAAACCTAACAGGCGCTTTCAATTTCAATCATTTAAGTGAAATCGCGAATTTTTTCTAGCTTTATTTATTTGGAATATCGTTGTTGGTTCTATCTTTTCATTGAGCTTTGAGCGTTTTTGAATAGTTTGAGTGAGAGTTTGGAAGGAAGGAATGGAACACTGAGCGAGTGATTTGGAATGGTTTTGATGGAGATGAATGTCAATTTCACGATGTTGTTAACTGCACGTATGCGCTAAAATGGGCTATCATTAAATGTGTGTGACTTTATCAAATATGTTGTACGTTAGTCGGAATGAAACTTATGTTCTAAGCCAAAATCTTGGATTTTCATTCTAGGTCTAAAACTCCTAAAAGATAAATGTTTTTTTTGTTTTTTTTCCAACCATTAATACAAAAGAATGAAGACTAAAAGAAACAAACAGAAATACAAGATAAACGTCGAATTTGAATTTTGAAATGTCTTGAATAGTTCACGATAATTATAGTGCAGCAGGTGTACATTCTATATTTTATTTGTTTTTTTTTGGTTTTTTTTTGTTTTTTTTTTTTTGCTTTTTTTTTAAATGGGGTTAAGCACAGCTTTAAATATATATATAATACGACGTTAAAACTTATGAGGCGATAGCCGAAATATGTATCTATAGCTGAAAATTAAATAAATTTCATTTATTAAATGCAAGTGAAGTCTAACTTATTGTTTTCATATATAACATATATAACCCTGTCAAACGATTGCAACTCTTACATATCAAGCGTTGAAGTTATAATCCAGTGTTAATATTGGTTAAACGTTATATGGCACCGTTTGTGTGTTATATTGCTTTGATGATGGTGGTTTTGTGACGTTTGAAATTGAAGAAAGAACCGAAAGTAGAAATGGCCGCATTTTCCCCACAACGGAGCCTGTCGTAAAAGGTACTTTGTCAGTTGATAGATACCATATATCGCTTTAAATGTAATCCTTTTTCCCCTAAGTTTTAGCCTCTTGTCTATTGATAAGAATCATTTGAAAATAAAAATGCAACCAAATCGAAACTAAGGGCCAACTTATTTCTGACCCTAGGTGGGTATTGTTGTCCGCTATATCAGAGTATCTCGCAGACAGCGGGCTACCAGCTCTAGACTGGTCCAATCATCGACTATTAGAATAGCCTAGAATAGGCTATTCTGATATTTGATAGTGAGACCAGTCTACACCCGATCCGAAAGCGGGCCAGAAATACGTTGGCCCTAAATCACTGTACAGAGCGGGTTTAGCTCCCTTTTATACGCACCAGTTTAGGATATGAATAGTCTGTACCCTTGGGTTTATAATCAGACATGCTGTTTTAATTTGAAATTTTCTAACCATTGAATGACATGGAAAATCGATTTCACTTTCGATGGAAAAGATAAATATGGATAGCTATTCGCTTGTCTCTGATTGTCTGCTTTTGGTCGGTCGGCTAGATCAACTTCAATTGTTTTTGAAAAATATGAAGCGTTCTTGAATGATTTGCGTGACTGATTGGAATGAATCAATGGAGCGCTGCATTTGGGTAATTAGGATTTTGAAATTTATACGCACTCAGGAGGCGACCAACAAAGAATATGTAGAATAAAAGTGGAATATGTGGACTGTGACAAAAGATGAATGTACTCTTTCCGCTCCCTTCCTTTAATTTGAGCGTTTGTGAATAGCCGAAACATCGTTAATTAGCTTTGGTTTCGATGTTATGATCATTCATCAACGACATTTTTCGAAAGAGGATTCGTTTCTAACGCACTAATGCGTAATGTGCGAGTTCGGTAGTTACGCACTTGCGCTCTGTGAGCGATTTAGAGTGGGTTTTATCGGAATGGGCGTCAATTTCACGATGATCCTAACTGTATGTATACTTACCACCATTTTCAGCAGCTTTACGAGTGGTCCCGGTAAAACTCCTGACAGGTTGAAGGCACCATCACCACTTAAAGCCGTATTCGTTAGTAATCGAACTTTGCTGAACTCCGGGTCGTCATATTCATACCTTGAGAAAAAAAACAATGTGCAATAAATAGAGGATATTGAATGAGTGGTCATGGAATACCGAATTTATTAAACGAGTCATCTATAAACAGATAAAAACGAGGCTGTGCCGAGTTTTTATCTGTTTCAGATGACGAGTTAAATAAATTCTGTATTTTATGAGCACAAATTTTATATTCTTTTTATAATTTGACCCGAATTTTTACTTAAAATCGTCGAAATTCTTGAAATCAACATTTCAATTTTCCGCGAAACGTATATAACGCCGTTTAAAACTGACGTCACAATAAATACATAATGACGTAATTTTCGCGGTTACAAAATAGCGTCGCCTTTCGCTCTGAGCTCATTTGCGTAGTTATTCCACTAGTGTGATAACACCCGTGTAATATCAAAAATATTCAACGGGTTTATTTCACTCCCGCGACGTAAGTCATATTATAAATTGAGTTTTTTTTTTTCACGATTTTAATTGGGAGTCGCCGTCATAGCGCAGCTGGTAGCGCGTCGCACTGTCAATCTAGAGGTCCTGGGTTCTATCCCCGACGTCAGCATTCATTCTTTCCGACTATTTGTCTCTCACCAATGGGTCGATAATCGTAGACCTATGTGAGATAGTCGCTGGAGGTTTGGAAAGTATGCGATGGTTGTACTGGTGAGAGAAATACCAGGAATCCATTGTTAGGTGCTCAAGCCGCTGAGATATAACTAAACAATGGTGAAAGCGGCGTTTAACTCCATTCAATCAATCAACAATTTTAATAAGAAAGGTTAGTCTTGTGGTGTGATTGGCCGAGTAAGCTATGGGTGAATTAAATATATCGTAGCAAAAAAGAGGGTCAGGTAGTTGTCCTATGAAGAAATTTTCAAATTTGATAAACTCTTTCTTAGTTTCTTTGACGATGAACGATTTCGTTCAAGTCATATGAATAAAACTTATGTTATATTTTGTTATGTTAAAACTTTCATTTTGAATCCGATCTTGTACAATTCTCACACTCCTTTTCAAGTTTGACACAATTATTTCGGTTCAATGACTCTAACTAATCCAACAAGAGCACCACACGAGATTGTCATGCTCGGTTTTTTGTCCATGTTTGCTTCTTTAACACCACTTTTAACGCTGAAGCACCTAACAGTGGTTTCCAAAATGAAGTAACACCGAGATATTGTTGAAAGGAACGTTAAAATTCATTTTATTTTTTTCTATATGAAACAAAGGAAAAAGTCCATACATTTACCTCACACCAAATACAATGCCATATATAATGTTTCCAATGATCATCTGCATGAAATTGCCTATGTCGATAGGTTTGTCTTCCATCTCTATTAAACGTTTGGATATTGCGTCTATTTCTGTTGCTATTTTCTCCTCAAGGCTTGTTTTACCCACACCAAAATCTCGTAATGCTTGGAGAGTGAAACGACGGAGGACTTTCCAGTTATGGCTGTAATGGTTTAATATTACCCCTGAAAAAAAGTCTCGAAATGATATCTCATAAGGTAATAGTTTTACATCAGTTTGTGTTTAAGCCAGCTTCAGTTAACAACATCATAATTGACTTGGTGAATGATTTTGGAATGATTTCGGAATGAAATTGAATGAATTGAGTGAGTATTGAGTGAAATTCAAGGGCAGTAATCCAATTTCGCTAATTTTGTTCAGGATGAACAAAATTAGCGAAATTTATTACCTCCCTTTTATGAAATATACCAACATGTTATATAAATAGCTACATTTTTCTTCTAGAACCAATCAGGCCCTTACAAGTTAAATAACGTCAGTGAAATCGCGATTTTTTCCATCCATATTTAATGAGAAAGAAGTTAATGATATTGCTGTTTAAATCATTTAGGGCAATTTTGAATGGTTTGAGTGAGTGTTTGGAACGAATGAATGGAGCGCTGGGTGAAGGATTTAAAAAGATTTAGATCGGAAGGAATGTCAATTTCACGATGTAACAATGTTTAAAATTGTTTGGAAATATTACAGCTCGTACTTATTCAATAAAAATCGAAGTGATACGGCTGATAGATTCATTATCATTTTAAAATATTCCCCCTTTTTATTACCAGACAAAAGGTTTATTTCACAGGCATGGAAGGATGTAGATTAAATCATATAATGGAACTATATGAATATAATATAACAACAACAACAACAACAACAACAACAAAAAGACAGCCGTCGACAAAAAGGGTGTATATCGACTTTCTCTGAAGATTTTGACCAAATAGTGACCTTGCAGATACAAGATCAATTTATTGATTCATATAGAATTGCAACAGACCCCTGCCATTTCTGTCATTCTAGGTTTCAAACAAGCTTGTGAGTTGATTACTTTAACGACGCTTTGCACCCACATAGATTTGATTTTTCGAGCGGGAAATTCTTCCTGGGGGAATAGCGTACCTATATGAATCGAATAAGCAATTTCAAGGAACTTATTTCAAAGACAAAGGTTTTCCTAAGTGTCCCCTTAAAACTCGGGATCAACTAAAGACGTTAGTTCCAGAATCAAAACCGTGCAATATCTTTTTTCAACACCAATAGATTGTTTTGTTTACATGTGTATGAACGTGGGTAGTCTAAATGTGCGGTTAGAACACCTTACTATGGATCCCTGTTTTATCTATAGCAAAAGTACTACCATTCCATTATTTCCTAGACTCCAGCTGCTACATGTACCCCACTTAGCGATTATCGCTTTTACACCCACTCCTCCCATTGGAAAGAAAAGGGCGATCTGCTCTTACTAAAACTTTTCGGTACATTGCTATGACCTTTCCGTAAACTGGAAAGTATATGTACCTCGGACGTACGCGTAGTAATTTCAAATGTGATTTGTTTCATTTTTTTTTTCTTTTTTGATGGGGGGTCGGTTTTTTGGGTGCTGGCGGTTCTTTTTATCAATATGCTTGAATAATAAATCAGTTTTAAATCAGTCACACAAACTACGTACGAAACGACGCGCTGTCATTGCTGTTTCCAAATAATCCCCAAGGTCTATTCTGTAGAATCGCAGAAAATTACAATTGTATCCAAAAAAGGCATATATATTCACATTGGGTTGTCGTGACAACATGGCTGTCATTTCCCTCACTTTCTCTTATAACTATACAAATATCCGTGTGTTAACATCATGTATGATATTTTTTATGATATCACATAGTTATTTTTAGAACTAAGATATAATGCCGTTATTTTTAGAAACTTACATTTCTATTGGAAACATCTACAAAAACAATGCGAATAGAGGTTATAAGTTAAATACAATACGTATTTAGTGTATTGTATGAAAAAATATCTAACTCGGTTGTGGGAATTGATAATTGTCTCGGCAGAGCCTCGACAACGATCAATTCTCCCAACCTCGTTAGATATTTTTTCTCATACAAAACACTAAATACGCATTATATATATATTTAGCAATTCGTATAAAGATGGCGTCATATAAGGTAACTACATCGTCGGGTCGATTTCAAAATCTTGCATTATTCTCAGTGCATTTTATATTATTCTTCCATAAATGAAACTTAAAAAAGCTGTTTACCTGCACCGTTCTTAATCAAACCGTTCAGTAATTCCCCGCGGGGACGGTCACTCAAAACATCAGCCCTTTTCACCAGGGCCTCGTGGATGACGTCATATCCTGTTAAGACAACCATTCGTCTATGTCCTAGTTTAAAACTGCAGACTGGTCCATATTTCTTCCCAAGATCATACATAACCAAGTACGGCCTCTTTTTCTTCACTTGTAGCATAACTCCGACACTTCCCAGAAATGGTAAACAAAAGGGTCCGGGCGGTAGGTTCTTTGGATTAGATAGGAATAAATATGCACATAAAAAAGCAACCGCGAACACAAGAATAATTCCCACGTCCATGTTCTGATATATGGAGGTAACAATTTAGAACTAATATCGAGAGCAACTGCATAAACACTATGACCGTTAAGTGTTTTATTTGTCAGCAAATACTACCGAATTAGGTCAGTTGATTATACCTTACAAAATTATTCGTAAACGGGTTGGGCAAGAAGTATATTATTTGGCTGATTTCGCCTGAGACATTGTGCATATTCCGTATATCTTTGGAAGATTTCCGAGTTCTTATTGCATAAACCGTTAGTAAAATATTTGTAAATACACAATCTAACCGTTAAATGAGAGCAAGACGTGATAGCTCAGTCGGTTAAGGTGCACCACTCTCAATCATTCGACTATGAGTTCAAATCTCCTAGGCGCTAAAATTTTCTTACCTATATTTGTTTAGTCTCGAATTCAAACTCACACCGAGTTTTTTTGGTTTTCTTTTTAAATCGGTGAACGACCATATTTTTACTTAATCATATCGCGATATCTAAGATGCAAAAACCCTTTGTCGTTGTATAAAAATGAATTAATTTTACACTGTAATTTTAAAGTCCGATTAAGTCTAGTTTTGACACCCCCCCCCCTCCACCACCAAAAAGAAAGAAAGAAAGAAAGAAAGAAAGAAAGAAAGAAAGAAAGAAAGAAAGAAAGAAAGAAAGAAAGAAAGAAAGAAAAGAAAAGATACACCGATGCCAAATTCACCACAAAGGCGTCCAGTATTAGCGGGTCCATCTTTGTTGTTGTTGCTTAATCAAAAATAAACTAGATATTTGAAAAGCAATATTTTCAAAATTTGAAGAAAGTGGATAATTCCACAAACGCCGTCTAAAAAATACATTTGAGGTTGTTAGATAGAAAAATATACTTTCTTCTCGGTTTGAACACGTGGTCTCTTGAAGCAGAGGAGCATATCTTAACCTCTACATTACAGATCTGAGTAGTTAATATGCTTCTAGTACACACTAAAATCGTAATGCAAAATAGCGGAAATCGTCGATCGGCGATTTTCCGATTTCACTCACGGAAAAAACACACAAAAAACAGAGTCTCTGGCGAAATTAGCCAAGGAAAAGCTCTATAAGCTAAGCCAAACAAATTGTCCACATTTTCTTAAATTGGTATTTTTTTCTAAGTGGTAATAATATGATATCTATTTTTGTCTGGGTGTCTTTAAGGGCCAATTAGGGACTCTGCACATGATAAATAAACCTTATACAATGATTTGGCTGAAAAAAAAAGACTATAAATATATCTATATTTTAAATATCTAATTCATGAATTCTAATAGATTTTTTTCTAAATGGCGGAATAAATTTGAACAATGTCATCTTGTACATATTGTTATCATTATTATCATTATCATTATCATTATTATCATTATTATTATAATCATAATTATTATCATTATTATTATTATTATTATTATTATTATTATTATTATTATTATTATTATTATTATTATTATTATTATTATTATTATTATTATTATTATCATCATTATCATTATCATTATTATTATTATTATTATTATTATTATTATTATTATTATTATTATTATTATTATTATTATTATTATTATTACTTTTATAATTATTTCTATTATTATAATTTGTTTTTAATCTTACTTTTTTTTCTTAATTCTCCTTTTCAGCCCATCATTCCTGTTTTTATTGAATTTTTATCTTCATTAAAATGAATTTGAAGGCACATTTGCTACATCGTCTTTATTTATTGATCGATTGAGTTTATTTCCTCCCAATGGTGATTAATAACTAAACTTTGAAACAAACATCATATGAGAAATAGAAATAAGAAGGTTTTTAGTCATGAAACCGATTGCATCGACCACAAAGTTCCTGACTAGAGCAATGTATAGTTCCGCATAAAAGAGTGAGAAACCGTTATCTCCCTCCTATCATTTTCAATGTAAAATTGATCTTTGATCACTCACTTGAAATTGCAGGTCTATAGTGTTGCAACTATAAGCATATTTAACAGAGACCTGTAAGAGGATTTTTGATATTGTTGTTGTTTTCTGAAAGCTCAGAGCCGATCTCAGCCTCAAGTACTTTAGTACGAAAGTTTTTGTATGAATCTGATATACAACATAAATATATATATATGTGGTAATGTCTCTGGATTAACAATAAAACAGTTGAATATAATTGTTCAAAATTTTACATATGTTCATCTATTAAGAAAAAAATCCCAGATTTGTAAACACGTATTTGTTAAGATTGAGTATTTTGTGCGCAAACTTAAGATAACGCTTATCAATTATAACAGACAAAGGAAAAAGACTTTACATTGATTCTCACATATCTGATCGTGTCCTTACTTTGAAATCTTGCACTTTTTCTTACAATAAAGTGCTGCAATTTATCAACGGATTTTATATCCCCTTTAAAAGCTATATACTAGTATCATGTGTCCGTTTAATTTTTCATTCACTATATACACTACTTATCTCGGCCCACTTTTTAAACTAGTCACTAAATACAAGGTAAACATACATATCATTTCAAGTGTTCAACAAAGAAATGTGATATTTGTAATATGTGTTCAGTTAAGAATAAAAGACCATCTGAGAACTCCGTAAATTAAATATTTGAAGAATATTGATTGATAGAGATTGATTCCAGGGGAGGCCGTTTTTGCAAAAAAAATCATTTCATGTGAAGAAAGAATGGTCATTCTAGATTCAGAAAATTATCATTCTAGATTCAGAAAGTGATCATTCTTTATTCAGAAAATGCGACAGGTTTAGACAAATTAGACCCCAGTCGGTCTGCGCAGTCCGCACGTACTGACTACGGTCGAAATTTTTACGCACATTAGTTAGGGGGGGGGGGGGACGAACCCCTTCTGTATCCAAATTACTGCATTGAAGTAAACAAATTTAATCAAAACTTTGCAACGAGGAAAACAATCCTCTTTTGTAGTGTTCGAATCAAAGGGACTTGAAATTCTACAAATAAGAATCATCTTATGGACATACTTTGAGTAATTAGTCCCTTAGTATCCCTATCTATATAGATAGGGATACTATGGGAGTTATAATTCGAATTCTATGCCGATATCGAACCCCTGTATAGAAAACCTGGATCCGCCGCTGCATTTCGCCTGCCGGACACAATCATTATATTAAGTACAACTACATTCTATTCGATAACAAGGGGCATTGTCAGTATAAAAACTCTATTTCTGATTGCAACCTTATGTTATGGGTACTCATTTAAATTGCCTGGAGGAGAAAATTCTAATAGTAGGATTTGTGAATGCACACCAAACCCCAAAAGAAACGTGCGCATGATATAATTTGAAATAATTTTTAAACCTTTTACGATTTTTGAAAGTCTTTGCTACTTTTGGTAGAACAACCATATAACCACACGAATGGGGTGAAATAATTATGCTTCCCGAAACCATTGTTAAACAGATACGCCTCACTTGACAGCACTATCAAAAAAAGTTCACACGCAAAAGGTAATTCCACTATGAATAAGAGAACCAATTTCGAAAGTTAGCTTTACCTACACAATAAATATGTATCAAAAAGCGTTACATTTTGTCCGATGGATCTTTCGTAGCAAACTCATATTGCATGGTTGGAGAGTGGGTGGGGTAAGCATTCATCCTGTGATCCTTATAAGGATAAAATTAAAGCTTATGGAAACTTGACGAGTTACAGTAGATTCGACAATTATTAAGCGGACTTTCAATCGTCTATTTCCTTCAGAAAATTGCTTTATAGGTTATTTTGAGTGTTTAACAGAAGTCATCATGTTAACCAGATTTGTTAATTGTTGGTGTGCTAATGATTAACAGACAGTCCGCGTTAGGAAAAAAAAAAAAAAAAAAAAAAAACCACTACGATTTGGTGTCGCTGTATTGTCTGTGCATTAACGAGCAAAAACTAGAACGCGTGGTCAGTTGCACAAGTCTTTGAAATTCAATCGTAAAACTGTTGAAGCAGCTTAAACGTATAAAAACATCCTTCAGTTTTGTTTTTGTATTAATGGTGCAACGCCTACTTTTACTGGCTTGCCTCCGTAGGCCCAACTTTAGCTGATAACGTTCTGATGTAACTTTTGACGTCAGCGGAAATTTGAATTTATTGAACCGTTTTTATGTTATGTTCGAAAGAGTCTTTCAATGCACATAAAACGTTTTCATCAAACGTTTTTGCATCGCACAAGCAAGGTAAGGGGACACGTTTACTAAGTAGGCGTATTTACTGAAAGGAACATGGAACCCAACAGTTAAACGCTCGTTCTATAAAAAAGTAGCCAGTTTTGACAGGTATAAAACAAGAGGGCCATTGGCCCTTAAACGCTCACCTGATGCATGGCTTAACAAAAGTCAAAGATATCAAGAAGTTAACATTTCAGGCAAATATGTTGCCTCTAAAGTACTAAAAAAAGTGTTTGACCCTCTAACAAACTCGTGTAAGATTTCAAGACAAACATTCTGACCAAAATACATAATTTTCAATCAAAGAGTGCACACAAGGATTTTAATAAATTTTACCCCTTGACCTCATTTTGGACCCAACTTGACCCAATTTCAAACTTAACCTGGGTTTCATTCAAACATTCTGACGAAGTTTCAAGATATTTGAGTAAAGAAGGTTTTTCTAAGATTTGACCCCTTGACCCCATTTTTAACCCCACTTGACCCAATTTCAAACTTGGCTGAGATTCGATGGAGACAAACATTCTGACCAAGTTTCAAGACATTTGGGCCAAAAATGTGGAGTCTAGAGTGCAAACAAGGTTTTTCTAAGATTTGACCCCTTGACCCCATTTTTGACCCCACTTGACCTAATTTCTAACTTGACTGAGATTTGATGGAGACAAACATTGTGACCAAGTTTCAAGACATTTGGGCCAAAAATGTGGTTTCTAGAGTGCAAACAAGGTTTTTCTAAGATTTGACCCCTTGACCCCAATTTTGTCCCCACTTGACCCATTTTCGATCTTAATCGAGATTTGATGGAGACAAACATTCTGACAAAGTTTCAAGACAATTGGACCAAAAATGTGGTTTCAAGAGTGCACACAAGGTTTTTCTAAGATTTGACCCCTTGACCCAATTTTGACCCCACTTGACCCAATTCCAAACTTGATCGAGATTTAATGGAGACAAACATTCTGACAAAGTTTCAAGACAATTGGGCCAAAAATGTGGTTTCAAGAGTGCACACAAGGTTTTTCTAAGATTTGACCCCTTGACCCCATTTTTGACCCCACTTGACCCAATTTCGAACTTGACAGAGATTTGATGGAGACAAACATTGTGACCAAGTTTCAAGACATTTGGGCCAAAAATGTGGCTTCTAGAGTGCACACAAGGGTTTCTCAGATTTGACCCCTTGAACCCATTTTTGACCCCACTTGACCCAATTTCCACCTTGACCGAGAGTTGATGCAGACAATCATTCTGACCAAGTTTCAAAGCATTTGGACCAAAAATGTGGCCTCTAGAGTGCACACAAGGTTTTTCTAAGATTTGACCCTTTGACCCTAATTTTGACCCCACTTGACCCAATTTTAAACTTGACCGAGAGTTAGTGGAGACAAACATTGTGACCAAGTTTCAAGACATTTGGGCCAAAACTATGGCCTCTAGAGTGCACACAAGATGTTGACGGACGACCGGACGACCGGACGACCGAACAACCGGACGACCGGACGAAGGACGACGGACGCCGGACACACCTCGATCACAATAGCTCACCTTGAGCACTTCGTGCTCAGGTGAGCTAAAAATGCAAGTAAGTCATTAACGGTTTAGTTATTAAAAGAATATGTATTTGCGGACGTTTCGTTTGGAGCTAAGTAAACAAATAGAATTATTAAATTTGAAAAACAAAATGCCCCATCTATCTGTTGCTCTGTTTGAAGGGTGTATTTGGGTCGCCTTGAACTTTTGACCTTTCGCAGTAGGCCTATAGATTATCAAATTTGTCACGCTCAAACACCTGCAAGGTCAATGACTTTAATATTATCCTTAACTGTCTGTGCTATTAAAACACCCCAAAACGTCAGTTTCTTTCACTAACTTTAATGGGTATTAATCCTTAAAGAGGTGTCGCCGTCATAGCGCAGCTGGTAGCGCGCCGGACTGTCAATCTAGAGGTCCCGGCTTCGATTCCCGACGGCGGCACTCATTCTTTCCGACTATTTGTCTCTCATCAATAAGTTGATAATCGCAAACCTATGTGAAATAGCAGCTGGAGGTTGGGAAAGGATGTGGTGGTTGTACTGGTGAGAGAAATGCCAGGAAACCATTGTTAGGTGCTCTAGCCGCTGCCAGATAACTGAAAGAATGTTGAAAGCGGCGTTTAACTGAATTCAATCAACAAACCTTTACAGGGTGATTGTTATAGCGGTTGCCGTTGTTGTTGATGCTGGTCGTGGTAGTTAATTCTTCTATATGTTCGGGATGACAATACGGTGCAAACTATTTGCAAATTATATCATCTCGCTTTGCACGCTAGTGTACATTCAAAGCGGGATATTATTTGAGAACTGTTTACACCATTTTGTTATCCTGAACGCAAGGCTGAATTGGAATCAAGCGATTAGCGCTTCGACTTTGTGGACGAATGCGCATAGTAGGGTCATGCAGCGAAGTGCGACGGTTCCTAGTCGTTTCGGACGAGATGGAAGTCATATTCAAGGTAGTGGAACCGTATAAGTTCAGCAACGTTTCAGAAGTAATGAACTTCAACAGTGTGAACATACCTTTCCTTATGATTTCATTAGGAAACCTTAGTTAACATTGTGAACGTTCATAAGTTCTAAAATGTTGCTGAACTATTACGGGTCGACTACCTTTCCACTAAAGATTTGACGGAGTTTAAATGCAGTATTGGATTACCTCTCTTTAATTTCACTCAAAACTCACTCCTCTCACTCATACAATATTATTCCAAAATCAATCACCTTGTCAATTTCACAATGTTGTCAACTGCAAAGTCAAATCTTAGCCTATATTTGTAGATAGTTTTCTTATTTGCCTTTTAATTGAATAGCGTTTAACGCCGCTTAATTTTCAGCCATATCGCGGCGGCCGAATCACCTAACCATGAATCCCTGGTATTTTTTTTTTCATCAGTATTACTACCACATCCCTTCCGAGCCGCCAGTCGCTAATCCGACATAGGTGAACGGGTACCAAGCCATTTGTGAAAGACAAATTTCAGAAAGGGCGAGTGCCGCCGTCGGGGATCGAATCCGTTATCCTGTTTTAAGACTGACGTCGCGCTATAAATTGTGCTTTGATGGTGGCTAGATTTATAACTTCCGACCACGTACATTTGAAGTAAAGTATTATTCAACCCTAACCTATTTGTGTTGCAAATTTGATATTCATAAAATCGGGTCAACGAACTCAGTATTTAGTGTACATGTGATTTAAACATGGATGTGTTTATACTTTTAGCGTTGATTTGTGTATTTTTACTATCTTATTATTTCTTAACCAGAATCAGAAATTGTCCACCAGGACCATTGAACTTTCCGATCTTAGGGAGTATTTACGTTATACGACAAATGAAAAAGAAACGTCCTTATATGGTAATGTCGGTAATGAGTGAAAAATATGGAGCTGTGTTCAGTTTTCGACTTGGAAAGCAGTTGTTTGTTATATTGAATGGATATGACGCCATTCATGAAGCGTTTGTCAAGCGACAAAATGAGTTTAGTGACCGACCTATAAGCCCGTTGGCAAAGCATTTTGTTGTGGACCCGAAAAGCATAGGTAAGATTATGTTTTTGTCTTATAACTATACAAATATCTTTGTGATAACATCTCATATGATATCTTTTATGATATCAAATGGATATTTTTAGAACAATGACATAATGCGGTTATTGTTGGAAACTTGCATTCCTGTTAGAAACATCGACGAAAACAAGACAAATAGGAAGTTAAAAGATAAGTATAATACGTACTTAGTGTATTGTATGAAAAATATCTAACCCGGTTGTAGGAATTGATCATTGTCTCGACAGAGCCTCGACAATGATCAATTCCCCCAACCCGTCAGTTTTTTTCATACAAAACACTAATTACGTATTATATATTTCTCTGAGCATGAGAGTGTCTGAAATGCAGAAAAGTAAAATAATGACCACAGTCGTATACCTGGTACAGTGCAGTAAATAAGTGCCCAGTGTAGAAGCATGCAAGATGGCGGACGTAAACAACGATAAAAAGTAGGTACATTTTCAATCGCAAAAATACAGGTTAATTTAACTGATGGTGTTTAATGATAGGCATTGTGACAAACATGAAATGTCCGATTTTTTTATTTTTCCATTGATTTCTCGTGATGCCTACTACACAACTTGGATTCAATCGATAAAGTTGCGTAAATAGCAAAAACCGAAATTGAAGCGGTGATCGCAAGATTCATTCCAGAATATTTGATTCATTACTAATAAAATCACCTATGTCTAACGACCTTTCGTAAGCTCGAACCCCCACAAACCACCCCGATTTTTGACAGCCCTGAAAAAGCATTGTGGAAAGTGATATTTTTAGTTTTTGTAAATGGACAACGGTCCAGTGCAGAAATATGCCGTTTTTTCAATTGGTACAGTGGAGATACAAGGTTTTGAGGCGATTTTGAACCAGTGGAGAAACATTTTTGGAAACTGTGTAGACACATGGGCTTACGATAGGTCGTTGGGCATAGGTGATTTTATTAGTAATGAATCAAATATTCTGGAATGAATCTTGCGATCACCGCTTCAATTTCGGTTTTTGCTATTTACCCAACTTTATCGATTGAATCCAAGTTGTGTAGTAGGCATCACGAGAAATCAATGGGAAAATAAAAAAATCGGACATTTCATGTTTGTCACAATGTCTATCATTAAACACCATCAGTTAAATTAACCTGTATTTTTGCGATTGAAAATGTACCTACTTTTTATCGTTGTTTACGTCCGCCATCTTGCATGCTTCTACACTGGGCACTTTTTTTTACTGCACTGTACCAGGTATACGACTGTGATGACATGCGTTCAAGATGCAAAAATGTTGGCGTAATGTTAAAGAAATTGAATCCCCCTTTCCGCGTGAATATAAAGCGAAGAACGTTCAAAGGTTCATAAACGTTAAGCATTATGAACACAGGGCTGGAACTCCAAGCATTCCAATAGGAATATACGTAAAATGTCATTGAAAATAAGCGTGAAGTACAGTAAAGAACATCGTGAAATGAAAAGGTTGAATGATATTTGAATGAATTCGGAATAAATTTGAATGAGTACGATGAGCGAGTCTTGAATGAAATGAAAGGGAGGTGTCCAAAATTGCTTATTTTGTTCGTACTGATATTTATTTCCTCCCTTATATATATTTTGCATACAGGTTCTATAAATAGCTACTATGTCTTTGCGAACATGCATACAAAGATTAATTAAGACAATGAAATTTGTGGGTTTTTTTCTAGCAATATTTATTGTGAATGTAGTTGTTGACTTTATTATTTTTTGTGATTTTGGATCGTTTTTGAATGGCGCAGGTATTGAATTGTTGAAAACTTCAATTACTATCTTCTTGTAAGATTATGTTTAAGCACTTTCAATATGTCACGAAAAGAATGATAAGTTAAAAAAAAAATGCATACCAATGGGCAAGTGTTACACTGTCCTAAGTCGCTATAGGAAATCGGTCAACTACAGTTGTGTTGTGCTAATCCCAAGATATGTTGACGAAATTTTATCCTGCGTTTGGGATGCAAAATCTTTTACAATCGCTAAGAAGCTATGAAATACAAATATGAAGAAACGTTCCATTTAGATTGGCCCTATAAATGACAAACTGGTACAGTTAGTTACATCGTGAAATTGACCATTTATCTCATTCAAAACAATTCCAAATCGCCAACTCAGCGCTTCAATCATTCATTCCAAACACTCACCCAAACCGCTCAAAAACGCTCCAAACTCACTTAAAGAAATAGTTAGATAGCCAAATCCAAATTAAAATTAGTAGAAAAAATCCATGTTTTTATTGACTTTATAAATTTTGGAAGCATGTTAGTGGTTCGTAAAGACATAAATGGCCATTTATAGAGACGTATCTTATTAAAGGGAGCTAATAGATATAGCTAATTTTGTTCATCTTGAACAAAATTAGCGATATTGAACTACCCCTCTTTAAAGCTGCTCTTGCACAGATTAGGAAAATGTGAATTTTAACATTTTTCGTAAAATCAATCGGAATAAACTACCCCATCATGTTGAAGCCTTTAAAATAACAAGATTCGATCTGGTAATGCATCGAAAGAAAGACCAATATACCCGAATTTAGGTTAAATTCATTCTAAAAAATAAAGTGACTACTAACGCTAAAAAAATTATTCTTCAATTTCGAGCCAACTATTTTTGCTTGACATTCGGCATGTTTGTCTTATTCAATCAAAGATTAAGGTTAAAGTATTTGACAGCTAGAAACTTCATATCAATACAGGCAAAAAATGAAAGGTTATTCACGGAAAATAACGATTTTGTAATAAATAGACTAGAAATAAATAGACTGGATATCTTACTGAGCTTGCCACTTCGAAAAAATAAGTTACAAAATTATTGAAATATGTTGTTTCTAGTGCCAATGCTTTGGGCCATTCTTCATAGTCTAAAAATACACACATTTCCAAAACTTAGAACAAGTTTTGTATTTTTTCTATGAAAAACTGTGCAAGAGCAGCTTTAATTTTAACTCAAATCTCGCTCCACAAACTCATTAGATTTCAGTCCAAAATCATTTCAATAGCATTCACCATGTCAATTTCAAGATGTTCTTAGCACAAGACTTCCAATCTGGAAGTCGTGGGTTCGATCCCCGGTGGCGGCAAATATCCTTTCCGACGTTTGTCTTTCACCAATGGGTAGATAATCGTAAACCTATGTGAAATAGCAGTCGGAGGCTAGGAAAGGATGTAATGGTAGTACTGGCGTGAGAAAAACCAGGAATCCATTGTTAGGTGCTCCGGCCGCCGCGATATAACTGAAATAATGTTGAAAGCGGCGTAAAACCCCATTCAATCAATCAATCAATCAAGATGTTCTTAACTGTAGATAAGGCAAACTCATGATGTTAATTCATTGGTCCGTTCTCTCAATAATACTACAAGTGGTAAGACTAAAATCTTCTTCTCGTGCAGGTATTATAGCTAACCAATACAATCACAATTGGAAAATCCTGCGTCGTTTCACTCTGCAAGCTCTACGAGATTTCGGTGTTGGAAAATCAAGCCTGGAAGATAGAATCGCTACGGAAATAGAAGCAACGTCTAAACGATTTGTAGAAATGGGAGACGAACCAATCGATATAAATGCCGCAATGCAGTTGATGATTTCTAACATCATTTATGGGATAGTGTTTGGGATAAGGTAAATCTAGATAGTAGACCCGTAATAGTTTCGCAATGTTTTGGGAGTAATGCACTTAAACAGTGTTAACCGAGGTTTCCTAATGATTTTCATTAGGAAACCTCGGTCAACATTGTGATAGAGCATAAGTTCCGAAATGTTACGGAACTATTACGGTTCTACTACCTTAAGGAATACTTTGAGGATAAATGAATGTGAAACCTCACGCAAAAATTGACGTTCGGGAACTCCGTAAAAATATAAGAAAAAAGATCGATACAACAGTTAGGAACATCGTGAAATTGACAATTTGAATGATTTTGGAATGATTTTTGGTTGGATTGAAATTTAATGAGTGTGAGGAGCGAGTTTTGAAAACTTTTAAAAGGAGGTTAAACAAAATCGATAAATTCGCCCAATTGGACGAAATTATCGATAGTTTTACCCCCCACCCCCACCCCCGAACCCATCCTCATTTGATAAAGTCTTCGCACTTTTATAATTTTTGGTTACATTGTCAAAGCCTTAAAATCAACACCAGCATCTAAGTCATGCAACTATCGATTTGGTTGAAATGTTGATTATGTTGAACGAGCATTTTTTAGTGATCGGAGTGAGTGTTTGGAAATAATGTTTTTGGCGCTGAGTGAGTGATCTTGAATCAGTTTAATCGAGATGGGGTCGCCGTCAATCAGTTTAATCGAGATGGGGTCGCCGTCATAGCGCAGTTGGTAGCGCGTCGGACTGTCAATCTAGAGTTCCAGGGTGGTGATCCCCGACGGCGGCACTAATTCTTTCCGATTATTTGTCTCTCACCAAGGGGATAGTAATCGTAGACCTATGTGAGATAGCAGCTGGAGGCTAGGAAAGGATGTGATGGTTGTACTGGCGAGAGATTGATTGATTGATTTATTGATTGAATGGAGTTTATCGCCGCTTTCAACATTTTTTCAGTTATATCTTGGCAGCCGCAGCACCTAACAATGGATTCCTGGTATTTCTCTCACCAGTCAAAATATCTAATTCTGCTAATATCTTAGTGTGATTAAAATCTGGTAACATCTGTGCCCAAAGTTATAAAACTTTTCTCGGGCTCAACTGAGATTTTTTTTCAATTTTTGAATTTAAATAAATGTATGAAAATAAAGATGAAATTTGTAAGTTGTTATTTATAACAACTTATTGATATAATCGTTCGTGTTAATACATTAAATGAGTATTAAAACAGAATTACGGCTTTAATCTCAAATTGAAATTTGAGAAAGTTTGAATTGAGAATGAGAAAAGTTTTATAACCCCGGGCCCTGAATTCGGCTGTGAGAAATTAAAATGGCTCGGCAAATAAAAAAAATCTCTTAACCTTGAACAAATAGCATGGGTATTTTAAAAAAACAAACATAATTACTTTTCTCTATATTTGATTTTATTAAAAAAAGTAACTTGTAAATGATATCCTCTACACGTATTTCTTTGTACGCAGGTACGATTATGACGATCCCGAGTTTTCAAAAGTACGATTAATGTCAGGGGCAATCTTTAAGGGTGACGGGGCCCTGAATCTGTTCGAATTTCTACCTGGACCCGTCATCAAGCTTTTGATGTTTTTCGTGAGTATCCAGCGCTAGAAATTTTGATATAAATTTAGAATATTTCTACCAATTTTACAGCTACTCAAAGTATCCGAATTTAGATGTTTTTATCATTTTTTTTTATTTTGTTTGGTTTATTACTCTAGATCTATTTCTTGAATACCAGGTAACCTTTAAATCTTTCAAATGAAATATTATAACTTTAACTTATATTTAACTTGTGTTATGCTTAACCAAAAATATTCCTGGTTAGAGGGGAGATATAAATAAAGATCAGCCTACAAATGTTTAGTCTGATCTAAGTGTATACACCTCTTTCCCTTCTAAAATATCAAATCTAAAAAAAATATTCTCAAAACAAATAATGTCTCACTATTCCGATACCTTATGTACTTTTATTTAATGTAGTGGATCCGTAATAGCTCTGCAATATCTCTGAAGTAATGAACTTTAACAGTGTTAACCGAGGTTTCCTAATGATTTTCATTAGGAAACCTCGGTCAACATTGTGAAAGATCACGAGTTTTGAAATGTTGCGGAACTATTACGGTTCCACTACGTTTATGAAATTTTGACCCGGCTCGCAAAGGTTAAACTTATATAGGTAGATTTTGCACGGTGAGCCGTGAAATCTATTTATAACCGTTTGATTCCCGTGCTATATTTTCAATAAGGATGAAACAGGTTTAAAGAACTCTTTATAAAAGTTACAATTTACCTGTCACATGGTAGTTTCAAATTGTTTTAAATCGTAAGGTTAACTCTATCATTGAAGCCAAGGGGTTAGGTTAAATTCCTACTTTATGCTTTTGAGATATACCCGATATACCTTTGGTAATGGACTCAGGCCGATCACCAGAGCCCATGTTTGAAAATACACCTATAACGAAGTATATCATCAATAATTAAGTATGTTTACTTTCAGTCCAGACATATTAGTGCCCAAGATAGACTGGCTACTTTCAAAAGAATCTCGGATTTCGTAAATGAAAATGTCACTCAACACGAAACCACGTTTGACGAGAATGTTATACGAGATTTCATAGACCTTTACATAAAAACATCACGTGACCTCCAGAATTCAGATCACTCAGAGCTTACTCGTAAGTACCAAAATTGCTCAGATTAGCTTAAGAAATTGCCCAAAAGGTTATAAATACGTCTCTAATTTCAAAAGCTAGTGCGACTTTTATTATCAAAATCATTATTCATCTGAACTTGTATTAGATGTAATCGACAATATGGCTTATTGCAAAGGGCTTTTTTTCTTTTTCGGCTATGGTTGCTTCTTAATATTTGTAAGGAACGTAATTGCACTGGGCAAGATGGACTACAGCCTATTATAATCGAAAACGCTTTAATTAAATTAGTAAATATAACTTTTAGTTGATTTAACTTTTAAAACTCTGAATCACTCTGAATCTTAATCAAAATTATGTATCGATATTCAGTTTCATATAAAAGTATCATTTCCTAAATATCTTTTTTTTCTACCAATGGGATTTTAATTTGTTCACAAGGTTGCTTTTTCAGGAGGCGGGCTTCTACGGGTTATCAACGATCTATTTATAGCTGGAACAGAAACAACATACACGGCCCTTGATTGGGTGTTTCTGTATATGACAGAATACCCGAATGTTCAACATAAATGCCAGGATGAAATACTTGAGGTATCATGAATTTACATTTGTTTGTGTGGTTCGGCTTAATATATTTTGTACATATAATACAGATAATTTCTATTGCTTTCTGATATAAAAGTGACAGTAAAATTTCAGTAAAACGTTCATTAAAGTCTTGTTAATTTAAATTGAACACAAAGTAAACAACGCTAGTTAACATGATTATGATGCTTCCGTTTTTAATGGAAAAATTGTCATGACACATTGTATCATCACATTTTAAAGATTTTTTTTTTAAATTTTGCTTCTGTTAATTTTTTTTCTGTTTTCATCAAGAGAGAAAAGTATCTGATTCCTGGAAAATCCAACACGTTTTGCCAATACATAAAGGTCTCACATTTGTAGTTGAATTTGTGATCGTTACTTTCCATTTTCAGAAGTTTGGTGATAAGTACATAACATATGCGGACAGAGATCAACTTCCTTATGTTTGTGCAACGTTATTAGAAATTCAGCGGAAAGCAATGATAGGTACATATAGATCATACATAAAATTGTTTATATCGATGTTGAATCAAAATATTTGTAATTGAATGATCAATAAAATCTATTATACTTTCATGAGAAATAGTAAACATCACAAATGGATATCGAGTCGAAAGATAGGCTTATATTGTTCAAGAAATCTGGGTCTGTACATGACATTTCCAACGACTTGACATGTGCGTGAAAGGCCAACATTGACCAACCTTAACTTCCATGTAGTATAATTAGAATTTTTCCAGACTGTCTTAAGATACGATATGACCTTAACTTCCTCCAAAGCGCAAAGTGAAGACCCTTGTCAGACTGTGCAGATGCACAGGCTGACCAGAGTCTTTTGCTTGGCGCACATTTGAAATTGTTGGAAATGTCACATTAAAGGCACATTCAAGATTTATTGATATTACACGTACACGAGAATATAGCTCAATCCTTTCACGCATATCTGTTACGAATTTCAAGTATTTTACTGGCGAAATCTGAAAATATTGTGATATAATTAGTAATCACATATTTTGATCCTTATGAACGAAAACCGTCCTTGGTTCCGGGTGTTAAAACGCTCGAAACTTTTACAAATGGTACCCAAATTTGTAAGTGAGTGTAGGTGCGAATATGGTATTATTTGTTAAAAGTTTCGCGAACGTTTTTATTCTAAACGCCGGACAGCATTTATTCGTTTAATAATAAAGCATCCGAAACCAAAGCATAAGAGACAGAAGGTCTGCATAATACCAAAGCATTTAGTAATATTGAATTACATTTCTTTGCTGAGTAATCAAATGCCTGAAACTTAGATTATTTAAATTCTGAATAGTATGTTTTTGTCGCTCTTAGACAGTAAGATTTATTCTTTCAGAGACATTTAAACAGAAATTAAAAGCTATATTAATTTGAAGAATATGTTCGTGAAAGGTTAAAAATGTTGAATGTGCATTTCATTTATTAGAAGACATGTATAATACATTCTGTTTGGCATTACCCATATTACCCATTCATTTTTGTTTTCTTCGTGTTACAGTGCCACTAGGAACAGCCCACGTGACCAACTCCGATGTCCAATTCCGCGGATATACGATACCCGACAAGACAATAGTTTTATCAAATTTGTATTCAGCATGTGTTGATCCTAAGTATTGGTCAGAACCTCAAAAATTCAAGCCAGAACGTTTTCTTGGTGATGACGGGAAAGTGTTGAAGCTTGATGCCTTCATACCATTTTCAACAGGTATGAAAATAGAATCCTGTTTTAATACAAGTAAACCACTCTAAAGGACAATAAGATAGACATACGTTTACGAACAAAACCCTGACGTAACGAGAGAAAATGTGGATTAAGGTGGAAGAGGACATATCGTTTTGGAAATTACGTTACCTTGACGTCGTAAAAATGACGATTTGGTAGGCTTTCTACAGACTACCCTAGTCCCATTCAAATGCACTGTGCGATTTAGTATAAGAAGTTTTTTATTTCGAAAATTGTACCAAAATGTAGCTTAATAAATGGTCAAAGCGCAAATGCTTTATTGAAACTTTTGTAACTAAATATATAGACAAACGAGTTGCTTGAAATCAACATTCACATTTTTTACTCTACCAAAAATCTCATTATTAACAAAATTTCATAAAATTGGCCCGACAAAATTTGTTTAATTGTTTATATTGTTTTCTACAATTCTAGTTCAATAATCAGGAAAAATTTTAAAAGCTTTCACCGTGCTGAATTTTTTGTAATCCGGATTTAAAGTACGTCATTTTTGACGTTACAAATATGACTTTTACGTTTAAACTACCCCTAATTTTTTCCTATGTTTATTTGAATGCTTTTGCGGTCTATCGAAATAAAAGATAAAAAAATTCACAGACGTGTTCAAAGGTCTTTAAGGAAAGGGCCCTCAAAATTTTATTCCGATACACCGAGAATTTCGCGGTACACATGAATTTACCTAACACAAGTGTTGCCGATCGGTGACTTCAATAAGTTTTACGTCGACGTCGCTATAAATGAAAAAAGACTTTTGAAGGGTTATTTCACAAGCTCGACGTTTTGACGTTAACATTAATGAGCACGTTCAAAGACTATTTGTGGGTGCAGTGAAAACAATTCAAATAAAATGGGAAAATCTCTATGCACGTTTAAGAAAAACGACATTTGGTTTTTCTATACATAGAAATTAAATAAATACTTTTGTGAAGTCTGTCAAAAGAATTGAGCGAATTTTTCGAGGTACCGCGTTTGTCTTTTTCCAACTCTCGACGTAAGGGTAATAAACTTTGATGCCCAATTGTAGAAATTCCGTACGGTTAAACGTCACAAAAAGATGCGAGCATATGAAAAGGAAGCTGGACATAAAAATATGAAATTTCAAAAAAAAAAAAAAAAAAAAAAAATCAGGCCACTTTAAAAAAAAAAAAAAAAAAAAAAAAGTTTTAAGCTATTTTTTCGTGCCGCCAAAAAAAGACCATTTAACTTTAATTCAATCTGGTGTTACTATCTTTAAATATAATAATGATCTAATCATTCGCCAATATTCCCAATTCATTCAACTTCATTTTGGTGTATTCTATTGAATAGAATCACTTAAAATACGATCAGGGTAAGCTTTTAAGAATGCGTAGGGTCATTTGTGAAAAACGCGTAAAATCGTCTTTTTAATTGCGTCATGGTAACGTAAATTCTAAACTGAACATTAAAAATCATTCACCGTTGAGATCGCGCTAACAAAACGTTTCCATAGATACCAATATACAGTACTGTATGTGCACTTATCCTCTTCCATCTTAATAAGTAAATTCACGTGCCGTTAATGCCCGGCTTTTTTCACTTAGATATCTTAAGTTAGGGCCTACCTACTTTATAAGCATCTTTGTGTTACATTAAAAAAGAGCACCAATAAAGACGTTGTTCCTATTCTCGCGATAATTTTGTGGTGTCATAAATTTCCATGTACCAAGCAACGTCAGTATAAACAAATGTGACGATGCTATGCATGACGCAATTTTTTTGCACATTAGATGGTTTTGAACTGGTTTTAAAGCGTTCCTATGAATTACTTTGCATCTTCTGTTTGAATAAATACTATAGTCTTTATTTTTATGCAATTATAGCACCAATTCACGTTTTTGAGGGCGTTGACATTTGCAGAGACCCTAGAAATGCTTTAACGCCCTCGTGTGTTAAACCATTTTTCAGGTCTCTGCGAATGTTAACGCCCTCAAAAACGTGAATTAGCCCTATAATAGCATCGTGGAAAAGACCGGGTGAATGATTATGGAATGATATTGAATGTGTGAATGGAATGTGTTTTGAATGCAATTAAGGGAAGGTAATACAAAAGCGATGGTTACTTCCATTTGGACGAAATTAGCGATGAATTATTACCTCCCTTTAAACAAAAACTCAACGAAGCATCCTGATTGTGTATCATTCCGGGCTAATCAAACGCTCTGAAATACAAAATTGATAATAAGACGGGGAAATGATTTGATCGATTAGATTGAAATGCTGGTCGTTATGAACGACTTTCACGTGTTTTGAACAATTTTGCAGTATTTTTAGCTCCACTGGCCGAAGGCCAGCGAGCTATTGTCATGGCGGTGTGTCCGTCGTGCGTCCGTCCGTGCGTCCATGCGTTCTTTTTCTTTAAACATTTTCTTTTCCCAAACCAATGGGCGGATTTTCATGAAACTTGGTAGAAATTTTCCTTGGGTGACCCTCTTCCAAAACTGAAATTTTGATTGACCCCCAAATATGGGCGTGGCAGGGCGTGGCATTTTTTCACTTTGAAATCATTAAAAATCTTCTCCTCCCAAACCATTGGGCCAATTTCAATGAAACTTGGCCTGGATGTTTCTTGGGTGACCCTTTACTAAAATTGTTAAAAGAAAATTGATTGGCCCCATAAATATGGGCGTGGCATGACGGGGCTTATTTTGAGCCCGAAATCTGTGAACGACATCTCCTCCTGAACTACTGGGCTGATTTCAATGAAACTTTACCAGAATTCCTGGGGGTAACCCTTTTCAAATATTGTTCATGAAATTTTGATTGGCCCAAATATGTGGGTGTGGCAGGGCGGGGCTCATTTGAGCCCGAAATATTTGGAAGACATCTCCTCCTGACTCACTGGGCAGATTTCAATAAAACTTTACCAGAATGTTCCTGGGGTAAACGTTTTTCAAAAATTGTTTGTGAAATTAAATAAATATAGGCGGGGCAGGGCGGGGCTTATTTTGAGCCCTGTATCTTTGGAAGACATCTCCTCCAAAACCATTGGGCCAATTTCAATAAAACTTGGCATGGATGTTCCTTGGATGACCCTTTACTTAAATTATTCAAGAAATTTTGATTGGCTGGGCATGGCAGGGTGGGGCCTATTTTGAGCCCGGAATCTTTAAACCACATCTCCTCTTGAACCACTTGGCCAATTTTAATGAAACTTTACCAGAATGTTCCTAAGGTGGTCTTTTTCAAAAAAAATTCCTGAAATTTTGATTGTTCTATAAAAATGGTTGTGGCAGGGCGGGGCTTATTTTGAAACCTGTATCTTTGGAAGACATATCCTCCAGAATCTTATGTTTTAATAAGATGGGTAAAGGGATGCAGCTTCATTGGGGATTGAGTATTTTGGTGCGATGTGGGCCAAACCGAGTTAATAATTATGAAATAGGTCTTAAGAGATTTCAAAGTGTTGTTTTCATTCAAAGAAAGCTTTATTTATTGAAAGCCTAAAGATGTTTAAGCCAGTGGAGCGATATAGGCCCTCTTGGGCCTCCTGTTTTAATTGTTTGCGTGAGTGCGTAGAATGGGTTGGGGGGGGGGGGCATTGAGAATAGCTTTGGTCGAGATGAATGTCAATTTCACGATGTTACTATATGTACATGTTGACTACAATTTAAAAACTGCAATTAGCCTTATTCGTAAAACAAGAATATATAAAGCCACCAGCTTCGTGAAATTGACATTCACCATGATAAAACAGATCTTTAAAACGCTTTGTAATCGTTCAAATCGATCGAAATTTCATTCAAATCGATCAAATATTTCCATTATTCAAAATTATCGGTACTTTTTGACACCCTCACCCCTTTGATATAACATCTGTACTTTTCAGTTTGTTTGTCTTCACGAACCAATCAGACGCATTAAAGTCGGACACTTAACGTCAAAAGATGGAGATAAATTGTTTTTGTTTTTAAATAAATAGTTACTCCTTTTGCGTTTCTTCAAAATTGTATGAATTATACAACATTGGAGAGCAATATCTTTTTATCTATTGCTTTGTAATATATAGTCTTTTTTTCATGTGACATGCGTTATAATGAAAAAATTTCGCCTGAAAACAGCTTGAGATACGTAAGACTGTTTTCTATCCGTTTGAATAAAGATGTTATCACTGAAACTGTTACCATTCTTACTGCAACGTTTCTCTTTACAACGCAATCGGAACCTCTTAAAAACTGAAAGACTTTGAATGGTTTTGATAGAGATATTTTTCAAGATTTGCAAAGGAGGTGTTCCAAAGTGCCCACGCACGGATTTTCATGAAACTTTGCAAATACATACTACATATTAAATGTACCACAGAACAAACTTTCATTTGTCAATGTCTCAAAAAGGGGTCAAATTACACCCCTTGTCTTAATCCATGTTGAGGTAAGTGGGTGGGGTAAATTGATATGCTATAATTTCTTTATACTTATCAATTTTTGAATAGTTTTTATGTACTGTAAAGTCTATAGTAATTATTATGATAATGTTTATATGAATGACAAGTTTTACGTTGTTAGACAAATTTTTATACTCTTGAATTTAAAAATTGCTTATTTTTTTCTAAAAAATTCAAGTGAATATAAACTTTGAACGCATAGATTAGTCCCTTCTGATGCTAGTCCGGTTTAGTTACTCTTCAAGAAATAAGCGCTACTATCCTTCTTCCTTGTGTAAAAATTTAAAGAAGATTGAAAACCGGTAACATTATTTTTTATGCTTATAAATACATATCTTTAGTTTCAAAATTCATCCAAAATCCTGTATTATGTCCTGAAAGAGACATTATTTAAGTGTCAATGCATTGATCTTTATACAAAATTGCAAATAACAACTAGTCAAGTCATATACTGCACAAGATGTTTTTTGTATCACTCAACTGGGTCAAATTACAGCCCTTGCTTTACCCCAATTTTGAAAAAGTGGGTGGGGTAAGATGAAAAATATAATTTACTTGATTTTCTTTAATCCTTGCAAAAATGTCAATTGTATCTTACAGTAAGTTTTACAGATTTTATTGCTTATTGGCCTGAGTTGAAAAGAATAGGAAAAATATTGTGTGCTAGTGACTGGCTATCTATCTGTCTATCTGTCTCTTAGATATTTGCCTATCTGTCTGCACATCATAAAAAAGTGATATTTGCCAATTACTTCAATCCTTTTCTAGATACACTACTCATATATGACATAATAATGAATCAAATCACTTGAGATCTGTGATTTCTGAGGTCAAGGTCATCTGCCAAGGTCAAGGTCATTCATCAAGGCCACACTTTGCAAAATTTAACAAAGATCTCAAATTTTTATGATTACAGCAAGTCCTTTCAAAATGCATAGCTCTTATTTGGCATGAATATAGATCTTGTCAGTAAACATCATTAAATTTCAAGATCAAGGTATTTTGTCATTTGCCAATATCTCATAAAGGGGTTAAATTGGACTCCTTGTCTTAATCCATGTTCAGGTAAGTGGGTGGGGTAGTTTGATATGCTATAATTTCTTTATACTTATCAATTTAGGCATAGATTTCATATACTGTAAAGCCTATAAAAGTGAAATAAGATATAAGTAAGATAATGAATATATAAAATGAAAAGTTCTACGTTGCTTGACAATTTTTTACACCCCCCCCCCCCCCCAAAAAAAAAAAAGAAAAAAAATGCTTAAATCTATGTATACACATTCAAGTTCTAGATCCAATTTCACCTAAAAGGTTAAACTTAGCAAAATTAAACAAAAATGCGAGCCTATTCAAGATATACAATGTTATTTTTGGTTGGATGTATGATCTCTTAGGTTAGCACATCAAGACACTTTATAATAGTCTTAAATGTGCAAGGTCATAGTCACCAAACAAGGCCACACAAAAATAAAGAACAAAAACTAGAATTTTTGTTTATTCTGTGTTTTTTTGGTTTTTTTTTTAAGATACATTACTTCTATCAGGAACTATGAAAGATTTCCATAACATATTTACGCAGAACCTAAGATGACATCATTGACTTGGCCAAGTATAAGTATCATGGCCAGTTATGAAATAAAGTATACATGTATAAGCAAATTATTATAACAACGAATTAGTTTTTTTTTAATTGAATGACAAGGGAAAAGGGGCCGGTAATATCCTCTAGGAGACATATTTGAGATTTTGCTGTTGTTTTGCACCACTCTCTGTCGGTCTGTTCATCCATCGAGGAGAAGTACAGTTCACAAGAACCATAACTCTACTCATCATATTTTTTTAATCATTGCCATTTGTTTATTGACTAAGAATAGGTCATTGGCCTGCTCTCGGGCATAAATATTTTTTAAACATCTTTTGTTTCTTTTATGTTCAAGGTCCTAATTCTGTCCCAAATGTCTGAAAGAATTACCAAAACTATTTGGTTGATATTGATTAAATAAACACAATTCTAGATCAGAAAGAAACAGAAAATATGTCATTTGTCGCAACTCAAGTTCAAAGGTTAAAGTCTTACTTTCACTAAATTGGCTACACAGTATCTCTTAAACTTTTTTGTTTGATTATAAATGTTATATTTAGATATAGTTTAACATGATAGGGAACTTGATTTCTAGCTCACCAGAGCACAACATTCCCGACGGGAGCTTTTAGGATCCATAGTCCATCGCAGGTTGTGCATCATGTGGTTTTCGTCTTCCAAATTTCTTAAAACTTCTTCTCCTTAACCCTCAAGGAAATTTCAATGAAACTTTTCCAGAACTTTGCTTGTGTAACCTTTCTCAAATATTGATCGCAAAAAATTGGATCGGCTCATAAATATGACCATTTTTTTTTACTATTAAATCCTTAAAGATCATTTTCTCCTGAACCATCAAGCCAATTTCAATGCAATTTTTCCAGAATATTCCTTTGGAAACCATTTCAAAATTTTTTCGTGAAATTGGCATACAAATCTGTTTGACTTGGCGGATGAAAAAACATCATCTTTTTAACCAAAATACCAATATCAATAATTTCTAAGCTGACCCTTTTCATTGAAAAACATCTCAACAACTTCGCTCATTTCAACGAATCTTTGTCAGAATGTCTCTTCAGTGACCAATAAAAACTCGGGTGAGTGATTTAGTTTCATTCCTTTCCCCCTGTTTACAAACAGGCCTAGGCGAATCATTTATTCACAAAAGAAAAAAAAAGATTCTTTCAAATTGTAGTATCATTATAGAAGTATTTCTTATTTGAATTAAGACTAGGGGTCAGCACAGACAATAACCCTTGGGCTGGAGGCAAGTAAATTTTAGGAAGGACTTGTACATGTATCAGCAAAGCTGGAATATTGCAGGTACTTCAGGAATGCAGTGATTGTTCATTTTCATTTGTAAACTTAAACATTTTTTTTAATATATAAATTGCCTATCCCAAGACTCGACATTTTCATTACCCAAAGGAAAACAATGTATAAAAAGAAGAAAATGCTTATTACGAGAGTTTCCTTCTGTTCCCACACTGTTTTTCCTTCCAAAGTTTTCCGTTTTATAACTTACAATTCGACTGAATTTTGATTTATTGCTATAAGCGTCTCGAGTATTCTCGGGAGGCATCTTATTACTAAGACGGACCTGTAAAACAAAGAACAAGTAACTTCTACAGGATTGTGACAGAAAATACATAGTGTAAAATCCTAGACACCATTCTCAGATGTGGCATTGACCTTCAAACATAACCTTGAATAAGGAACCAACTGGAATGAGTTTGTTTAAATGAAAATCTGACATTAACCTTCACAAATGACTTTGAGTTAGGAACCAACTGAAATAAATTTGTTTAAAAGAAACTATAATTGAAAATCAAAATCATCGTTCATTACTTTTGCAAAGTATGTTCCCAAAGCTCAATGAAGTTTTTTATATAACAATGACCTTGATAATTAACCTTGACCTTGAGAGTTGATTTTGATTAATCTTTGTAAATAGGCTTTGTCACAAAGGATCAATGTATGAAATATGAACATCCTGTCTTCTGCCGTTGAAAAGTTATTCACACTTTAAGATTCTTAGATGGGTGAAAACTTTATCTTACCCCACCCACTATCTTTTACACTAGAAGATTTTTGACTAATTTACCGGTTTTCGATTTCAATGAAACTTTCTGTAAACATTAAGAACATATGTATCTTAATTCTAAGAGAGTTTGATAACTGGAATAGAGCTACAACTTAAAATTTTTAACTCTTTAACTCAGAACATAAATTCATTTTTTTTTTGAATTTTCAAGAACTTTTGGGCTATCTTTTAGGAGTAAACAGAAATAAGATTCCAACCTATATAAAAACATGTAGGTACCAATTGTCTTTTAAATTAGTAACAAATTCTTTTTACAGATTCTAAAATTTCCTGGCAAGTTGATTTTTTCCCTGACACCCCTTTGTATTAGATAAGATGTGCTTTCGGGTACTTTATGGTCGACGCTCTTTGCTAAATTTGGAAAAAAAGTCATTTTCTAAATCAATATACCCAGTACTACAATTACCCACAATATCATAAAAATCTTAGCGTGGTCACATTTTATTATACATTTGGAACACCCCATTTGAAATTATGAAGAGTATTTAAAATTTTACTCGAAAAAAAAAAAAAAAAAAACGGAAAAATTAGAGGTCCCCATCTTTTTACTTGTCAACGAACTTGTCTGAAATATTGTAAGAAATACCATGTACATGTGCTGCTTTACATCGACATGACATTTCTCAGGAAAAAAGTGTTTTCTTGAAATTTCGAAATCTGTTTGATTTTTCAAAAGCGAAAGAGAACTGTCCAACTAATTCAATTTTTCCTTTGTCCACAGAAATATCCGGCACCGCAAATAAGACGTTTATTCGACGTACGGCTATAATTTCAGGATAATGTTTGTTTCTTTCGTTTTCCCATTTTCTTTAAAGGATTCATTTTCGCAATATGTTTTATAAAAGTAAACATTAAAGTAAAAGAAATCCGATTAAATGACTAATATACATGAAGAAATTTACAGAATGGGTATTTGTAAATGTAATATTCACGCTCTTTTACTGAGCACGTTCACTTTGGTAAAATTGTAATTGTACATTACTGAATAGATTCAAAGAAAGGAGTTAACAAACCTATAACTAAATAACTCTCGAACTTGATTAATTGCCAAGAAAAAAAGTTAATATCGTCAATAGGTTTATTAAAACCGGTAACGATGTTTTGTAAGACCATTGAAAATTCGTAGAATACCCTCCTGTGATTTATCAAGATTATATTTATAATTTGTAGCCGGCGCAAAATCTGCACTTCGACATTCTTTATAAACCATAATTGCACTTTGGGGCAAAACATTTGGCGATCAAAAAATGATCGTGTATTGCTTACGTCAACGAATGATATTTTTCAAAACGTTCAGAAAACGTCGACGTTTTCAATCTGTTTGACGTTTTTTAGCTCCAACATTTGACGTTGCGTCACAACAGACAATTAAAAAAAAAACGCAATAATTAAATCGAATAAAATTTTAGAGTTTATTTAACCACCTCGGAAGTTTTTTTTTTAACAATTTCCGCACATGTGTGGGTGATTTGGGGAGTGAGTTAAATAACGGAGCGCTGAATGAGCGGTTTGGAATGTTTTTTATCGAGGTGAATGATATTTACATGATGTAACCAGTTAGGTACTTGACTTGCTGATTTTCAAGAATCAATATCAAAGGTACATATGTAAAAGAATTAGACGCCAAAATTCATGAAGCATCTTTCTCATCATCCATCATGCTACCTAATTGTATCAATACAGTCGATTGTGCTACTTAAATTCCTATCTGAAGCGTCAAGCGAAAAGGGACCATCAGGAAACCCTGTTAAATATATATCAAAAAGATAGGTTTGGGTCCATTATAGGTCAACCAATGGTCGCATTTCAAAATTCTTTCACGGGAAGGTAGATTGATCATTCTTATTTCAGAAAAAATTAGCAAAGTTCAAAAAGTTTCGATCCTAGTCAGGTTGCACAATACGCGCAGTCTGACTAGGGTCGACACTTTACACACGACACTGTAAAATGGATATCTAGAAAAAATAAGGGACAGCATAGGTCAACCAGTAGGCGCCATAAGTTAAAATAAATAGTGTTATTTTCAGAATTGAAAATAACATGGATTATTTTTGCGATGTGCGTGGCTGGTTTCCTTGACGACGATTGCCGAGTGAAATCGTCAATCTCCGTAATCCGTGACCCGTATGTCGTCTGCTATATAAACCCGTGCATCGACGAAATCATTCTCTTTTTACTAACACGCGATACAAGATATTAATCAACACAGGTAAACGTAAACCAGAGAATGCCGCCGAAGCGAACACGTGGTATAAAGAGAAAAGCGGTGGGTAGCCAGACAGAGGACAGCCAGATGCAAGGAAGCACAGTAGATTCCCAGCTCTTACAGCCAGATGCAGGTATAGTCACCGGTCAAGGAAATAATATAATTGATTTAGAAAGGGTAACACGCGTTCCCTCTTGCTCTCGCGACACAGCTTCATCTCTGACCGCTGTCGATCACAACACTCCTGTATTGTCATCATCCATGCCCTCGCGTATTACTTCTACCCTCCAGTCGGATAACCCTTTGCTTACTAATACGTTGGAGTCAAATTGGCACTTGTTAAGTTCTGTGCAGGAAGCACAGCCTCAAAACGGTCCGGCACTATTAAGATTAGCAGACGAAGATTTGGCTGTTCACGTACCTGCATCCCTCAAAAAGCAAATTTGTCAAGGTCAATACATCAATCTGAGTCTTTTGTTAAAGGGAGCCATAGAATTAGAAAATTATGCCGCGGGCTCCGTACTTCACATCACGCCTGCCGGGCACATTGAAACAAAAGCGAAAGAATGCCGCGAAAAAGTTCAAACCATTGAAAAATGGACAGATGCCTTTTTAATTTACGCATCCATATATTTGTCTACACACCCGGACAAAATCAATGAAATTCTCCATTATATGTGGTCAATTCGCGAGTGCGCTGCGCGACAGGGTGGTATGGTATGGCGCGAATATGATGAACAGTTTCGCTTACGCCAAGCTATTAATCCTTCATCTTGGGCAAAACTAAACGCAGATCTTTGGTGGCGCTGCATTCAGATTGCATTCAAGCCAACGCTCGTCAATTCCGTGTCTGACACTGGGGCGAAGCGCGCATGTCGTCTATTCAATGAATCCGTTTGCACCTGGCAAAACTGCCGCTTCCGCCATGTTTGCTCACATTGTGAACTGCCACACCCTGCAGCACACTGTCCATATACGTCTAGGCCCGCCGTACAAGTCGGGAATCAAAACGACAAGCGGTACAACAATTCCTTTCGCGGTAGTGCGTTGTCAGCAGGGCGCGGCCGCGGTGGTAGGGGTTTCACCAGGAATTACGACTTCGTCCAAAGGAACCGAAACAATAAAATTTAATACTAATCTTCGGTTGGCCAAATCGCCAATCAACATCGAATTTTTACAAAAGTACTTAGAAGGCTACGATAGAAAAAGTGCCCAAACGATATTGAATGGCTTTAAACATGGTTTTGAAATGCATTATAATGGCAGCAGAGAGGCTCG
The DNA here is from genome assembly GCA_948146395.1 of Fragum whitleyi. Taxonomy (NCBI): domain Eukaryota; kingdom Metazoa; phylum Mollusca; class Bivalvia; order Cardiida; family Cardiidae; genus Fragum; species Fragum whitleyi. The sequence goes on from OX411550.1 coordinate 61,512,802, forward strand.
ACTATGCAAAAATCTAAAATCGGCTTCGCCTAATCCTGAAATCGTGCGTCAAAAGCTACGCAAAGAAATTGAAGCCGGTCGAATAGCAGGTCCGTTTGAAGAAAAACCTTTTCCGAACTTAATTGTGTCGCCAATCGGACTGGTTCCCAAGAAGCGCCAGGCGAATTTAGATTAATTCACCATTTATCTTTTCCCGAAGGCGAATCTATCAATGATGGTATTCCGCGAGGGCACTGTACCGTAAAATATACAAGTTTTGACGCGGCGGTAAACCTTATACAGGATTTGGGCAAAAACTGCAAGCTCTTTAAAATGGATATCAAAAGCGCATTCAGATTACTGCCGATCTGTCCCCAAGATTTCGAACTACTTGGCATTCAATTTGATGGCAAATACTTCGTAGATAAGGTCTTACCATTTGGTGCCGCGGTCAGTAATAAAACCTTTGAAATTTTCTCAACATTCTTGGAGTTTTGTGTCAAATCACGAATGCATTCAGGCGGACTGATTCACTACTTGGATGACTTTCTGGGTGGCGACAGAAACACGGAGAAATGCATCGCCCTTATGTCAGTATTCTTGGCTTGTATGAAAGATCTAAACGTACCGTTAGCCGAAGAAAAAACCGAAGGGCCCTCTGAAATTCTCTGTTTTTTGGGACTCGAACTTGATTCAAATAAAATGGAGGTCCGTATTCCTGTCGCTAAAATCCAAGAAGTAATCGCGAAGATCACCGAAATCATGGAGAAAAAGCGAACCACTCTGAAGTCGATGCAATCTCTGATAGGCTCTCTCAATTTTTGTTGTCGTGCTATTCCGGCAGGTCGCCCCTTTTGTCGCAGACTTGTTAACTCAATCTGTGGTCTTACCAAGCCTCATCATCATTTGCACGTTACTAAGGGCATGAAAAAAGATTTAAAAGTCTGGCTTACGTTCTTCCGCAATCATAATGGCATATCGGTATTTAACGATCGCTTCTGGGTCTCGAACTTCGACGAACAGCTGTTTACGGACAGTGCTGGAGGAGAGGGGCTAGGTTTCGGAATATACTTTAATGGTCACTGGTGCATGGCAAAATGGCCTGACTTTTGGCATACTTCTGGCATTACAAATGACATCACCACTCTTGAATTATTCCCCATTTTCACAGCAATAAGCATTTGGGGTGAAGTACTGAGAAACAAGAAAATTATTTTCTATTGTGACAATCTTTCTGTTGTGCAAATACTTTGTACTTTATCCGCAAAGTCAGATCGTGTTATGCAGTTAGTAAGGCCTTTAGTATTAAAATGCCTGGAGCTAAATATAGTATTACGAGCTAAACACTTGCCTGGTTTTAAAAATCGATTATGTGACGCACTATCCCGCTTTCAGGTCTCCAAGTTCAAGGCCATGGCACCGGATGCCGATCCGGATCAGACTCCTTTCCCAGTCTACCTTTGGAACACATTCAAAGAAAGGCAGACAAGCTGACATCGGAAGGATTGGCACTGAATTCTAGATATGCATATTCTAACGGCATCAGTGCATTCAATAGGTTTCGGACAGAATACTCATTAAATTTATTATGGCCAGCAGAGGTCAATCATATTATTTGGTTCATTGCCTTTTGCTTTGAGAGAGGTTTGGCGCCGCGGACGATAAAAAATTATGTGTCTGGGATCAATTACATGCATAAAATCCATGGTTGGAATGATTTGAGCCAATCTTTTATTATATCTAAAACCTTACAAGGTTGTACACGTTTAAGGAAGTCTTCAGATAATAGAGCCCCTATCACGGCTTCCATCCTACATATATTGCTACCACAGCTAGAATTCGTATGCTACAATTCATACGAAGTCAAATTATTTACAGCAGCATGGGTTTTGGCTTATCATGGCTTATTTCGGGTCAGCGAATTAGTCTTGTCATCAAAAAGATTGCCTAATAATCATTTGCAATTTTCGGACATTATCCACCAAGAAAAAGATAACACGCTACTAATAACATTGCGGAAATTCAAAACTAACCAGGATGCGAAACCCGTGGTTTTACGGATACCTAGCGAAGAATCTTTTTTCTGTCCAGTCAAGTGCATGAAAGATTTTTTAAAAGTCAGAACGAGATTAGCCGGCTCCTTATTTTGTCATGCGGATGGTACCCCTTTAACGAGAACTCAGTTTGCTTTGGTACTCGATAAATGTATTTCGCGTACACAATGCAGAAATATGCGCTATAGAACGCATAGCTTTCGCATCGGTCGAGCCACTGACTTGGCGCGTAAAGGGGTACCTGAGAAGTTGATTATGGAATTAGGCAGATGGCAGTCAAATGCATACAAAACATACATTCGTTAAAGATGTTTTAATTGTTTTTCTTCAATTTTACAGACGTGTGGGTCATTGGGGATTCTATACCATATTGGGCTGGAGTTCGAGCTAAATCGACCAACAAACCTAATCTTAAGCTGGATACCAAGATAGCATGGTGGGGACGGCGTGGAATGTCGTGGACTCAATTTCGAAAAGCCGTGGAATGTCATGTTCTTCTACGGACAGAACCAAAAGTTGTAGCAATCCACCTAGGGGGGAATGACTTAACTTCACTAACATTGACGTCCATCCGTAATATAATGCTTCGCGAATTCAATTATTTACGCGCGGCGATTCCGGGAGCGGTAATTATATGGATTGACATTCTTCAACGAGCCACTTGGAACTCAACGCTTTTTGATATTAATACTATTGAAAACAAACGCAAAAGAGTAAATAGATTCGGCCGACAACAAGCCGCTCGTCATTCGCGGTCAGCTCATGTACGGATGGACGTCGATTTAAATACGCCCGGCTTCTACAGGCATGATGGAATCCATCTGTCCGATGTTGGTCTAGAAATGTACCTATTGAACTTAAAGGATGAATTTGCAAAACACTTGGTATAAATCATTCACAATTAAGGACTCCAGAATTTTGGGGGATAAATTTTTAGAAAATTTACAGTGGCGGAAAATTCTTCGTTAAATTATCTCAATAAGTAATCGACGATGTTTGGGTATTGTATAGCAGCGATGTCGGTCACACAAAAGCAGTATCGTCTGGGTGCTTAAATGCACAGCTCCGTTCATACTGCTCTAATCTCCCTACCGCGATCTTTCGCCAATTTTGAAATTCCATGTATATATGAGTCAAGCCCATAGTCCATGGGCTATATTATATGAATATATGACATACTGTGTTGTGTTTTGAATTCGTCATAAAATAAATAGTGTTATTTTCAGAATTGAAAATAACATGGATTATTTTTGCGATGTGCGTGGCTGGTTTCCTTGACGACGATTGCCGAGTGAAATCGTCAATCTCCGTAATCCGTGACCCGTATGTCGTCTGCTATATAAACCCGTGCATCGACGAAATCATTCTCTTTTTACTAACACGCGATACAAGATATTAACCCACCCACCCATTCCCACATCATAATTTTTGGCAAATTTCACAATAAGGCAATGATTAATGCAATAATATCTATAGAACATGTTTGCTCTCGATTTCTGTATCGTTTCAGGTACAACCGTCGCCATTGTTGTTTTAGGAGAAAACTATCGAATTTTTGGATGCTGGTGGTGCTGTTATCTGAAAAGAGACCTATGACTAATTGATTGTTTTATTTCATTTTAATGTCGCGGTAGGGAGATAGATATTATATGACGCGTCAATGAGAGATCTGGGCTCGTTTGGCAACTTGGGCTACTGGCATCTCCTTTTGTCAAGCAAGCAAAACATTCATCGGTAACGCGTACGTGCAACTCCTTTTACTAATGAATGAGCGTGAACGTAGTATGGCTGCATTATATGACGGGAAAAGAAAGTTCGGTACAAGCATTAAGTGGTGAACTGCACACAGCCTTAACTCCCCTGTTTATTAGAAATCGGCGGATGGTCACACCGAGTAATATTTTCATGCAAACCGGACCTTTGGTGTCCAGTGTAACGAGTTATGTTTATGCATCCAGAGTCTCAGGTGCTCTGGCTCTGCATATGTATTGTTTTGGCTAAAATGATGCTCTGTATTCTGCACACAATTGGTTTTTAAGCGACCAAGAATTATCGGTCTGCATGAATACAAGTAATATGTGGTGTCTAAGGTGCACCGTGTCCTGGTGTCTAAGGTTCACCGTATGTTTTGTGTGCCGTGCATCCTGAGTCCCAGGTGCTCTGGCCCTGCACGGCTATGGTCTTGGTTTAAGAGTGGACTGTATTCTTGAAAGATTTGTCTTGAGAAAACCGTGAAATAGTTCTTGGCCATCATGAATACAGGGAATGTATTGGTGTCTGTGGTACACAAGGTCCTGGTGTCTAAGGTTCACCGTTGCTCATTTAGTGTGACGTGCATCCTGAGTCTGAGGTGCTCTGGCCCTGCATGTCAGTGGTTTTGTTTAATAATGCTCTGTCTTCATGCAGATGATGAATTATGAGTGGCCAATACATAAGGTTAGCATGAATACAAGCTACAAGTGTCAAAGGTACACAGTCCTGGCGTCCAAGGTATGCCATACGTAGGTCTGCAGTTCACCCCTTAATGCATGTATATAATGATGTCTACTAAACTAGCTGTGGTTTTGTAAGGTATATCTATCATGAAAACTAGTCATACATAAGAAGGTTCACAACGCTTGGCTTTCAGTGCCATTCATTTGTCTAACAAGCCTAGTACCGTTCATTCCATACCTTTTGCAGCTATTGCACAACTATTAAATTAATTCGTATCCGATAATTTCAAGTAATCAAAATTCATATGCAAAGATCAAGTACTCACAATCATGGGCGGAAAATTCTTCGTTAAATTATCTCAATAAGTAATCGACGATGTTTGGGTATTGTATAGCAGCGATGTCGGTCACACAAAAGCAGTATCGTCTGGGTGCTTAAATGCACAGCTCCGTTCATACTGCTCTAATCTCCCTACCGCGATCTTTCGCCAATTTTGAAATTCCATGTATATATGAGTCAAGCCCATAGTCCATGGGCTATATTATATGAATATATGACATACTGTGTTGTGTTTTGAATTCGTCATAAAATAATTACATTGGAAGGTAGAATAAATATTCATAAATTGTAGTTTTCGGAAAGTTTCGACCCCAGTCCGTTTGTGCGGATTGAACAATTTGACCATGGGCGACGCTTTGCACATTTCCAAGATGGTATCTTTTCGAGTGACGGATTACATGTACTTTTTTATTGTAGGTCCGCGCCAATGTTTAGGAGAGCCCCTAGCTAAGATGGAAATGTTTCTGATATTCACCAACATGTTACAGAGGTTTAGTTTTCATCGAGAAGACGATAGCATTCCACATTCTATGAAGGCGAGGAATTTTCAGGCAACGAATTGTCCGGAACGCTATAAGTTACGAGTCAAAACTCGAACTCGATGAGATACTCTATAAACCATGGGCCAACTTATTTCTCGCCCTATAGGGGCCCGTTGTTGTTGTTTTTGTAGCTTGAAACCCGCCCTGCATTCAGGCTGAAAAAATGTTGCAAACCGTTTTCAAATTATACCCCGCTTCACGCAAGTATACGGGTAAAGCGGGATATGACTTGAACCGATGTGTCATCTTGAACGCAGGGCTAGATTCAAGCTGATAAAACAACAACAACGGGCCCCTATAGGGCGAGATATAAGTTGGCCCAACGTCTTTCGTCCAGGATACGAAAATGTGTGCGGACATGTGCAAGGCGGTGTACAATTTATAAAACAGTTTGTGACCCTGTTTAACTTTGACGTAGGGATGGGTCACTTTTGGGCCTCGTGGATGGCGTTAAGGTAGTGGAACCGTAATACTTCCCGCAACATTTCGGAACTCTTATAAATTCACAATGTTGACCAAGGTTTCCTAATGAAAATCATTAGGAAACCTCGGTTAACACTGTTAGAGTTCATTTCTTCCGAAACGTCGCAGAACTATTACGGGTCCACTACCTTAAATACATAAACAGAAATACCACAGAATTACTCTAATTAAAGAACCTTTAATGTCTTTGGGCTAGAAATTAGACTGTCAGCCACAAATGAAATAGTTTTCGAAATGCAACTTTAATTCCATTTTATATTGCATTAAAACTTCTTTTCACGTTTCAAATGTAACCTCTGTTTGGCCTGCACGGGCCATAGTCGCTTTTTTAAAAAAAACTGGTTTCTTTTTAGAGCTAAGGAGAACGTAAAGAAGTTATACCACTCAAATTTTGATAAGCATTGTTTTTAGCTCCACTGGCCGAAGGACAGCGAGCTATTGTCATGGCAAGGTGTCCGTCGTGCGTCCGTCCGTCCGTCCGTGCGTGCGTGCGTAAACTTTTCTTTAATCATCATCTCCTCCTAAACCAATGGTTGGATTTTGACTAAACTTGGCCAGAATGTTCCTTGGGTGACCCTCTTTTAAAGTTGTTCAAGATATTTGGATTGACCCCCAAATATGGGCGTGGCAGGGCAGGGCTTTTTTTGACCCCGAAATCTTTGAACAACATCTCCTCCTGAACCATTGGGCCGATTTCAATGAAATTTTACAAGAATGTTCCTAGGGTGACCCTCTTCTAAAGTTGTTCAAGAAATTTGGATTGACCCCCAAATATGCGCGTGGTAGGGCGGGGCTTTTTTTGATCCCGAAATCTTTGAACAACATCTCCCCCTGAACCATTGGGCCAATTTTGATGTGAAACTTTGGATAGCCCCCAAATATGGGCGTGGTAGGGCGGGGCTTTTTTTGATCCCGAAATCTTTGAACAACATCTCCTCCTGAACCATTGGGCCAATTTAATGTGAAACTTTACAAGAATGTTCCTTTGGTGACCCTCTTCTCAAGTTGTTCAAGAAATTTGGATTGACCCCCAAATATGGGCGTGGCAGGGCGGGGCTTTTTTTGACCCCGATATCTTTGAACGTCATTTCCTCCTGAACCATTGGGCCAATTTTGATGAAATTTTACCAGAATGTTTCTTGGGTGACCCTCTTCTAAAGTAGTTCAAGAAATATGGATTGACCCCCAAATATGGGTGTGGCAGGGCGGTATTTATTTTGACCCCAAAATCTTTGAACTACATCCTCACCTGAATCATGGGGATGATTTTAATGAAACTTTACCAGACTGTTCCTCGGGTGACCCTCTTCTAAAGTTGTTCAAGAAATCTGGAGTGACCCCCAAATATGGTTTAGGCAGGGCGGGGCTTTTTTGATCCCGAAATTTTTGAATGACATCTCCTGAACATAAAGGCTGATTTCAATGAAACTTTACCAGAATGTTCCTAGGGTGACCCTCTTCTAAAGTTCTTCAAGAAATTTGGATTGGATGAGATCCACTGGATCAATAAAATTCTAGTGAGCGGTTTAGGGCCATTCTGGTCCTCTTGTTTCAAAGTGATATCTAAGTAGTTTTCTTCCTTGGAATTTTACATATTAGTTAAGTAAGTTCATTCCTTCATAAGTCAGTTTCAACTTAGAAAAAGTCGGAATTCCTTCTGAATGCCGTTCACTTTCATTACCTTCTATTTTCAATATCTCTCTTTCAAATCTTGAGATTTTTAAGCCAGTGGAGCGATACAGGCCCTCTTGGGCCTCTTGTTTTGTAAAGCGTTTCTAAAGCATTACTTTTTCTAATTAGTATATTTCTTGCACCAGATTGAGAAATAGTGATTCTGGAAGGTTGTTCATTTGTCAAGAAATTTATGCCTAAATCTTAGTTGTGACCAGTCACGCGAAAAGGGCTTTCTGGGAATTCTGTACAATTAATATTTGAAAAGGAGAATGGTTCTGGTACAAGCCAACCAAAGGCCGCATTTCAAAAATCCTTTGAAAGGAAGGTAGAATGATCATTCTAGATTCAGAAAATCAGCAAAAAGCGAAAAGCCTCGACCAAAGTCAGTCTGCGCAGTCCGCGCGGTCTAACAAGGATCAATACTTTACGCGCTACCCAGATGGTCCCATTTCGCGTGACGGGTCACATTTATTAAGAAACTGTTGAAGTGTTATTTGGTAGGATGTTATATTGAGGCATTTCAGGGAAAAGTAGATAACAAAACTTTCTGTTAAATCATGACTAGCGTCTTAATTTTGGCGTTATTTTGCTGGCGTTTTGCCATTCTAGCAATATCCAACTTTATGTCTGTTTTCTTGGTGAATTTTAAGCCCTCGGGTGTTATTTTTATGAGATTTTAGCAGACTGATCAAATGATGCCTGTATTTTAAACAGAATATCAAATTTGAGTTCATTGAATACCGATTGTATGAAACTTGTTATCTAAAACAGAACTTATTTATTGTTTATTTCACAAAAAGATTTATCTTATAACAATACAAATATCAGTGTGATAACATCCCGTATGATATTTTTTTATGATATCATATATTTATTTTTAGAATAAGAACAATGATATAATGCGGTTATTCTTAGAAACTTATATTTCTTTTTGAAACATCTACGAAATCAAGACAAATATAATTTATAAGATAAATATAATATATATATATAATATATCGGCAGAGCCTCGACAGTTATCAATTCTCCCAACCTCGTTAGATATTTTTTTCATACAAAACACTAAGTACGTATTATATTTATATTGTCAGTGGGCGACAAAGACCTGAGACCTAAAAACTACAGCTTTAGTAAAGCTGTGGAAACAAGTATATTTTCGCCATCGATCAGAAACGCTCCGAAATCATTAGGAAACATTTAAAAATCGTTCAAAACTTTCAGCAATAAATTCAAATAGATGTATTTTACGAAGATGTACAAGCAGAAGAGTACATATATTTAATTAGAGGGAGGTAATTAATATCGCTAATTTTGTTCATCCTGAACAAAATTAGCAATATTGGGTTACCTCCCTTTAATTTCACTAAAAGCTCGCTCCACACCCTCATTCAATTTCATTCCGATCTTATTCCAAAATCATTCACATTGTAAATTTCACGATGTTGTTAACTGTAAGGCACATGCAACATGGGACGAAATGAATGACGCCATGATCGTCACACGTACAAATACCACCATGTCAAAAAATATCTTTCTATTTACACGGCCTTGTCTTTCGGACCCAAAGAGTATATAAAAATGTTTTAGTGCTCAACTGAGAATTGTTTCAAATTTAGAATGCAATTAAATGTATGAACACAAAAGATATTACTAATAAGTTATTAATTTGTACAACTTAAAGATAATACATTTTATGTTCAAATACTTATTATAGTATTGCAACAAAATAAAAGTTTTAATGTTAAGTTGGAATTTGAGAATATTCTCAGCTGAGCATGAGAAAAATTTCATAATCTAGGGCCGTAATGTCATCCAGATATGACACGATTAATATGATTTATTCTGCTGAAAATTAAAGTAACAATCAAACATGTGCAGAACTTGTTTCATATATTCTCTCATTTACAAGATGATCTGTTTACAGTTATATGTAGTGAACTCAAGAGTTATGGCTCTGATTACAGTTTTGTTCTTTGAAAAATGCATGCATACAAATTTAAACAAATACAAACTGTGAAATGTTTATCCTGCAAGTGAAATTTTTAAAGGTTTCATTTGAACGCAAAATTAACGTTCAGATCAGGCTGAGCAAAGACGCACAGTCTTATCAGAATCTTACAGATTTTCTTTTTTTCAGACAGCTTATTATGATTCCTAGTTTGTTTGACACAGTCAGTGGAAACTTTAGTGCATATTGATGTCTATAGTGTTCAACGTCAGCCTTTGATGCACATGTGAATTTGTTGGACATGCCGTACACAGGTTGATACTCATCATGCAATTAAGCATTCAATGACCTTATAACACCTGTCTGATAACACAACATGAAATTAGGCAGTCTATTTCTAGAAACAATTTGCTTACACTTTCACATAATTTCTTTTTGTTTATCATCTTTATGGGGTTAATTCTAATTTAGCGCAAAAAAGGTTGAATAATGAATAACACGTAAGTGTCTTACAATATGAATGTTATCTGGTCTCGGCAGTGAGAAATTATCATGACTCGGCAAAGTCCCGTTATTTTAAGTTTTCCGAACCTCGCCAAGATAACAATTTGATAATTTAAGACACTAACATGTTATTCCCTATTTATTATGCAATTAAGCCTCTATTGACATGATATCAACTGTCTGATAACATAACATGATATCAGGCAGTCTATTTCTAGAAAAAAATTGCTTACGCTTTCATCTGACCTTTTTTTTAATTGTTATAGGTTTATTCATCTTCACGAGTCAAGGGGTATCGAATCGATAGCTTCTTCTCGAATCAACGTTATAAGGTCTCAAAAGTGAGAAATTAACAAAACGAGGCAAAGCCTCGTCATGATAATTTCTCCCAATCTCGACCAGATTACATTGATGTTTTAAGATACTATCATGTTATTCTCTATAAAGTATCACTTGATGAATCTGGATCTATGTTTACTTCCTGCTCTTCACACGTAGTTTGTACGGTAGAGGTGCGTTCGTGGCGGTAAACGTCCTTGGTTGTAATGGGTGTTTAACGTTGTCGTTCTCACGTAGAAAGTTGAATCTCTGTAACATGTTTGCAAACACCATAAATAGTTCCATTTTGGCCAATGGTTCTCCGAGACATTGGCGAGGACCTGGAAAATTTAGGTGTATAATTTAAAGAAGTTTAAGTACTGAAAAGAAAAGCCACCTGTAACTTACTAATAACAGATTGGAAAATCCATCGGAGTCATCCAAGAGAAAATTGTATAACGACTCGAATAAGGAAAGCATAGCTTGTCGGAAAATATTGAAATAATAACCAATTAATTTGGAAAACATCTAATCACGAAAGAAAGAGCTTTTTTGTAATGAAAATATTTAACTTTTTTAAAGGTTTATTCCACCCCCCCCCCTCGAAATTTTAGACTTATCAAAATTTAAAACGGTTGCAGAAGACAGTGAAAAGGCGGTACAATTGTAAATAAAATAATTCCTGTCATAGAAATTCTGTAGGAAAATGAGAAATTGCTCGTTATAGGCATGCTTTTTCTCAACATATTTAGAACGCATATGAACGCAATGCTCTCATGATTTTGTTTCGACGCAATGGTCAAAAAGAGAACTGTTCGACATGTAGTTTTTTCGACAAGCCCGTCCGTTTCAAAGCACACTAGAAGAGAAAACGTTTGACTAAAGAGACAATCGCAAAATCCGAGTGTCTCTAATGTTTCTCTACTCCTCTAAAGTATGTGGCTGTTTTTCAAATACTCCGCTTATCAGATAAGTTTAAAACCGACGTTTTCTCTTGTCTATAAAGTCATGTTGTCAATGGATCTCTCTGTTAAATCTAGTTTTACTATATTTTGCCACATCATGAAATTGACATTCATCTGGACCAAAGCCATTTTAAATCCTAACACTCCGATTATTTTCAAAAAACGTTTCGATCAGAAAAATCAACATTTAAACCGAATCAATCAAATAAATATACTTAAAAAACTTACCTGTAGAGAAAGGTATAAAAGCAGGAATTTTCTTCAGTTTACCCTTCCCGTCTAGGAACCTATCCGCTTTAAACTTGTCCGGTTCTGTCCAGTATTTCGGATCGTTGATCGCCGAATATAGGTTTGGTATAACGACAGAGTTAGCCGGGATGGTGTAGCCATAAAGTTCTGTGTCTGATTTTACACTGTGGGATACGGACAGTGGGGCTGGAAGTATTAAAAACAGCCCTGGGTTCAGAATTGCAAAAACAGAGCAAACTGATTGCAAATTATATCATGCTTTTCGCGAGTACACGTGCAAAGCGGGGTTAAATTTGCTAACAGTTTGTAACATCTTGTCATTCTGAACGCAGGACCGGCGTCTCAAGCGTGACCCACCTCACGAAAGGGGACCGTCTGGAAATCCTGTAAAACGAATAGTCTGATTAAAAAGAAGATTGAATCCACCAGTGGTCAACCAGAAAACATATTTCAAAAACAATTTAGTAAGATAGATTGGTAAAAAAATGAAAAAAAAATTCGATCCTTGTCGGCCTTAGTAACACATGCAGTCTGACCAAGTTTGAAACTTTACGAACTTAATCTCCATATCCCCCTTTTTCATGACTCTTGCCAAGTGTAAATCAGCCAAACATATAATAAGTCTACTATGTGCCACATAAGTACCAATTTCTATCAGTCAGATATGAAAGTATTCTATTCTATTCTATAAACTAGATCAAGGCACTCATAGTATTTTGTGTAAATCATTTGTAATGTGTTTGTTCAACGCCATTGATGTCCCCGCCTTTACCAGTAGTATGATATAATATGTTTAGTTGTTAAAAAATAAATGTTTTTTTTTATTCTTTGCATATTTGCCAATGGAAACTGACTTTGACCTTCCCTCGTGACATTGAAGTTGACACGAACAGAAACACATTGACCCAAGCAAAACTCGTGTGAAGTGTAGAGGCTCTATCACTTAACATTCAAAGTAAAAGTAGCTTTTGCGAACAAACGGTCAAAAATAGTAACAGACAAAAGAAAAATGGACAGAACAAAGCAATTTGCCACCGATCTATAGATGCGGAAGGTTAAAGCTAGACGAATGGATTAATCCACATATAAAGATTTATGCCTTGTATTTTCAGCTCATTTCACTGACAGACATTGTAAGCATTTTTTTCATCTCAAAAATAGGTCTTCGTCACATGGAACAAATTGAGGCTGCATAAAAAGAGAGATGTCATATTCGTTACATTTCAAATGAGCCTGTGTTAGACATTTCTGACAATTTACATGTGCGCAAATCAGAGACTCGGAAGCCTGTGCATCTGCATAGTCTGACCAGATTCTTCGCTTTTTGCTCTCTTGAAGGATTAATACCTAAATCATTTTCAGTCCGTCAGAGAATACTAGTAATACGTAATGTTGTTGCCTAGGCTGCCCAAAGTTGTCGCCTCGCGTGCATGCTCAATTGTACCAAGAACAGGCTCAAATATTTATTTTATCTTGTCACTAGCTAAAAATATTGCCTGATAAAAGGGGGTATGATAAACTTGTCGATATCATGTAACTTGATCACGGGACAGCTTTATTGCCACTTGGTCAGGCGAACTGTCGTATCTGCTTTTGCGACTGTTAGGCCTAAAAAAGAGTCTGACCTACCACGTTTTTAGCACAACTGAGCACAACGTGCGCAAGGGGGGCTTTTAGGGTGATGCTGAGTCTGTTTTCCGTCGTGCGTCGTCAACAATTAAGAAAAACTTCTTCTTCTTCTGAACCACTGTGCCGATTTCAAAGAAACTTTGCCAGAATGTTCCTTGGGTGACCCTCTTTAAAACTGTTCGCTAAATTCTGATTGGCCAATAAATGTGGGCTTGGCATGGCGTGGCATTTTTTCACTTTGGAATCTGAACGACATCTCCTCCTGAACCACTGGGCCAATTTCAATGAAACTTACCTGAATGTTCCTTGGGTGACCTTTTTCAAAAATTGTTGGCGAAATTTTGATTGGCGCAAAAATATGGGCGTGGCAGGGTGGGGCTTATTTTGAGACCTCCATAAAGAATGGATGGGCAGGGTCTATTTTCACTTTAAATTCTTTGAACAATATGTCCTCTTCACCAATTAGGCAAATGTGAATGTAACTATGTCAGAAAGTTACTTGGATGGGTTCCACTGGACAAATAAAATTCAGGTGAGCGGTTTAGGGCCATTATGACCCTCATGTTGTGTAAAATTTGCGTGTTGATTTTTCTGAAATTATTTTCACCACATTCTTAATTGTTTTACGAATCATTGCTGAAAAATGTTCACTGTTCTTACAATATCAATCGCCTTTAATTAAATTCTTAAGCTCAAGTGTCTGAACTACAAAGTGTGTCCATTCGTCTTTGAAATGATTGCAAGAAACTATAAAAATAGGGGTTTTCTCTTTTAAAGAAAAAGGCTTTTGCTATTGTAAAGGAAGGATTTTTTTCGTTATGGATTTTGTTTTCATTATTCTCTCATATACTGGAGTATGAAAGGTAACTCTCCTTAAGTATGAAATGGATCGTTGAACTGTGTATGATATTCGGTCAATAAATGGAATATTTTGCAAATAGACATACTCGGTCCCTGTTTAGCATGCCAGATGTCTACATCACGACAAATGATTTGTTTGTCACGTGTAACCATGCTTTATTGGAACCGAATTAAGATGTTTCTGTTGGTATAAACGTTCGACTGATTAAAAAAAATGATTGAAAAGGGACCATAATATGTACAATTATACATAAAGGCATTCTATGTTAATTTGGGTTGCTCTTTTAATGGTTTGAATGAATGAATTGAAAATTTCGTGTAAATACCTTTAGTAAAAACAGAGAGAATTTGTTTCGGGTATAAGCGTAAGAATTTTTGTTCTCTAATTTTCCCTGGAAATCGGTTTCCGGGGGTGTGACTTCCGGCAGTCCTGTGGTCGGTAGGCTTAAAGAAAGACAATTTCCTGCAAATGATTTTGATTGGTCGAGGTATTTTTTTGCTGATTAACATTTGGTAACAGGATCGAAAACTCAATCAAAACAATAAAAGTATAATAAATTTTATATTTTGGTTGATTTTATCAAATTTCCATTGAGTTTATGTAACTGTACGTCTGTTTTAGCGGGAACGTCGATGATTATGACGTCATCTAACTTACGTGCAAAACGACGCGCTTTGATTGACGGAAATAGCCGAAATTAACCGATGTAATTCCGATCTTCACACTAGGAATACCTTAACTCGCGTGTTTACGTTAAACCTCGGAAAAGTATTTTGAACATTTATCTACATGTACAAGTAGATAGATTCGGCACAGATTTCATTCGACCGAGGAGAATCTAAGGGATATTATTTTTGCATCTGATCTCAATCTATGACCATCATGTGGTTAATTGAATTTAGACATTAAACTGAGGTTTGCTTTTAGCTGCATGGCAACAAATCTTGAGAATAATTTAGACAGTTGAGATTTCGATTTACTATAAAAATCACCCGGTTATTATCTTCTTAAATGTTATCTAAAGTATATTAGCATTGCTTATATGTTCCTGTATTGTTAAATTATGTCTAAATACAGCATGAGAATCCTTACAACTATCGAATTCAAAGCCGTAAGTGATTACCCCCACCTCATCCTATTGGGGCCCGATGTTACCCTCTTACCACCATATAGACCAATAATATATAATTGGTCTATATGATGGTAGGTGGGTAATTTCGGGCCCCTATGCCTCAACCATCCATTCACCCTTATGAGCAGTTAGTGTTGTGAAACCGGATTAGATTCAATTATCGAATGTTTGTGTCGAAAATAGATAGTAACAGTATAAATAGAATAGTTGATAAGTGACTTGAGATAGAAAAGTTGATCGGGCTCGACTGCGGATTTTATTCCGGGGTTCCCACGAACTTCCTAATGTAAAAAAAAATCCTGACTTATCCTTGATGTTTCCCTGACTCAAGTTCAAAATTCCCTGACTAAAATCATCAGCATTTACTGTGCGTATGTGATCATGAATCACAAATGTTAGCGTTGCATTTTGCAAACAAAACTGACGCATAGGCTTTTTTCCTCTCTTAAAAGAGAGATGAGTTCTCAAAAATGCATCAAAAAAATATGCTCTCTGACAAGATACAATGTCAAATACATTAATGGATGTCCCACAGCCACTTGTTGTTTTTCCTTTGCTTTCTAAAACATTCTACGTCTGATTCTTAAATCGACTGCCTTTTCCCTTACATTTGCCATAATTCTAAATTTCCCTGGCTAATTTCAAAATTTCCTGTCTTTCCCTGACCTTGATTTTTGTTCAATTTTCCCTTAATTTTCCCTGACCGTGGGGACCCTCTATTCGCTTCGCCTTCAGCTCACAAGATGAATACCAACATTTTACCCGATAAACTTCCATCTCAAGTCATCCACAACCTTTTCTCTATTTACCAATAGATGCCATCCTTTGAACTTCCATCAAAGTAGAATTTAAATAGGGCAGTTTGTCTCTGTCTGAATACAGGATAAGTTTATCACCGACCATCTACAAAAGAACGAAACGACGGGCTTATAAATGTACACAATCACTAGGGTCTGAATTCCCAACGTAATCCTTTCTTTAAGAAATATCGTTTTGATGTTGTTGGTGTTGCTGTTGGTACTGTTTCTGTTGTTACTGTTGTCTTTGTATTTTTTCATTTAAATGTATAATATTTTTTTTATAATATGACCTACTTCGCGGGAGTGAAATAACCCCGTTGAATATTTTTGATATTACACGGGTGTTATTACACTAGTGGAATAACTATCAAAATGACGTCATAATGTATTTATTATGACGTCAGTTTTAAACGGCCTTATAAGATTCGCGGAAAATTGAAATGTTGAATTTCAATCCTTTTGACGTTTTTTAGCAGAATTCTAGCATATTATAAATAGAATATAAATTTTGTGCTATTAAAAAACAAAAATTTATTAAACTCGTCATCTTAAACAGATAAAATCTCGGCGCAGCCTCGTTTTCATCTGTTTATAGATGACTCGTTTAATTCGGTATTTCATGGCCACTAATTCAATATACTCTATGCCTACTTTTAATCTATCTTGATATGTATTCAATTATTATTAACATGATTAAGTATAAGCACTATGTTTTTAAGTTGATACTACATCCGCAACAATAACATGAATAACAAATGCAACATGGCATTTAAATTCAAAAGTTACAGTAACATTTTCAATCTTGTTTAGTCTTTATTTCTCATTTCTGATTAAAAGGACTTTTTATATAAGATTACTGCCCAAAGTTCAAGATGCAAAAACGTAAAAGTGCAAAGCAGGGAATCATTTCGGAAGAGTTTCGCTAACTTTTCATCCTAAAAGTAGGCCTGCTTCTGCAGACATGAAAAAACATTAAATAGAATGACCACTGTGTTTCTAGGATCAGAAAATAAACATGTTTTCCCACTCTAAGGAATTAGAAATTGCTAAAATCTTTATACGATTCATGTAGATGTAAGTTATACTATAGATATATAAACAATAAAAAATAAGACCTCTTCGATTTCATCCTGGCACTTTTTCTGGACATCCGGGAACTCCGACATAAAAAGGAAAGCCCAGTCTAGTGTGGTTGATGTCGTCACGAGACCAGCCAAAAATAGATCGTTGATCACCCGGAAGAGTTCTCCATCTGAATGTTAATAAAACGTAATATTTCCTTAGCTAATTTCGCCCGAGACTCTGTTAATATTCCGTGAGTGAAATCGGAAAATCACCGATGATCGACGAATTCCGCCAATTAGCATTCAGATTTAACTGTTTACTGGATCCCTGTATTCTACTTAGACTCGTGGTATGGTGGTAAAGACATCCTCCTCTTATGCAAGAGAACCCAAGTTCAAACCATGTAAGAGAAAATATGATTTTCGCCCTCATATTTTCTATTTTTTTATTTTTTTTTTTTATTTTTATTTTTTTTGTCTTAACAATCACACATATTAATTTTGAGACGGAGTGTGTATTGGGGTTTATCCACCTTCTTGTAATTTTGAAGACATATTTTTTCATATATAGAGTTTCCTTTTTATAAAGAAAATACCAACAGCGAAAGTCGCTCTGCTGATACAGGGTTCTTTGTGGGAACTTTGACAACGTTTTTTTTCTGAAAATTGGGAAACATCTTTTCCTCGTGGTTTTAAGGAAAATAAGTGCAGTGTATATCACACTTTTATACAACAATAAAAGATTATGTTCATCTTAGATGTCGCGATATGAATCAGCAGAAAGTGATCGTTTAATAATTCAACAACAACAAGAATAATATTCCCAAAGAGTGACCTTGTAAGAGGGACGAACAAAATATGAACAAGAAAAAAATGCACTTCGGAGACTTGAACCCATAGATGTGTGATTGATAGCGATATACCTTAACCAACTGAGCTATCCTTTCTTACTCTCACTCGCTGGTTAAATTGCGTATTTATAAATGTATTACTAACGTTTAATTGAATAGGATCTCGGAGATCTTCCGGAGATAAACGAAATATGCACAGAGTCTCAGGCAAAGTTAGCCAAATAATATACACGTAATTGACTAGGGTAATTGGCGGTCAAGGACTGAAAGTCAAAATAAAAATTTCTCTTTTAAAGACAGTATAATTATGTAGTGGATGTTCGTAGAATGTTATCCTTGTCAGACTGAGAGCAATTAAAGGAATAACATTTTGGGTTCTTCTGTACTTGAACATCCATTTTGAGCATTAGATACCACAAAATAGACGAATTATGAATGTTGTAGCTTTTCAAGTTCTTAGCTGTTTTCACATCGGAATTCATTATACATACGCATTGATGAGTTGTACATTTGCCACAGAAATAAACAATGCATTGTACTTTATTTTGAGAAACTGTCCTTAGGGTTTCTATAGAAATGAAATATAGGTAGATAGTGCTTATGCGAGGAATTCACCCCCCCCCCCCCCAAAAAAAAAAAAGTTTTTACAGAACTTACCAAGTAATTGATTGCACACTTCCCTTTGCGGCGTATTAAATCCTTGCTTAGAAATTAAAATTTCACGACAAGATTTGGGATAATTCCAGAACTCTCAATCCCTTGTAGTTTTTATATGCCAAGCGCATAAAATTGAAGATAAATGCCTCTTCCGGGGGCTCATCGTCTTCACGAGTCATGGGGTATCGATAGCTTCTTCTCGATAGGATAAGTAAAACGTTCGTAACCCTTGGTTCGACAAGATGGGGATCATAAGAGTTCTGGAATATTGTGTGCAAGTCACCCAATACAGGCCGCATTTAAAATTGATGTTTCCCCTTCTTAGGTAATTCTACTTCCACCTCAGCAAATAAAAGCAAAGTCCAATTAATTTTAGCCATACTCGCGAAAGGAACGCATGGAACTCACGTGCGGCCTATTTTTACTGCCGTGCTCATATAGCGAATACCAAATACCGGATAGCATAAAATACAGTATACCGGATAGCATATATTTCTACGGTATGTGAACGCAGCCATAATGTGGGAATTAAGTCTACAAAAGATTAGTCAACAGAATTTATTTTTAGCTTTAGGATAAACAAGTATATGTGTATCTTTTACGAATTACAAAAATGAATAAGAAATAATTTTAATGTTTACAAAACTAATTCATTTGAAAATGTTAAAAAGCTCAGACACCTGTAAAGGCCGTGATTTCATCCTTCGAATGTTCACGTGCTGTGAGGATGTGAAGGTCAACTAAGTCTCGTATATTATTCTCGTCAAACGTGGCTACGTGCCCTTTCACATTTTCCATCAGGAATTCATCGATTCGGTCAGCATTAGACATCCTCGTCTCGTTTGTGACCTGTCTTGACTGAAAAACGATGACCACGGTACTGGTTTTGAGATCACAAATATCATGGTCCCTTTGTGTCTAAGATAAATTACAAATATGTTTTCTCTGTTTTTCCCCACAGAGGTACAGTATCAAAATCGTCTTCACTCGCACGAGGTCTTTACTTCTTAAAAAAATAGAACTTTCCTGAATGAAAAGGAGGTTTCGGGTTGTATTTCGATTTCCAATTCTTGGTCGATTTAAGTGCTTGTGCAAAACGACGTTCTATTTTAGCCAATCTTGAGTGTTATATCTACAGTAACAGTTAACAACATCTTGAAATTGGTAAGATGAATGACTTTGGAATGATTAAGGAATGAAATTGAATAAGAGTGTGGAGCGAGTTTTGAGTGAATTTAATGGGAGGTAATCCTATATCGCTAATAATGTTCAGGATGAACAAAATAAGCAATATTGATTACCTTCCTTTAATCATTTAGAATACAAGTGTCATAAATAGATTGCTGTAGATTACTAGAACCTATGAGATGCTAACAATTTGAATTATGTCAGTGAAATTGCCATTTTTCTCGATCAAAATGTATTTTGAATGACGTTGTTGATTCTATATTTTTCAATTGATTTGGGCGTTATTGAATGGTTTGAGAGAGTGTTTGGAATAAATGAATGGAGCGCTGATTGAGCGCTATAGAATGATTTTGATTGGAACGAGTGTCAACTTCACGATCTTCTTAAGTGTAACAACATCGCAAAATTGAAAAGGCGGGTGATTTTGGAATGATTTTCGAATGAAATGGAATGACCTAGAGGAGCGGGTTTTGAATGAAATTAATTTGAGGTAATCCGATACTGCTACTTTCGTATAATTTGACGATATTAGCGATAATTTACCCCCCCCCCCCCCCCCCCCCTCCTTTATTCAAATCTATTTTCTGTTGTTCTTGATTGGCTAAACGGACCAAATAGACGCCTTAAAACCATAAAAGCATGGAAATATTTGATCGATTTGAGTGAAATGTCGATCCTTTTCAAAGATTTTGAAGTGTTTAAAAAAACGGAACATTTTTAAATGGTTTGGTTAGGTAAAAATAAAATGATCGGTGTGTGGGTGATTTATAATGGTTTTGATCGAAATAAATGTCAATTTCACTATGTAACTGACTGTATCTACCCAATGCCGATGAATAAACGGAAACCTTCGACAAAACATTTTTTCTGTGTAAATAATGAATTCATACTACACGTGTACTTACGAATAATTTGATGAAGAAGAACACATATTTAGGAAGGAGTGCCGAGAGATTGAAAGCCCCATCACCAGATAATGCTGTACTGGTCATCATTCGAACCTTCTTAAAGTCAGGAGCATCATAGTCAAATCTTTAAGTACAATTGATATATATGAGTTTCTATTACAGAAAATGTTCAGAAGTTTCAATCGATCTCAGTTAATAGAACATTGGAACATTCACATATAAATTCAAAACATATCATAGACAAAATGTGGGGCAGGACAATTTGTCCCTTAGAATTTAACATAAAATACATTATAAAGGTCTACAGGTATATATATTTTTCTAAGAGATGCCAAGGTGAATCAAATATGTTTCACTTTTGAAATATTTGGAGTTAACCGTTTATTTGCCTTTCAATTTGTACGTTCACGTTCAGAAAATATAATTTACAAATTATTATATTGAGTATTCAGCTGTTGCAAATACTATTTCTAATAATTTCTTACAATTGGATAGATCTAGTAAAGAAATAATTGATACAAATTTCTTTTCTTGATAAAGTGAATAACAACCGCTTTATTTTCATGAACGGCAGAACCGCGAGTAGCAGTATTATTTTTTGTTGTTCACAAAATTATCGATTTGTGTTGTTCTTTATAGCTTGAATGTATACATGTCGGCTCTCAAAGTGTACAAGTATGTTTTATGTTGTGTGGAATGGCAGACACTTGTAGTAATCTTTAAACTCGTTCGCTACATCTCGCTATAATATATTTTCTTCATAATATTTTACTATCCAGCTTGTCAAATTTTTATTATTATCATAGAATTCCAAACTGTAGAACACAGCTCTATAAAAGATCTTTTCTTCCTTCAGTCATTGATGAGTGGAATAAAAAGACAACAAAACTCGATACCCTGTTTCAAGAATTATTTATATAGGAAGAAACCCGTTCCTAAAGTAAAAACATAGTAGCCTCTCCTCTTTGTACTTGTGGTAGGGTTGAGAGGAGCGAGCATTTTCTTCTTGAACGTTCAAATTATGATAATATTAGAAACAGACTCCTTAACTCATTAACAGAAATTTTCAATATACATTCATAGAATTTTTTTAAATGTTGCCCCAAAAAATATTTTTTATGCTCACATGTGACTAAAAGGCTTTGGAATAGTAAATCGGTTTATAATTATTATCATAATCAGATACAAACCTCGCCGCCAGGATTTCTACAACTAGCTTGCTTCATACCGTACTTTCAGATATTTTCGCGTTTAGTAGTTTAATTTTGGCGCGTCTTATTTTCGCCACCTTGCAAAGGTGGCGAAAAGAAAACACGCACCGGAATTTAACATTTTTAACAAGTGTTTTTTGAAGACTTCTATAGGAGAACTTCTCTACGGTTTTTATGCGTGAAATTTCGAATTAAAGTCGTCTTGTACAAGGTATAATCAGAGCTCGTGCTTGACTCTTCAATCAGGGGTTTTATCCCAAAAATTCTGAAAACCTGACAATTTCCTATTTTCACCCATTCAGAAAAATGTCTTGATAATCTATTTGATATACTACAAAGAATATTACAAATTAATTGATTTCTTCATATCTTTTCATCAAAAGGCCAATTGACCCTTAAATCTGCAAATTTCTACTCATTATTTGCTCTTTCTTTTGTATTTACCCTTATAACATAAGTTTTTACGACCAAAATTTCATTTTGAAGAATGGAATACCTCCTCAATCTCAAACACTACCACATGCCCTGTGTATAAACGTTTTGTAAGCTCGGCTTTCTCGTAGAAAACCCGAGGTATTGCTTTAGCCTTGGTGTCGTCGTTGTCGTCGTCGTCTTGCAAAAACTTTGTGAAAAAAAATGCAAAAACTTTTACATTTTGCGATAACTTTTCAATGGTAAGTGATGGGACCTTCATATCTCACATGGTGATTGCCTGGGACAAGCACTTTCTGTTGGTACCAAGTTTAAGGTTATAAGTCAAGGTCAAGGTCATTTTTCGAATCAAATTAGTGAGAGAAAAAAATGCAAAAACTGACATCTTGTGATGACCTTTAAATGGAAAGTGATAGGTCCTTCATATTTCACATGATGATTGCCTTCGATAAGCCCATTTTGTTGGTGCCAAGTTCAAGGTCTTCAGTCAGTGAGAAAAATGCAAAAAGTAATATATCATGTTCTATTGGTGGCATTCACTTGACAATTGACACGCATATTCACCATTAAAAGAGCAACCTTCTCTATCAAGGGGGATAACTTTAGAAGCAATTTCCGCAAATTATACCCCCTTTTCTACTAAGTTTCTTTTCACCATCCATTAGTTTTTGTCACCATCCAGCATTTACAGCCAAGCCACCCGTTGGCGGTGCTCTTGTTAAATTACACAGATAGCCACTTTGCTAATTTATGACATAAATACAAAAGAACCAAAAATTAAACCAAATCTGAAGTTTGATGATAATTTTTTGTAAGACAGTGTCTGATTATTGTAGACATGCCATCAAAATCGTCGTAAAGTTGAACTACCACATCTTATTTACGGTAGTGGGAGATTCACAACACGTAGACAGCGAATAAGAATATGAATTTTATAGAATCAATTGTGTAGTTTACAACGAAAAATACATTTTTCAAAATGTGGGGATTGGGGCGGGAGTGGATTTGATGTAGGCATATTAATTGAATCATGTTGCTTTTTTCTTCTTTTTTTCTTAAGTATTGCAAAGAACATATCGTGTCGCTCTTCTAATTTAAGCTAGTGTAATTTGTCTATATATCAAAAGAACTTACAAAAACAATTTTAGTTTATCCATCATTACAAATCCTAACAAAAATACAAAATACTACAAATACTGGAGTTCTAATTTAGTCGATTATTCGCATAGACTTTGAGTTATTTAACCATTTAACTACGTCAAAGCGCTCCGCTGACGTCGACAGACGCTATGGTAATGATACGCAAAAGGTTACAAGTTATTTCATACCTCATTCCAAAAACAATTCCATAGATTATATTTCCAACCAGATTTTGCATGCTAGAGTCCATATCAATGGGTTTCTCCCCGATCTCAATAAATCGTTGAGACGTCGCTTCTATTTCTGTGTTGATTTTCTCTTCGAGGGAAGATTTCCCCACTCCAAAATCTCGCAAAGCTTGTAGGGTAAATCGCCGCAGGACCTTCCAGCTATGGTTGTAGTCACTCAGGATGACACCTGGGTAATTGTTATAAAAGATATAATACGGTTGAAATCATTGTGAAATTGACAAGGAATAATTTTGGAATTAAACTGAGCTCCAAAAGAAAGTGTGCACTTTCACTATTTGATTTTCCTTACAAAGTTGGAGAAACTCTTGTTTGTAAAATTACTTGCATATTTTAGATACGAACCTAAAGAAACGAGGCATAAAAATTAATATCCGATTTCGATAAAGTTGAGTATACTGCGTTAGCACATATGGTGTTGATATTTGCCTTCCTGAAATTATTTTCTAATGAGAGTTATAAACATATATAGCATATCCAACTTTAACTAACAACTCCCTACCATTTCCAACCAGAAGTCTGAGTATGTATGCAGACGCTACCTCTGTGCCAACGTTAGTAATTGCTTCTTTGATTGGCCAGTATCCTCGGATAAAAAGTGCATTTGCGTTCTGCAATATTTGTAGATACTTAACAGACGACGCGCAAGTATGTGGAGAGCTTTCTTCGCACGTGGTTTAGTTTTAAAACACGAAATTTTAAGGTCAAAACAGGTTGATTCATGGTGCGCAATTATCATTCAGATGTGAATTTATTGCGAGGAAGTGCACAAGAATTGAACTGAATGCAATCCCTGAGTAATTATCCATCAACTGCAGAATGCGCCTGCAAATAACTCGGAATCAAAGGTAAAAATTCTGAGATATTCGAATTTAAAGAGTGCACATTTTCTTTTGGAACTGAGTTTACTATGAAATTGAACGAGTGCGACGAGTGAGTTTTGAGTTAAATCAAAGGGAGGTCATACAATATCGATAAATTCGTCCAATGTGGACTAAATCGTCGATATTTTAGCCCCCTTAAACAAAACGCACGTACTTTTCTGTTTGTTCGTCGTCACAGACCAATCATATGCTTTAAAATCAACACCAGCTAACAACCCGTGGTATGATATTATCGGTTTTTAAATGAAATGCTGTTGTTTGAACGATTTTGTAGTGTTTTTGACTGATTTCTATGCGTTTTAGAGTGATCTGGGTGAGACTTTTGAATGAATGGAGCGCCGATAGAGTGATTTAGAATTAGAATCAAAATTACAAATGAATTGAAATTTTAGTTGCACAAAAATAGTATCAGTTCTAAAGCGCTCTGTAAGATCCTTAAAATATATTAAAAAGCATACAAATTTGTAAGTAACAGGTCAAAAAATAATGTTAGATTCTAATGTCCCAGAAGGACACCATGGGAAGAGATTCTTTTCACATTTAATCATAGACCTTTTTTTTTCTTTTTTGATTTTTGCATTCAAACTCTGACAAGAAGAGGATGTGGGGAGGCCAAACAACAGTGATATCATGTCCATATTCTAAAGCACTGAAACGGACTTTTAAACGGCTACCTTGCATTTGTCATATTATAGCTTAATTATCGGCATTTGATTAAAGATCATTTATTTCTACTCAAAAGATCATTCTAATTGGCATATTCTGGTGTCCATAACTCTATTCAGCTGGGGCCCGTTTTGCTAAAAAAATACGAAAAAATGATCGTAAGTCAAAATCAAAAATCGTACCTGGTGTTTTCAATCATTGATAGATTCTGCCTTGCAATATCTCAAAGGAATCGTCTTTAGAAGACGATTCCAATGAGATATTGCATGGAAGAATTCTATATTTAGTTACTACTTTAGAGGGAACTTTAATTTTTGACTTACGCAAAAAATGATCGTAAGATGTTTAGTAAAACAGGCCCCTGATCTCTAAATGTTCAAACAGATTACCTTTTCCATCCTTGGTCAGATATTTCACAAACGGCAAATGTGTTGGTCTGTCACTAAAGACATCCGACCGTTTCACAAACGTTTCATGGATAGCGTCGAATCCATTGACCACGACAAATGGCTGCTTTCCGATCTTGAAACTGTAAACTGGACCATATTCCTTTGACAAGTCCGTCAACGCTTCGTGAGGCCGTTTCTTTCTTACTGCTCGCATAACATGGACGCTTCCAACGACAGGAAAGTTTAGAGGCCCCGGTGGAAGGTTCTTTCTTGTCGATAGGAGCAAATAGGAAACAAGAAAAACGATCGCGAAAACTAGAATGACTCCGGTCTCCATGACTGTATGATGGAACTGCGATGTCAGGTGTGTCTTTTATTTTAAATGTTTTATTCATTCACAGGACGTAAACGACGTGAAAATTGGACATGGTATCTACAGACATGTCATATTATAGAAGAAAAAAAGTAAGTGTAACGAACATTCCCATGGGACTAACATGTGTACAGTGTTGGATAAACCCGTCACCCACACTTTACCTCGTAATAACAAGGGTTCGGCTATATAGGCGGTAAAGAAAAGAGAACAGAACAGATGAAAAATATGCAGTTAACTACATAGTGCATTTGACGAGGTGAATGATTTCGAAATGAATTTGGAAAGGAATTGGATCAGTGTGTTTTCATGACATTGAAGGGATGTAATACAATGTTGCTAATTTCGTTCAAGATGAACGAAATAAGGAACAAATATTACTTTTCTTTGATGAGATAACACACGAGTTATAAGAATGGATTTCCTCGCGAACAAATAAGAATCATCCATGCGAAATCATGATGATTTTAGGTAATTTTGGAGCGTTTCTAAATGAGTTTAGTGAAATGTATGAATTAAGCGCTGAGCGAATTATTAAGGGAGTGTCAATTACATCTTGTTCTTAGCTGTGGTATCAAAGCCTAGTAGAGTTCTACGGTTTTATAGTATCTGGTGTTTTATAATTAAACAAAACATAATAATTTCTTCCTCAAATCATCAAAGTTGTATATTATTATTTTTTTTAATTCTTAAAGGCCACGTTAAAATCCATTCATACTAATAAAGTTTTTTTTTATTTCCAAAGTCTGTACACAGACATGAATTGACATCGTCTTGGGCCCGTGCTATTACAATATCGACATAAGAATTACGTGATACGAATATTCATTAACAACCTTTAGAGCACATGCTAGTGGGATGATGTCATTTGACAGTTTCATCAAGGCCAAATTAACAGTTTCATATGATTGTATTGAAAAGCCGTTTGCAGTGAAAGACTGATTTTTGCTGTTAGCATCACGAGTTGTTAAGGGGAAATATTTCATTTTTCCTATTTGTTTTTCGGTGGTTTATCGAGAAATAACGGTAGATTATCACTTGATAATCTCACCACAAAATCTTATATACTGCTTTTGTGCATTTCACCCTATCTGACATCATCTATGCGGGGCGAAATAAGTGACGTCACAATGAACGTTGCATAGCAATCACGCGCAAATTGACGCGCTTTACGAAAATATGTCCTAGAAATTTCACATTTTGTCTCACTTGTGCATAAAAGAAATAGAATAATCGTTTGTTTTCGAGTAAGAGCCACTCGTGAAATATAGCTTTTGTTGTTCACCAAATGAATATAAATCGATCTAAAACTGAAACAAACGACTATTCTCTATGCATCAAGGAAAAGCATAAAAACTTTTCTTCGGATGATAAACGATGCGATGCCGACTTGGTCAATCTTGCTGTTGATTCTGGGGACTCGAGATGGAACCCAATAAGCCCGGCCAACATTTATTCGAAAGTTGACAAACTCTTTTGTGACACGCGTCACTTTGGCTACCATAAAAGATCGAAATTGTTCAATTAAGATCTCCGTGAAATTGACACTCATCCCGATCAAAAACCATCCCTAATCGCTCTCTAAGAGTTCTGTTCAATGCATTCAAAACACTCGCTCCAATCACTCAAATTTTTTTCGAAATCGTTCATCAACAATTCAGAATGGTTAAAAACAATCGACTTCCATTTAAATCGACCAAATCATGTTACGATTTTATTGGTCGGAGTCGATTTCTGATTGGTCCATGAAGGTAAACAGACAGAAAGTAGGCATATTTTATTAAAGGGTGTTAATAAAATATCGCCAATTTCGTCCAACTGGGCGAAATAAGCGATTATTTACCTTTAATTTCGCTTCATTAAAACTCGCTCTCCCACTCAATGAATTTCATGCCCAAATCATTCCAAAGTAATTTACCTTTACAATTGCAAGATGTTGTTATCAGTAACTTATAGTTTTAGCTGAAAGAGTGCGATAGGAAGTCATGGTTGTAAGCACCAATGCCCAAGGCATTATAGGTTATTGAATTTATATGGATTAATGTATATATACACAAAGAAAAAAGTATTGCAACATTTAAGTGACATAGATATAGTAATACTTTCTCAAAAGCTAGATGTTAACCACATAGACCATGTGTGGTGCATTTATTACGATTGCCTAGTATGTGAACTAGTATTTCCAATTCAAAACCCGGCATTGTTTTGACAAATGCTGCAAGAGTAAAGGCGACATTCAAATGTAATATCTAATCTAGGATTGGAGGAGAAGTTTGAGTTCCATGAATGCTTCTGTGCGTGTAAATATTCACGGTATTGACTGTACAGTTATCGCGATGATTACCCTTGTATTAGAGATATTGACCAATTTGAAATCTCACCTAATATAGTCGATGAAGCAATAGTTAATCAAGTAATAAAATTTGTGGAAAATCATATTCTTGTTGCAAAGCCCAAAATTTGAAATTTCTGACAAGGGAAGATAACGTATAATTTTCCGTTTCATTTTAGATTTTACGGTTTACTGCCAACATTTTTGTGTGTCTTTAATGCGCAGTTTTCATAGCTCGCCTTTGATTAGAACTACTTTGATGAAAATCGGATATTGCAATACTTTTTTTGGTTGTGTATATATGGATGCTAATGTGATTTTTTTAAAAAAAATTATATGGGTAGTCCCTGGAAGTAGTTCAGGCCATTTGTGCACGTCAAAATGACCTTAGTGCAGTGTCAAAGTATGCGATTTCAGAAAATATTGCGTACTTTCCTACCATTCAAACACATAGAGACAATATCAAAGTATATAATAAAATTGAAATACTGTGGAGACCCCCATACCGACGACAAATATCAAATGTTCTAAATGAACTGGGTGGGTACGCATTGGTAAAAGTATACCATATCTACCTTTTTCGAACCTCTAAAAAATTGAAAAAAAGTTTAAAGGATTTTAAATGGTTGCGCATTGAAGGTACTTTAAAGGAAGACAAGTTCTGTTCCGACTTTGCCCGTACTGGCACATGCACTCAATGTACTGAAAGGTGAGAGGGATAACAAGATGTCGTAACAACATCTTGAATAAATTTGTAGTTACGACATTTTGGGATATGCTGACGATAAACTGTTTTATGACCCGAAAGTAGTTAACATCTTACTTCTGTAAGTAGGATATTCAAAGTCACAAATGCCTGTCCTGCATTCGGGATACAGTTAGTAACATCGTGAAATTGACCCTCATCTCGATCAAAACCATTGAAAAGCACCAATCAAATCGATCAAACATTCTACGATTTCATTGGCTGGTATTGATTTATAAGCTTCTAATTTGTGCATGAAGACACAGAATTAAAATAGTGCGAAGATTATATTAAAGGGGGGGGGGGGGGGGGGAGAATCGCTTATTTCGTCCAGTTTGACGAAATTTTCAATAATTTTTACCTCCCTCGAATTTCACTCAAAACTCACTCATAGCTCTCTTTCAATGAGTCATTCCGAATAATTCCAACCACTATTTATAGACGATTGAGGACTATGCTATTTGTCGTAGATTGAAGACTATTTGTATACGATTGTGGACTATTTGCAAGCATTTGTGTGTAGATGCCTTTTTTGAGCTTCATATGTGGACCATTTTTTAGAGGATGTAGATAAGGAATTTAAGCGGGTGATCAAATATCAATTTTATCTATAACTATACTAATTATAAATAATTTCTGGCGCGCTCTTGTAATACTTTCGTTGCAATGGTCTGTAGATATTATCACTAATGCATTAGCTTTAATGCGGATTGTGTCACAAAAATTATTACTTATTAATCGTAAGAACATTCGATACATTTACTTGTATTAATGACAAAATTCTTTACTGTCCCCATAGATATACCTTCTAAACCACCAAATATTAAACTAAACTGCAGATATGATTAAGTTGTAGTTACGAAGCTTTAGAATTAATGATTTCTTGCTGTAAATTAAAGTGATGATAGGAGAAGCACATGCGGCTGGCGTATCTAATGCAGGCCTCGAGATGGAAATGCATACGAGCTCTGTATCAACAATCACCTAAAATAAATAAATAAATAAACCGTTCTGCAGATTTGAACCCTTAATCTGCCGAATCATTATTTTTATCTCAAACAATTTACCAAATCTAGGAGTATCTTACACCAGACTGGCTCATGTGTTCCCCACAATAATTTAAGTAGAAATAAGACAGGATAGACTGAGATCAGATTGCACATCTGTACTGGGTGATCTTAGCTAAACTATCTGCCAAAGGTATGCGTACGGTAGCTCTTTGCCGTTAATAGCATAGGAAAGGTTGGCAAACAGAGATAACCTCGCTGGGCTACGTGGTACTCGGTTCTGTAAGTTGTTCGTCTGGAAAATGCATTTAGAATTAGCCATATAACACACGTCGCTGTTCAAAGATTCAATTTAACGTCTCATGGACTGAATCAGAGATATTTGAGTCTGTGCATGACATTTCCAACGATTTCAGATAATAGCAAAGCAAAGACTTTGCATACGCACAGTCTGACCAGAGTCTTCACTATGCGATTTGTAAATAAGCAAGGTCTGAAAGTATATTTTTATAATTATGTAATCGTCCAATAACACCATGTAATTGTCTGGGCTGCTAATTGTTTTAACCTCACGCGGGTATCAAATTGTTGGAAATATCACACAGAGGCTCATTTTCGACTCAGATCGGACTGTGATTTCTGCACAGCCTGACTACCGGTAGGTTAGACAAGGATACTTCTTTTCAGACGTACTTTAATGATTACTTAAAAAATACTGCTGGGTTAACGGAGATTAAGGACGGCATGACTTACATTTTAAACTGATTTTTGGTGGACGTTTCTACAGTTCAGTGTAAGTTCGCGTGGAAAATCTAGCCAGATGATAGGCCCCTATTAGACTTTCGGAAAAAATAGTTCTTCATTAGGTTCAATTTACATTTTCCAAGACTTTTTCGACTGTGTATTTTGAAATGGAGTGATACAAGGATTCTATACAATTTGATGGTTATTCAAAGACTTCTTTAAAATACGAAAGGGGTCGCCATTTTTTACCAATGCGTATTAAAATTGTGCGCATCTAGTGATAATGGCAAAGCGGTGGTTCGCCTATTTTGGATTCGCAACGGTCAAATATTACTTGCTAGGTCGTTCAAGAAATTCGAGCTCGTGCATGACATTTTCAACAATTTGACACGTGCATGAAGGGCAAACATTAACCAACCTTGACTTCCATGTAATGTAGTTAGAAAATGTCCGACTGTCTTAAAATACATTATGACCTTATCTTTCTCCTAAGCGTAAAGTTATGACCCTAGTCAGACTGTGCAAATGCACAGGCTGGCCAGAGTCTTTGCTTTGGGCACATTTGTAATTGATGGAAATGTCACACAAGGCTCATTAAAATTGTATTGATGTTACATATAAACGAATATATAGCGCAATCCATTCACACAAATCTGTAACGAATTTTAAATATTTTGCTGACGAAATCTGAAAATATTGTGACGTAATCAGTAATCACATATTTTAATCTTAAAAGATGAGAGCAATCCTGGGTTCCGGATGTAAAAGCGTTCGAAACTTTTACTAACGGTAACCCACGTTGCAAGTGAGTGTAGGTGCGAAGATGGTATTATTTGTTAAAAGTTTCACGAACGTTTTTATTCTAAACGCCGGACAGCATTTATTTGTTAAATAGTTAAGCCTCGGAAACTTAAGCATAAGAGACAGTAGGTCTGCTTAAGACCAAAGCATTTAGTAAAATTGAATTACAATTCTTTCCGAGTTATCAAATGCCTGCAACTTAACTTATGTAAAATCTGGATAGTATTTTTGTCGCCCATAGACAGTATGATAATTCCTTTAGAGACATTTAAACAAAAATTAAAAGCTATTAATTTGAACGATATTTTCATGTAGGTAAAAAAAATGCTGAATGTGCATTTCATTTATTAGAAGACATGTATAATACATTCTGTTTGGCATTACCCATATTACCCATTCATTTTTGTTTTCTTCGTGTTACAGTGCCACTAGGAACAGCCCACGTGACCAATTCTGATGTCCAATTCCGCGGATACACTATACCAGACAAGACAATCATTTTATCCAATCTGTATTCAGCATGTGTTGATCGTAAATATTGGTCAGAACCTCACAAATTTAAGCCAGAACGTTTTCTTGGTGATGGTGGGAAAATGTTGAAGCTCGACGCCTTCATACCATTTTCAACAGGTACAGTAAGTTACATCGTGAAATTTATATTCGCCTAAATCAAAACCATTCTAAATCGCTCACTCAGCGCTCAATTCATTCATTCCAAACACTCCAGACTCAAACCCATTTAAAAATATAACGTTGTTCAAAATAAATTTGGATAGAGAATATCGCGACTATCATAACTGACATAATTCAAATTGTAAGCGTCAAATTGGTTCTTGAAGAAATAGGAAGCTAACTATAGAACTATATATGTATATTTTATAAAAGGGAGGTAATCAATATCGCCAATTTTGTTCATACTGAACAAAATTTGCGATATTTGATTACCTCCCATTAAATTCACTCAAAACTCGCCCCACACGCTAATTTCAATTTCATCCTTAATCTTTCCAAAATAATTCACATTGTCAATTGCACGATGTTGTTGACTGTATGAAAATATAATCCTGTTTTAATACAGGGAAAACACTCTAAATGACAATAAAATTGGCAAAACAGTTAATAACATCGTAACATTTTCGTGTCCGTGGTCTAGAGGTAGAGCGTCGACCCAAAGGTCCTGAGTTCGATTCCCGGCTTTCGATCTTGGTTCTTTCATTGGCCCATACATTGGGCGCGAGTACTGGTGAATTTTTCCAGGAAGCAGAATCGAGTGGGATTAATATAAGTTGTGAGAACGTGTTTCCAAATCGATGCAAAATAAGTAGGCTTAAACCAAAAATGACACGATGAATGATTATGGAATGATATCAGAATGATATTGATTGTGTGAGTGGAATGTGTTTTGGATGCAATTAAGAGGAGGAAATATTATATCGGTAGTTTCTTACCATTGAGCGAAATTTGCGATTATATTTTTACCTCACTTTAAAAACCCACCGAATTGTCCTGATTTGTTTGACATTTCGGTCTTATCAGACGCTTTGAAGTACAAATTCGATAATAAAACGGGGAAATGATTTGATCGATTGGATTGGATTGTTGATCGTTATGAACGATTTTCACGCTTTTTGAACAATTTTGCAGTAATTTTTTTAATTGTTTGAGTGAATGCTTAGAATGGATTGGGGGGAGGGGTTAAGAATAGCTTTGATCGAGATGAATGTCAATTTCACGATGTTACTAACTGTACATTTTGACTACAATTTAAAAACTGCAACTACCCTTATTCATAAAACAAGAATATATAGGGCCACCAGCTTTGTGAAATTGAAATTCACCATACTCATATCTTAATCGCTCGCTCAGCGATTCTTTTATTCATTACAATAGGTGCCTTAAAGATTTGTTTATAAATAAAAAGATTGATTAAAAATTCCTTTGTCCACACAAATGCACCATATCGGACGAAAATCTTTGTTTTTAAATTAATTGAATTTTCAATCCAATACCATGGAAATGTGTTGCTTAACATCGACATGACATTTCATAGGAAAAAATAGTTTTTATCTTTAAATTTCGAAATCTGTTTGATTTTTCTAAATCGAAAGAGAACTGCCAAACTAATTTAATTTTTCCTTTGTCCACAGAAATGTCCGACCCCGCAAAAAAAGACGTTTATTCGACGTGCGGCTATGATTGCCGGATAATGTTTGTTTCTTTCGTTTTCCCCGTTTATGTAAATGATTCATTTTCGCAATATGTTTTATAAAAGTAAACATCACAGAAAAAGAAATCCGATAAATGACTAATATACATGAAGAAATTTACAGAATGGGTATTTGTAAATGTAATATTCACGCCCTTCACTGAGCATCATCATCATCTATCATGCTAACTAATTGTATCAATACTGTCGGTTGTGCTACATGTACTTGAATTCCTATCTGAAGCGTCAAGCGAAAAGGGACCATCCGTAAACCCCGTTGAAAAGATATTAGAAAAAAAAGGTTTGGGTCCATCATCGGTCAACCAGGGGTCGCATTTCAAAATTCTTTCACGGGAAGGTAGACTGATAATTCTTGTTTCAGGAAAAATAGCAAAGTGCAAAAAGTTTCTACCCTAGTCAGGCTGCGCAATGGGTCGAGACTTTACACATGACATCCGTAAACTGGATATTCGGAAAGAGATTAGATCCAGTACAGGTCAACCAGTAGGCGCATTTAGGAAATAATTACATCCAAAGGTAGAATAAATATTCTAGATTCATTAAGTGTAGTTTTCGGAAAGTTTCGACCCTAGTCCGTTTGTGCGGATTGAACAGTTTTGCCACGGGCGACACTTTGCACACTTCCCAGATGGTCTCTTTTCGAGTGACGGATTACATGTATTCTTCTTATTGTAGGTCCTCGCCAATGTTTAGGAGAGCCCCTAGCCAAGATGGAAATGTTTCTGATATTCGCCAACATGTTACAGAGGTTTAGTTTTCATCGAGAAGACGATAGCATTCCACATTCTATGAGGGCGAGGAATTTTCAGGCAACGAATTGTCCGGAGCCTTATAAGTTACGGGTCAAAACTCGAAACCGATGAGATATAAACAATGTCTTTCTTTAGAATAAAAATTTGTGTGAACGTTATAGTAATTGTTCCTTGCTGAGTACGTTTAAACACGTACAAGACGGGGACAATTTTTCAAAACAGTTTGTTAACCTGTTCATCTTGAACGCAAGGATGAATTGCTTTTGTGCTTCGTGGAACCCGATATACAATTAACCAGAAATAACACAGAATATGTGCAACGATAGAAATATTTTGAGATATAAATAATGCGTACTTAGTGTATTGTATGAAAAAAAATATCTGACGAGGTTGGGAGAATTGATAATCGTCGAGGCTCTGCCGAGACAGTTATCAATTCTCACAACCAAGTTAGATATTTTTTCATACAAAACAGTAAGTATGTATTATATTTATCTTATAACCTATATTTGTTTTGTTTTCGTCAATGTTTCTAACTGAAATGCAAGTTTCTAAAAATAACCGCATGATATCCTTGTTATGAAATATGTGATATCATATAAAATATCATAAGGGATGTTATCACATGAATATTTGTATAGTTATAAAATAAAATACTTTCAGTAACATAGCATTCTGTTGTAGATACGGATTTGCTGAGACGAAAAGGAATAGTCAAAGAGCAACGTGTTTTTTTCATATCGCCTTTACTCTTTTGAAAATGACACACATCCAAAAAATTTTATGTCTGAACTAAGCATTATCTTAGATAAATACAGTTTAACGCAAATCCTTGATGATTAAAGTACCTATGGCAGATTTCTAAACATGTGTGAAAAAATGCGTCCATTCAAAAATATGCATTAGTGGGAATTAAGAACGTTTTCTCAAGATTTTTATTTGTATCGACAATTTCAGTTAAATTTTACCGATCAACCACTATTGACGTTTGTCAAACATAACCCGCATCAGCATAATGCTTGCTTTTCTGTGGCTCAACTTATTGTCCATCTTTCTCTGTTTTTGTATTAGATGCGGCATAGGGGAAATGGACCGTAGTTTAAAGCTGCTCTCTTACAGATTGGGAAAATGTGACTTTTGAAAATTTTCGCAAAATCAATCGGAAGTAAAGATCTCGTCCTGTTGTAGTATTCAAAATGGTAAGATTTAATCTTGGAATACATGAAAAAAAGACCGATATTCCTGAATTTAGCGAAAAGTCATTCTGAAAAATAAAGCAACTACTAACGCCTAAAAAAAATTCTTCGATTTCGAGCCAACTATTTATGTATGTGGATTCCTCATGTTTGTCTTATTTGACAGCTGGAAATTTCATGTCAATACAAAGAAAAATGAATAATTATTCATGGAAATTAACCATTTCAAAATTTATAGACTGGAAATTGATAGACTGGATCCCTTTCTGATCTTGCCGCTTCGAAAAAATAAGTTACAAAATTATTGAAATATGTTGTTTTTAGTGCCAGTGCCCTTAGGCTTTTCTTAAGCGTCAAAAATACACACATTTACAAATCTAAGAACAATGATTTTATTTTTTCTGTGAAAACTGTGAAAGAGCACCTTTAACTGCACATAACAAAGTGTACCTTTGTACAGGCATCTCGAGATGCGTTCGTCCGAAATATTCTTCCTCATTTTGGTCAAAGGGTGCATAACTTTGTTACATCTCTAAACACCACTTAATATGTAAAAGCTCTCTTTGGTTAAACACAGAATTATTTTCTATTCTTAGAGAAGATGGCAAACCATCTGTCAACAGAATAGTTCACTTTCTACACGCCATTTGGTGCCATTTTAGACTAATTTGGGATAATCAAACTGTTAGTACTAAAATGCAGAATCATCTACTGTAACGGCCTTTGGCCCGTGGAGGCATGTCTCTTTCTGTCATTAATGTATTTTTGTTTACATTAAAGCGATGTGTTGTTGCAATGCCGTGTTATTGCTTGAGGGGTAAAGGATACATCATCCTCGGTCTAGGTTGTCAACATCTACTACAAAGTTGAACAGGATGAACAAAATGAGCGATATTTATAACTTCCCATCAATAGAGTATGCATATAAGTTCCAAAATTAGCTCCCATGTCTTCAGGAAAGTATTAGTCGTTTATAATTTCAATTATGTCAGTGAAATTGTGATTTTTTCTAGCTATATTTATATTGAATGTAGTCTTTGATCTTATCTTTTTTTAGAGATTTTGGTGCGTATTCGAAAGGTTTGGGTGAGTGTTGGGAATGAATGGAGTGTTGAGTGAGCGATTAAGCATGGTTTTGACCGGAATCAAGGTAAATTTCACTATGTTTCTAACTACACACTCAATTTCACATCAATTGAAATAACAGCATGTGCAGCATCTTAGGGTAAAGTGAGTGACGTCAAATTAAGAATGGAAATGACCGTAAGAACATAACAGATAATACTACGTAGATATGAATTGTTACAACTTTTCGATATAAAATTTTATGTTCATACATTTATTATAGTTTTTATACAGAATAAAAGCTTTAATATCTTATCACGAGAAAATTATGAGTTGAGCATGACAAAGGTTTTACAATATGGGACTCTGATGCTATCCAGATATAACACGATAAAATGGTTAATTGCTTTTAAATTAAGTTAACAATCAAATATTTGCAGAATTAATTTCATTTATAAATTCTCTCATCGCCAAAATGATCTGTTTACACTACAGTCTCCGATTACATTGTTGTTCTTTGAAAAATACATGCATACAAATAGAATCAAAAGTAAAACTGCTTAAAATGTGTACGAACTACAATTACTCAAAAACAAAATGGTTCACAATTGTAATGAAATATTTAACTCTGTGATATTTCTAACGATTGCAATTAAATGCAAAGTTAAGAATCAGATCGGCATGTGCAGACGCTCAGTCCGACCATTTTGCACTTTGTAAGATATATAATTATGAATTCAAGATTCTTTTAGATAGTCAGCGAATATTTTTTGTCATGTTCGCTTATTTTTATCGGACGATACTAAGTGCTCTCGAAACTTTGGGACGAAAAGTCTTACGAAAATTATCACGTGACCGCCTCTTTGGTTACAC
This sequence comes from Fragum whitleyi, assembly GCA_948146395.1. NCBI lineage: Eukaryota > Metazoa > Mollusca > Bivalvia > Cardiida > Cardiidae > Fragum > Fragum whitleyi. The sequence continues at coordinate 61,550,469 of OX411550.1, forward strand.
TCCTGTCTGTTTTGGCCGTGTTAAATTATATAGTAAATTGGCACATTTTGACAGTCTGTAGCTCCTTTAAAAAGCAAATTTGGGCTTAATAACTTAGTGCGGCTTAAAGAGCGTTATATGCTCTTGAATATCATTTCGAGAAAACAGTACCTTGCAGGATAAAATTTTTCACAATTTTTCATTGCGCACGACTACCCTAAAAATTCTCGTGGTAGGAAAGTATACGCAGACTTGGGTACCTCCACCAAAGGTCAGGCTCCAAGAAAAAATAGTTCGCAACTAAATGCATTTCATCTCATGCATGGAATGTAGCAGAGGTCTGGCACTTAGCTGAACCTCATTTCAAGCACTTTACTCTGACTCAAACAGTAAAACAGTGTGGCAAAAGGAGAACATCATTTTTTCTATCCGGACTATTTTAGGGTACAACGACCTCGGAAGTAATTCAAGACCGGAGCGGATCCTAAATATGAAACTTTTTATTTCCAATTTGGACAAAACTTCTTTCAACCTATGCATATGTGTATTACAACTTTCCATGTCTTTAAATTTTTCAAAAATATTACTTAGAAATGAAATGGCAGGAGAATTAGTACAAGGCCTATATTTCTGAAATTAGGACCAAAAAGGAAAAGTTTCAGTGTCCTTCACATGATGATTAGAAATTGACATAACTTTGGTAATAAGTGATCAATTTGCATAAAATAAAAAGTGTTTTGCAGCAAAATGATTCTTCTTTACTTTGTGATCCTTTTCAGATGTCTATGCTAAAAATTGGTTGCAAAAAATCATTATATGAATAAAAAAATGATTTTAAGTTTAATTTAAGTTCAATTTTTCTTTAAAAATCTAAATACATTCAAGAAAAAAACCCTCATGTATAGCTTATATTGTAAGTTTAATATTCAAAAACTAAGTCAAAGGTAAGAAACTCCCAGGAAAAGTTAATTGGACAGTGTTAAAAAGAGAAAAGTTCTAAATAAGAATTACTATTTGAGCCTGTAGAGCAAAATGGTGGCAGAATTAATTTTTTGTATAATATATTAGAATCTTTTAAAAGTACTATTTTTTTGCTTTTACCATTTTGATTGAAGAGTCTAAGCTGTATCCGATTCAAAATTATTTACGAAACAATGTAAAGGGGATCCCTAACAGGAAATATCCATACAGGGCTTAGGGTTTGGAAGCTTATTATCTTCATTTCAAGTGGTTACTTAGACTGCCAGCCAATCAAATTAGTGCCGTTTTGGTCATATGACACTGACATTGTGGGGTAGGTATAAAAGAAGATGAGGATTCCTTTTATTACCAAAACCAGCTATTCTTTCAATTTCCAGACATCTAAAAACAAATTCTTATTAAACATGATTTAAGGCAGCAGATGCAGAAGAAGAGGAAGCTGTTTTCAAAAAGAAAATATGTTTCATTAATTGAGAAGTAACCAACTAGGCCCTTGCAGTGAAGCTTATGAAACAAAAAAAAAAACACAAAAAACATGTACTATTTCTACTACAGATGACAACATTTCGAACGATCATATGTGTAACCTGCTACAATGACAAAAACAACACTTTTAGAATGAATCGCCTAAGTAGCAAATCCATCATGGAATTTCAATACAGTGAGGTTAAGGATTAACAAAATGTAAGTGAAACAAAGGAATATGTTGAGGTGATGGCATACATAATTATACATAGACTGTCCACTAACGGTGAAATTGACCGGCTGAAACAGAGCGACCTCTTATTCGAGCTCAAAACTATAGATCGGCACAAATGAGTTGTAACTACATATAAATAAATTTGAGGATACAAGAATATTACACTCAAAATCCCTTAAAGGGGGGGGGGGGGTAAATCATATTGCAACCTTTTTCCAGAGAGAGAAGGAGAGAGAGAGAGAGAGAGAGAGAGAGAGAGAGAGAGAGAGAGAGAGAGAGAGAGAGAGAGAGAGAGAAAGAGGGGAGGGAGGCAGGGAGAGAGAAACAGAGAGCCAGACAGACAATGACAAAGAGACAGATAGAGATGGGGACAGACACACAGACAGAGGTACTGTAAGAAAGCTCATTCAAGCAAGGTTTGATTTTCCAACAAAAGTTTGTATTTTTAGTCTATTTGAGTTGAACTGTTGATTCTGAACCCAAAAACATATATAAGGTCCTATCGACCATCATTCATACCAACAAGCCCATTAAGTGGCTAATATTCTAGGGTGATGGCATTATCCATACCTTTTTCAGATGAAAATTTTAGTTCTTTACAGCCCAAACTTCTTGTTCAGATGATCAAATTGTGCAGACAGCTTGTTATGACATAATGGGAAAAAACCAAAGCATTCCGGAGGAATCAAAGTACTTTAAAGGCGTGAAATCAACAATTTAATATTTTTTTAAAAAATTTAATTCAAATTTTAAAAATATTGAAAGGTTCTTATCAGAAACCAGTTCTTGATCATATTTACTAGTTGACTGTGACATTTGAATCAAAAATTTATAAAAACAACATAGCAATCAATGTTTTTGTGTGACCCCCCCCCCCCCCCCCCCATCTCCATATAGGTTACACTCCTGTCTGTTTTGGCCGTGTTAAATTATATAGTAAATTGGCACATTTTGACAGTCTGTAGCTCCTTTAAAAAGCAAATTTGGGCTTAATAACTTAGTGCGGCTTAAAGAGCGTTATATGCTCTTGAATATCATTTCGAGAAAACAGTACCTTGCAGGATAAAATTTTTCACAATTTTTCATTGCGCACGACTACCCTAAAAATTCTCGTGGTAGGAAAGTATACGCAGACTTGGGTACCTCCACCAAAGGTCAGGCTCCAAGAAAAAATAGTTCGCAACTAAATGCATTTCATCTCATGCATGGAATGTAGCAGAGGTCTGGCACTTAGCTGAACCTCATTTCAAGCACTTTACTCTGACTCAAACAGTAAAACAGTGTGGCAAAAGGAGAACATCATTTTTTCTATCCGGACTATTTTAGGGTACAACGACCTCGGAAGTAATTCAAGACCGGAGCGGATCCCTTTGCAGCGGACGCCATGTTTGTACGGCACGCTATGAAATCAGCAGTAACATTTTTGATGGTTTCTCCCATCAACAGTGTATGTATTCAATGAAGAATAGTCTATGCACTGCACAAATATTGTTTATTCGTCCCTCGGGCCTTTGAGCTACTTTGTAATTGTATCGATCCTTGTTTTTGCAATCGTAAACACTGGGTTATCTCCCTTGTCATGCTGTTAAAAATAATTTGCTTCATTTGTAAGCCTGCAGAAGTGCTCGCCAACTTCTCTGGGTCGATTGTCTGATCTTACGTTATATTGCAAGCTCTCTGATTGGACGATACATATGTCTCGGCCAAAAAGATAGGTTGTTATGTGATATAGAGCATTTTCATAGAATTTTACTGGTTGGTGAAGCTTCATTTCTGCAGGCAGTTTAATTGACAAGATTCTAGACTGTTAAAATAATTATTGTCATTGTATAATAAGTACCTACAATGTCATCTAGAAATTGGTTCATGCACTTGTTTGATGCCAGGGTATTCCATGTGAAATTACTAGCAAAAGTACATTTCAACAATAGAGAATTGTCTGTTGTACAGTTTAGATCCAGATCAGGTTGCACATTTATTGAACATTGGCTCATATTACTAGTAACAAGTTTATTTGTCTTATGCCTATTATACATGGTAAATTAAGATGTTTTTGGAGATTCTAATGTCATTCGGCTCTCATTCACAATCTGGTAGCATAGACTGAGATTAGCCTGCACATTCATGCAGTCTGATCTTGATCTTTGCTTCCCTATAGAAATTTATGGTGTGTATCATTAGAATTTAGTATTGATACACAGTAAAGGTGTCGATTCTGATTTGATTAGTAGAAAAGTATGTTAAAGTTCCCTTTTTCCTGTCTTTGCAGTCGTTTACCGCAAAGTCACACACTGTACACTTGGAGTTGATGGTATTAAACTGGATGAAAGGATTTTTTGAAATGGGTCTCTTCTTCATTTATCCTGAGGCATCACAGTAAACGAACTGAAGGGAGATGGACATACATCACGACGCAGGTAGTGATTTGCCTGACAATATATCTGTCACATCCAGCCATGGCAGTTTATCAAGGCTGGAGACTGCCAAGGTTGACTTGGCGTATGCTGAAAAAGAAATTGAACTCAAACAGAATAAAGCCATTCTTGAAGAGAATGAGAAGATTCTTAAGGCGAAACTTGAAAGACAAAGGGCCGAAATCGAGAATAAATTAGTGTTGTTAGACAAACAAAAACAGGTCGAAATTTCGGAGCTTGAAGTAAAGATAGAACAGTCATCAGTGTGTAGTAGACCTAGAACACCTGAACCCAACAAACATACCGAACGGTATCTTCCGACGCCATATCATGACAGGCCCATGCCGATATTAGATTTACAAATGAACAAAAAATTAAATGTTGATCAATCCTCAAATCCAGACAGGCCGATGCCTGTATTGAACTCACAAACAGATGAAAATAGGAATCAATCTCCAAAACCCGTTGTAAATAGGGCCATAAATAATAACAATACAAACAACTTGTCAACAACACAAAATCCACAAGAGGATCTGGCAAATTTCCTTTTGAAAAAGGACCTTATGTTACATCGCTTCTCCGTATTTGACGATAGAGCAGAGAATTACCTATACTGGAAGACAAACTTTCAGGCTCTTATACAGGAACTTTCAGTATCTTCAAGAGAACAATACGATTTATTGGTAAGATACCTTGGTCCGGAATCGAAGAGACATGCAATTCGTATTCAAGCTGCCAACGGACGAAACATCGACAATGCGGTGAAAAGATTATGGGACAGATTAGATGAACGCTACGGTGCGCCAGAACTTATTGACGCGTCTCTTAGGAGTAGGTTGAGTTCATTTCCAAAAATCGATGCCAATTCTTTCGCGAAACTATACGATTTGTCAGACTTACTATCCGAGGTCCAAGCAGCATCGGAAGACCCACTGTACAGGGATTCTCTGTCATATTTGAATACAGCTGGAGGGGTGAACCCAATATTGACAAAATTACCTGGATTTCTGCAGGGAAAATGGACACAAAGAGCTACAGAATACAAGAGGACCAACAACGTTTTGTACCCGCCTTTTTCTTTTTTTGTACAGTTTGTTGTTGATAATTGCTCCATGTTAAATGACCCTAGTATTCAATTTGGTGTTAGTAAGCCTCCAAGGGATGGCAATTTAAAGAATAGAAATGTCTTTAGTAAGAAAACGGGGGTGGAAAGCCAAAGTTCAGATACAGAGTCAAAAAGAAGTAATGGTTTTCAATGCTTTCTTCATGGCACAAATTCTCATAGCATGCAATCTTGTAGGGAATTCAAGAAGAAGTCTCTTGCAGAAAAGAAACAAATTTTGAGAGAAAATAAGCTTTGTTATAAATGTTGTTTTGCTGGTCATAGTTATAGAAACTGTCGAGAAATGATCAAATGTAGCATTTGTCAAAGTGAAAGCCATTGCACAGTTATGCATCCTCCAGTTATTGCTGATAATGGTGGGGAGATAAGAAATCAAGGTGGGGAGCAGGTAAATTCAAAATGTACCCAAATCTGCAACAATCCAAATTTTACAGGTAGATCTTGTTCGAAAACCATTCTGTGCCGTGTATACCCAGAGGGAGAACAACATAGGTCAATAATTACGTATGCGGTCATAGACGACCAGAGTAATAGAACCTTGGCCAAGTCAAAGTTATTTGATGCCCTAAACTTGCGATCTGAATCTATCGAGTATTCCCTCTCTTCATGTGGAGGTACCATGACAGTTAGCGGTAAGCAGGGTTATAATTTAGTAGTAGAGGCCCTTAACTCGAGTTGCTCATATACCATACCCTCTGTCATAGAATGTGACGAGATACCTGATAATAGGGAAGAAATTCCAACCCCTGACATGGCCCATTTTCATGATCATTTGAGTGAACTATCCAGTCATTTACCTCCTTTAGACCCTAATGCTCAGATTTTACTCCTTATTGGGAGAGATATACCAGAGGTACACCATGTTGAACGCCAACTTATAGGACCACGGGGTACACCCTTTGGACAGAAATTAGGCCTTGGCTGGGTTATAGTGGGCAATGTTTGCTTAGGTAAGATTCATAGTGTCAAGGTTATGAAAACGCACTTGCACTCAGTGGGTAGGGGGTCTATTTTTGAGCCCTGTGAATTAGCTCTAAATGTAAAAACTCAGGATTATTTGGCCAGGGATATTTTTGGTCAGACAGCAAGTGATAATGTAAAAGGGCTCTCACAAGAGGACAGACAATTTCTCCAAGTCATGGACCGTTATTTTAGAATGGGACCTGATGGCAGATGGGTTGCCCCATTACCATTTAGAGAGAGTAGGTTTAACCTCCCAAACAATTTTGAACATGCTCAAAAACGAGCTCTCTCGCTAGATAAGAGCTTAAAAAGGGATGCAAATAAGTGGGAACATTTCAAAATTTTCATGGCAAATATTTTTCAAAATAGCCAGGCAGAGGTTGCTCCGCCTCTTGCAAAAGGTCAAGAGTGTTGGTACTTGCCCATCTTCGGGGTTTACCATCCCAAGAAACCAGACCGGATTAGAGCAGTTTTTGATTCCTCGTCTAAATATAAAGGAGTATCTCTAAATGATGTTCTCCTTCAAGGCCCAAACCTAACAAATAGCTTATTAGGTGTGCTTATTAGGTTCAGAGAAAATCCCATCGCTATTGCGGCTGACATTCAACAAATGTTTTATTGTTTTAAGGTCGAGTCAAAGCATCTGGATTATCTAAGATTTCTCTGGTATCAAGACAATGACATAACCAAACCATTAATCCAATATAGAATGAAGGTACATGTTTTTGGGAATAGCCCATCACCTTCTGTTGCCACATACGGTCTTAGGAAGGCTGTTGAAAATGCAGAGCAAAAGGTTAAGGCCTTTGTTAATAACAATTTCTATGTAGATGATGGCATGACATCTGTCAAGGGGCCAGATGATGCTATAAATCTGATAAGAAATACTCAGTGTGTATTACAGCAAAATGGGCACATTAAGCTACACAAAATTGCCTCTAATTCTAAAGAGGTGATGAACGCCTTTCCGCAAGATGACCTGTCCAAGGACTTGAAAGAGATAGATTTATGGTCTGATCAGATCCTTCCAGTTCAACGTACTTTAGGGCTAATATGGGACTTGAATAAGGATATTTTCACTTTCGAAGTTTCGAATATTGTCAAACCATACACTCGCAGAGGAGTGTTGTCAACCATCAACAGTCTCTATGATCCGTTAGGTTTTATCGCGCCTATTGTCTTAAGAGGTAGGATAATTCAGAGACAGTTGACCGAGTCGTCTCTAGACTGGGACGCGCAATTGCCCGAAGAGTTTCTTCATATTTGGGAAAAATGGAGAGAATCTTTATCAGAGTTAGCACATGTTGAAATTTCCAGAGTTTGCATTCCAAAACTCTTAATTCAAAATAATACTCTTGCAAAATCAGAAATTCACGTATTCTGTGATGCGTCTCAATTAGCAATTGCTTCAGTAGTATATCTGAAGACAGTAGATAATGATGGGAAGTGTTTTGTAGGTTTCCTGATGGGTAAATCCAAAGTAGCCCCAAGTCATTGCACCTCAATCCCTAGGCTGGAGCTATGTGCTGCAGTTCTTGCCTCGGAATTGTGTTACACTGTCACTAGTCATTTGAGCATCAATATAGATCAGGTGAAATTTTATACTGATAGCAAAGTAGTTTTAGGCTACCTCAATAATCGGAAGAGAAGATTTTACACATATGTAACAAACCGTGTAGATACAATCTTGAAATTTACAAGTGCCAACCAATGGAATTTTATTCCTACTGATCAGAACCCGGCAGACTCTGGTACGCGATTCGTGACAGAACATAGCTCGCTGTTCGATCTTTGGCTTTCTGGACCTGGGTTTTTGCTGAGTCATCATAATGAAAGTGAGATATGTTCCTTTGATTTAGTAAATCCGGAAGATGACAAAGAGATCAGACCCGTTGTGTCGACTCAGGCAACAAGCGTAAAGCAAATTGCATGTTTCGAGACAATAAGGTTTGCCAAATTTTCAGACTGGTCAAAACTTGTATGCGCATTGGCAGCTTTAAAGAGAAAGGCAAGGTCAATAAGCAAGGATGGTTTAAGCATTGGAACAGATTCTAGGTTAGACAGTTTTAGACAGACTGAGTTATTCATTGTTAGACTGGTCCAAGAAGAGTCATACAAGCAAGAAATTTCTGTTTTAAAAGCAGGGGAAAGTGTGTCTAAGCAAAGTGTCCTTAGGAAACTGGACCCATTCATAGATGAGAATGGCTTGTTACGTGTTGGAGGTCGTTTGAGAAAGGCCAAAATTAGTGCAAATGAAAAACACCCTATAATTTTACCAGGTAGAAGCCATATTGCCTCATTGATTATCAGACATTTTCATTGTAAGGTGTTTCATCAGGGTCGTCACATAACAGAAGGTGCAGTACGATCGGGGGGATATTGGTTAGTTGGTGGGAAGAGTGTGATATCTTCATTCATATACAAATGTGTAGGGTGCAAAAGACACCGGGGTCAGTTGTCGAGTCAGAAAATGGCAGACTTGCCTAGTGATAGATTGTTACCGGGACCTCCTTTTTCTTCGGTTGGTGTCGATGCGTTTGGACCATTCGAAGTAGTCACAAGAAAAACACGGGGAGGCCAAGCTAACTCCAAACGCTGGGGGGTTATTTTCACATGTTTAACAACTAGGGCAATTCATATCGAGATTATTGAGAGCATGAGTAGTTCTTCATTCATAAACGCACTCGGGCGTTTTATTGCTATTAGAGGAAAAGTGGACCTTTTTCGTTCTGACAGAGGTACCAACTTTGTGGGTGCCACTGACAAAATGAAAATAGATTCAATAAATATTGAAGACAATGAAATCAATCAATTTCTTTTCAATCAAGGCTGTTCTTGGAAGTTTAATCCGCCACATGCTTCCCACATGGGTGGGGTATGGGAGCGTTTAATTGGGGTGATACGTAGGATTTTGGATGTCATGCTTTCTGAGATTTCTGGAAAAAACTTGACCCATGAGGTCTTGGTTACGTTCATGTGTGAAGTAATGGCTATTGTGAATGCTCGTCCATTGACATCAGTATCGACAGATCCTGACATGCCAATGGTACTTTCACCATCTGTCTTGTTAAATCAAAAGGTAGTAGTTGATATGCCTGAAATAAATAGTGATCCCAAGGATATGTATTTGGCACAATGGAAAAGAGTGAAATTGCTTGCAGACACATTTTGGAAGAGGTGGCAGCGCGAGTTTTTGCAAACTCTTCAAAACAGACAAAAGTGGCAGGAAAATAAACCCAATTTGGAAATTGGGGATATTGTCCTGATGCGTGAGAAAACATTGCATAGGAACCAATGGCCATTAGGACGGGTCATTAATGCATTTCCAGATGATGATACTAAGGTTAGAAAAGTAGAGGTCGAGGTCATTCGGAATGACAAACGCACAAGTTATGTTAGACCATGTACAGAGTTAGTACTCTTGTTAAGTGAAGATAATTGATCTTTTAATGTGAATGTTTAACTTTCTCCCATACAGGACCTGGTCTTGATGTCCTTATAATGAAGGGCTTGGAAACATTGAGGCAGAGACAGAGAACTGTTAATCAGGATTTTCTCCTTTGCTTCAATAGTTTTGTAATACATTGCACACAAACTCAGTATCCATGGTGTATGTTTCTTATTCCACTTTCACAGTAGGTCACCCATAAAGTAAGTGTCTTGTTTGGGAGAGAGTTAAGACACAGATATGTACTGCATTGATAAAGTTTGTTTATATTGAACATTTTTCACTCAATGTTTTAATGCCTTTGATTTAGTTTGATGAATGTTTTATTCATTATTAGTTTAGTGATATTATAAGGTAATAATATCAGGTGGGGAGTGTCATGTTCGCTTATTGTTATCGGACGATACTAAGTGCTCTCGAAACTTTGGGACGAAAAGTCTTACGAAAATTATCACGTGACCGCCTCTTTGCAGCGGACGCCATGTTTGTACGGCACGCTATGAAATCAGCAGTAACATTTTTGATGGTTTCTCCCATCAACAGTGTATGTATTCAATGAAGAATAGTCTATGCACTGCACAAATATTGTTTATTCGTCCCTCGGGCCTTTGAGCTACTTTGTAATTGTATCGATCCTTGTTTTTGCAATCGTAAACTCTGGGTTATCTCCCTTGTCATGCTGTTAAAAATAATTTGCTTCATTTGTAAGCCTGCAGAAGTGCTCGCCAACTTCTCTGGGTCGATTGTCTGATCTTACGTTATATTGCAAGCTCTCTGATTGGACGATACATATGTCTCGGCCAAAAAGATAGGTTGTTATGTGATATAGAGCATTTTCATAGAATTTTACTGGTTGGTGAAGCTTCATTTCTGCAGGCAGTTTAATTGACAAGATTCTAGACTGTTAAAATAATTATTGTCATTGTATAATAAGTACCTACAATGTCATCTAGAAATTGGTTCATGCACTTGTTTGATGCCAGGGTATTCCATGTGAAATTACTAGCAAAAGTACATTTCAACAATAGAGAATTGTCTGTTGTACAGTTTAGATCCAGATCAGGTTGCACATTTATTGAACATTGGCTCATATTACTAGTAACAAGTTTATTTGTCTTATGCCTATTATACATGGTAAATTAAGATGTTTTTGGAGATTCTAATGTCATTCGGCTCTCATTCACAATCTGGTAGCATAGACTGAGATTAGCCTGCACATTCATACAGTCTGATCTTGATCTTTGCTTCCCTATAGAAATTTATGGTGTGTATCATTAGAATTTAGTATTGATACACAGTAAAGGTGTCGATTCTGATTTGATTAGTAGAAAAGTATGTTAAAGTTCCCTTTTTCCTGTCTTTGCAGTCGTTTACCGCAAAGTCACACACTGTACACTTGGAGTTGATGGTATTAAACTGGATGAAAGGATTTTTTGAAATGGGTCTCTTCTTCATTTATCCTGAGGCATCACATTTTTTGTGTACTGCAACATGTTGATATCCATTCTGCCCAATTTCACCATTTGGTGCACATATGAATTTGTTGGAAATGCAGTACACAGGTTTACATAGCATTCGGAACATCACTCGGCCATTTCCGTAAACTGCAACAGGCCTCGGATGTATGTAAGGCGGATGGGTAATATGTAACAAAATCGTGCATTTCGTTAGGCGGAAACATTGTAAGAAAAACTAGCACTGTAGATTTATATCTTTTACAGTAAATAATGGCTGAAAATTCTTTATTTTTGAGAATGACGAATCATTCTCAAAAATTAAGATTTTTTTCAGCCGTTATTTAAGAATCTAAAGATATTTATATTAGGATACGATGGTTTTACGTCAGTGACTTAAACGAGTAGCGTTGGCGACGTCGAATGTTTTCGCTCACATTTTTGAGGGCTAACGCCATTTTAACAGACGTCATCGAGTTTTTCCAAAGGTTTCGCGTATTTTTTGAAAATAGTCCGTCTATGTACATCAGAGGTTGATCGTGAGATTGGCCGAGTGCTGTTCCGTATGGTTTACATAGTATCATTCGGTTAGTCTAGAACTGTATTTACTTCCTGCTCTTCACACGAAGTTTGTACGGTAGAGGCGCGTTAGTGGCGGTAAACGTCCTCGGTTGTAGCGAGTGTTTAATGTTGTCGTTCTCACGTAGAAAGTTGAATCTCTGTAACATGTTTGCAAACACCATAAATAGTTCCATCTTGGCCAAGGGTTCTCCTAGACACTGGCGAGGACCTGAAAAATACAGGTGTATAATTTAAAGAAGTTAAAGTACTGAAAAGAAAAGCCATCTGTAACTGACCAATAACAGATTGGTAAATCCATCGGAGTCATCCAAGAGGACATTGTATAACGAATTGAAAATGAAAAGCAAATTTTGCCGGAAAATATTGAATCTTTTGTAAATATATTTGGAAAACGTCTACTCTCGAAAAAAAGCATTTTATGGATTGAAAAAAATTAACTTTTTTATTTTACACATTTATCCCCACTCCGAAATTGACATTTATCTCGATCAAAACCATTCCAAATTACTCGCTTAGCGCTCCATTTATTGATTCGAAACACTCATTCAGACCATTCAAAAGCGCTCCAAACTCACTGAAAATGATAGAATCAACAAGTTCATTCAAAACAAATATAGCTAAAAACAAGAGTGCCATCGTCACAAAATACGCCGCCACATTGCTGCTGTTTCACAGAAATAATTGTAGACACTACTTATTTTGACAGAACCAAATTGAAAATGACCAAGTTTCATTTAAATCAAGACAAAAAGTTAGGAGGAGTTGCCTTCACATGGCTGCAATTTCAATAAGCCCCAGGCACTAAGTTTTAAGGGGGCATAATTCAGGGAAATAAATGAGCCATAAAATCCTTGATCCATGTACATCTTCAAATTATGGTGATGACATTGACCAAGTTTCATTTAAATAAAGACAAAAAGTAAGGAGGATTTGTGTTCAAAAGGCTGCAATTTCAATGAGCCCTAGATACTAAGTTTTTAAGGGGCATAACTCAGGCAAAAATCAACAAACCATAAAATCCTTCCTTCATGCACATCTACCAATTGAGGTCATAACATTGACCAAGTTTCAAGAAGATCCAGCCGGAAACTTAGGAGGAGTTGCGTTGACAAGAAAAGTGGACCCAGAGACTAAGTTTTAAGGGGCATAACTTAGGCAAAAATCAATGAACCGTAAAATCCTTCCTTCATGAACATCTACCAATTGAGGTGATTACATAGACCAAGTTTCAAAAAGATCCAGCCAGAAACTTAGGAGGCGTTGCGTTGACAAGAAAAGTGGACCCAGAGACTAAGTTATCAAGGGGCATAACTCAGGCAAAAATTAACGAACCATAAAATCCTTCCTTCATGCACATCTACCAATTGAGGTGATAACATCGACCAAGTTTCAAAAAGATCCAGCCAGAAACTTAGGAGGAGTTGCGTTGACAAGAAAAGTGGACCCAGAGACTAAGTTATCAAGGGGCATAACTCAGGCAAAAATCAATGAACCGTAAAATCCTTCCTTCATGCACATCTACCAATTGAGGTGATTACATTGACCAAGTTTCAAGAAGATCCAGCCAGAAACTTAGGAGGAGTTGCGTTGACAAGAAAAGTGGACCCAGAGACTAAGTTATCAAGGGGCATAACTCAGGCAAAAATCAACGAACCGTAAAATCCTTCCTTCATGCACATCTACCAATTGAGGTGATAATATTGACCAAGTTTCAAGAAGATCCAGCCAGTAGTTTAGGAGGAGTTGCGTTGACAAGAAAAGTGGACGGACGTACGGACGGACGGATGGACGGACGGATGGACGGACGGACGGATGGACGGACGGACAGACGGAGAAGATGACGCCAATATACGTCCGCCTCAAAAAAAGTGGACCCAGAGACTAAGTTATCAAGGGGCATAACTCAGGCAAAAATTAACGAACCATAAAATCCTTCCTTCATGCACATCTACCAATTGAGGTGATAACATCGACCAAGTTTCAAAAAGATCCAGCCAGAAACTTAGGAGGAGTTGCGTTGACAAGAAAAGTGGACCCAGAGACTAAGTTATCAAGGGGCATAACTCAGGCAAAAATCAATGAACCGTAAAATCCTTCCTTCATGCACATCTACCAATTGAGGTGATTACATTGACCAAGTTTCAAGAAGATCCAGCCAGAAACTTAGGAGGAGTTGCGTTGACAAGAAAAGTGGACCCAGAGACTAAGTTATCAAGGGGCATAACTCAGGCAAAAATCAACGAACCGTAAAATCCTTCCTTCATGCACATCTACCAATTGAGGTGATAATATTGACCAAGTTTCAAGAAGATCCAGCCAGTAGTTTAGGAGGAGTTGCGTTGACAAGAAAAGTGGACGGACGTACGGACGGACGGATGGACGGACGGATGGACGGACGGACGGACGGACGGATGGACGGATGGACGGACGGACAGACGGAGAAGATGACGCCAATATACGTCCGCCTCCGGCGGCGTATAAAAAAACGCGATCTCGCTGAAAAAATTGAAAATTGGAAGCGCCTGAAAGGCTCTTGAATAAACAGGCAGCTATTTATAGATCTTGTATGCATATTTTATGAAAGGGAGGTAATAAATATCGAAAGTTTTATTCATCCTTTACAAAACTAGAGATTTGGGATTGCCTCCCTTTTAATTCCCCTCAAAACTCGCTCATCACAATCACTCAATGTCATGCAAAATCATTCCAAATCATTTACCTTTCAATTTCACTACTTTTTTAACTTAAATTGCAAATGAATTAATTCTTTTGGTAAATACTCTGGAAAAATTGCTCGTTATAAGTATTTTTTTCTCAACATATTTAGAATGCCTATGAACGCAGGGCTTGAATTAAAGTGTTTCGACGCAATGATCGAAAAGAGAAGTTTTCAGCATGTAGTTTTTTATCCTACACGTCAGTCTCAATACACACTAGAAGATAATAGGTTTGGCTAAAGAGACAGTCACAAAATCCGACAGTGTCTCTAATGTTTCTCAATTCCTCTTAGATATAAGCCTTTTTTTCAAACACTCAGCTAATTAGTTAAGTTTAGAAACCGATCTTTTGTCCTGCCTCTGAAGCCATGTCGTCTCTATTAAATCTCGTCTTACTATACTTTACAACATCATTAGAATGACATGCCTCTCGACAAAACTCATTTCAAATCACTCGCTCAGCGCTCCAATCCTTCAATACTAACACTCATTCAAATCACTCAAAAACGCTCCGAAAATGGTCAAAGACAAAGCTTTTTTTAAAAGGGGAAAAGTCGTTTTTGTCAAATTGGACGAAATCATCGATTATGTTTTCCGTCCCTTGAATACAATTCTAAACTCGCTCATAAAACTCATTCAATTTCATTCGAAAATAATTCCAAAATCATTCAACTTATCAATTTCATCAGTAAACCATACCTGTAAACTTGACTGAAGATAAGCGTATGGCAGCCAATCCTTACTTCGGTCTTTCTTTGTCAACCGCAACTTGTCAATCTACTAAAACATCTTACCTGTAGAGAAAGGTATAAAAGCAGGAACTTTCTTCAATTTACCCATGTCGTCTAGGAATCTATCCGCTTTAAACTTGTCCGGTTCTGTCCAGTATTTCGGATCGTTGATCGCCGAATACAGGTTGGGTATAACGACAGAGTTAGCCGGGATGGTGTAGCCATAAAGTTCTGTGTCTGTTTTTACACTGTGGGACGCGGACAGTGGCACTGAAATATTACAAAACATGGTCCTCAAGGGAACCACTTGCAAAGAGCCTTTTTGAAATTTCTTAATACATACATATCATATGGCTTGATTGATTGATTGAATGGAGTTTAACGCCGCTTCCAACATTATTTCAGTTATATCGCGGCGGCTGGAGCACCTAACAATGGTTCCCTGGTATTTCTCTCACCAGTACAACCACAATATTCTTTCCTAGCCTCCAGCTGCTATCTCACATAGGTCTACGATTATCAACCCATTGGTGAGAGACAAATAGTCGGAAAGAATGAGTGCCGCCGTCGGGGATCGAACCCGGGACCTCTAGATTGACAGTCCGACGCGCTACCAACTGCGCTATGACGGCGGCCTCATATCATATGGCATTATATCATATAAATTAACGTAGATGTTACAGTTAACAACATCGTGAAATTCACAAGATGAATGATCTTGGAATGATTTTGGAACGAGGTTGAATGAATGTGTGGAGCGACTTTTGAGTGAATTTAATGGGAGGTAATCCAGTATTGCAAATTTTGTTCAGGATGAACAAAATTAGCAATATTGATTACCTCCCTTTAATAAAATATGCATTAAAGTTCTGTAAATTACTTCCTATTTTTTCAAGAACCTATCAGACGCTAACAATTTCAATTATGTCAGGGAAATCACGATTATTTTTTTCCTATTTGTTTTTATTTTTAATGTAGCTGTTGGTTGTATACTTTTTAGTCATTTGGAGAGTTTTTGATCGATTTGAATGAATGTTTGGAATGAGTGATTAGAGCGTGGATTGATTGATTTAGAATGGTTTTGATTGAGTTAAATGTCAATTTCACGGTGTAATTAACTGTAATAAGACATCGCATTTAAAAAAAACACTGCAAAATTGTTAAACAAGAGCCCGCGGATGTCATATATCGTTCAGCTGAGTATGCGAGTTACAAGTTTTATTAACAGTTCTATGACATATATCGAAAAAAAAACGTGGGACTAAAACTTCCAATATGAATATAAAAATTCTGTTTAGTGATTTATGTGAAAAAATTAATACTCAATTTAAAAACTGTATGTCTTCGTGTTTAGAAGGAGATGGGTTTTTTTTTTCAAAAACCCGTTTTCTATCATGTTCATCATGAATGCCACAAGGCTTTCTTCATGGGTTATAATAATTCAATCATTTTCGCAGAACGCGTAAATCAATGTTGGTGCAAAAAATAAACATTTCAGGCCTAAATGTTTGAGATGAATAAATTATTATTGATGTATGTCTATAAAAAAATCGGTCTGAAAGTAATCAACATTCTTTCGTTTGGAGCCATAACGCACATCTCTTTTGGGGAAAATAGAAATTGTATTCTCTTTAGTTTAGAAAGAAAAGACCGTGAACGGTACCCTCTATATTTTAATGTAAAATTTGAAAACACATAACTGTGCAGGGTTAATTTTCAAGTTGGCACATGGTCGCTTGTTGCTGGAAGCAAATAAGAATGTTAGATTTTGATGAATAATAGTGACAGTACACCCTAAATATATTAAAATTGAAATATAAAATTAATTTCTAAAACAATTTTGAACTGAACAGCAGATTTAAATAAAAAAAATGTTTGATTTGTTTTGTTTTGTTTGATTGCTTGTTTGTCTGATGTTCGTATCCCAGACGAGCCCCCAAATGTTACGCGCAAATGTAACAAGAATAAAGAAGGCAGCAACAAACTTTACAATTAACAATATTTCTTGACAATAATACCAGAATAATTGACAAAATGAAATTAATTAAAAAACAAGTTACAATACTTTGAATTTTTAATCCTAAAGTTTTTAATTTAAGATCCAATTTAATTAAGTTCCTGGTCCACAAATAATAAGTCCTTTTTGTCCACACAAATGCCATATATCGGACAAAAATAGTCGTTTTTTTAATTATTTGAATTTTCAATCCAATAACATGGAAATGTGTTGCTTTATATCGTGTTATGTATGTATGAATGTAAAATGTATAATGGTTTTTCCCGTGTCTATTATTAGAATTAGTCCGGGAAATTTCCGATCCCTTGACTGTTAGGTAAACATGTATGTTTCTAAAGATTCCGTTCTATATTTCTACTTACAATCCGGGATTTCACAACAGATAGCAAATAATGAATTAAGTACAAAGATCTGGAAGTTTGGAAAAAAGGACTTAGACAAATGTATAATACCAAATATAACAGGTTTAAACCTCCTGGAGAGTTATACTCCTTTTCAATATTGAAAAATTGAAAAGGAGTTTTAATGATCTTTATTATTATTTGGTTCCCTTAGGAATGTTGTGTTGTAATTTTAAGCCTCGTGGTTCGTGGTTCGTGAGTAGAAGATTTCTGACGATTGTTTGCTTTCTGGAATCAGGGATTCCAAACAATTCTGCTTTTTTCAAGATAAAGATGATTAAGGCGATTATGAAAGCTCTAAGCCTGACAATTTAGGGGGAGACATTTCTAAGTTTTTTTTTCACTTAGTTGTCATGGCAAAAAGATGTATGCATAGATTCGAATTCTGTAAAGTATTTTGGAAGTGCTTGACCCATAAATAACTCCTGTAAAGATTAATTAAAATCTAACGGATAGTTGGGAATGAGAAAACCTTATAAAAAATGTGAACGAACGGACGCCAGGCACTAATTGATCACATTATCACGCCTTAGGAACTTTTTTCTCAAGTGAGGTAAAAAGGAAAAAATTCGATCTTGGTCAGCCAGAGCAGACTGTAATGCCATTCACACTTCCAAGATATGCTTTTTTCGTATATCCGGCACTACTGTAAATCTGCAAAGCATGGACGCATTGCTTGACACAGAAGTGCTTATTTCTGTTGACAAATGAGCAATTTGCATCATTTTGTAGCGAAATAGAAGAGAAGAAAATGGCACCCAAACCGTTTACATGGAGTTCGATTTTGTTTTGAAAATAGGCAACCAGGAAAAGGTCCCATAGTTGTATATCTATGTGACTTATTCCGCCATATTATTTGGCCGACACTTATTGTAAACACATTCATTTAAAAAACAGTTTTGATCATTCCAAATCGGTAGATGGGTTGATGACCGTAAATCTAATTTGGTGAGCAGCTGAGACTTTGAACGAACATAGCATTGTTTTTTATTGTTGGGGGTCTATTGATGGATGATCACGTCGCCAAATTTCAGACCACAGTTCTGATAAAAATTACGATAAACCTTATTCAACCAACAAACCAACATTAAGGTAATGGACCAGTAATAGTTACGCCACATTTCGAACTCATGATCTTTCACAATGCTAATCGTGAAATCATTAGGAAACATCGGTTAACAATGATAAAGTTCATACTTTCCGAAACGTAGCGGAACTTTTACGGATCCGTTTCTTTAACACGTGAAGACTTATTTTACGGACCAAGAAAAATGTTTACCAATAGAAGCCATCCTCTGGATTTCCATCAAAGTTGAGTTTAAATAAGGAAGTTTGTCTCTATCGGAATACAGGATTGGTTTATTGCCGACCACCTACAAAGTAACATATTAACCCAATTGAAAACTTCTGGTCTGAAATTCAATTGTAAACCTTTTCTTACCGATTGTTTGTATTTCATATGAACAGTTTTGAAACCCGGTCAAAATTTAATTCAAATATATATTTAATTAATTGTAACTGGAATTATCTTTATGATAGGGGAAACATGATACATGTAAGAAAAAATAAGCTCTCATTCGCGAATATCCCTTTAGGATGCATTGCGTTATGAGAAATTGTATTGTAAAGAAATAACCACACTCTAAATGAAGTACACATATGACAAAAATCATATTATATTCATATACGATGTATAGAAATCAACTTAATTGAGATTTAAAAAAACGAGAGAAGACAAGTTGAGCGTTTTTTGCTAGATTTATTCTGAAAGAATGGTTTTGAAGGTTGAAGATCCGATATATCGCTCGTTTTGGGAGACCTTAATGCGCTGCATGTGTGAATCTATGCTGGATAATACGCTGATATTTTCAGAGCTGGCAGCTGATATCTCGATATAGGTTCATAGGGAACACTAAGTCCATTACAAATCTTGTTTACGAGATGTTTGAAAAAAATCCGGTTTCTAACCAACCGGTAATTAGTGGAACCTCCCCACCAATTGGATACGCACATTAACAGATGGCGTCACTCTGACTACGATGTCATTCTAAGCATGTTTAAATCGCGATCGATAAGACCATTGCTTGAAACTAATCTTATGTTGATTTTATTACAGGTTCTACAAGTCGGCCCTATAAAATCTGATTGTACAGCTTGATTTAATCTTTTTCAATGTCAATAACAATTTCTTTAACTTACTCTTCAATAACAAGTAATATCACATCGGTCACAGCGAATGCAAATCGACGAAGTTTTTTGAAACACTGAATGAAATACAATGTATTTCCATGCCTGTGAAAACAATAAAATGCATTTTTTTTTTTTTTTTTTTTTTTGCTTTTTCGCATCAAATGTGCCATACCATTCCATATCTTATTTACTTTTTTCGTTAGCTCACCTGAACACATTGAGCATTTGTGATCATTGAATGCCCATCGTCTGTCGTCCGTCATGCGTCGACAGACGTCAATAATTAAAGTCTTTACACTTTAGATGCCACAAATATTGTCCATATAAAACTTGGTCAGAATAATCGTCAGGTCCCAAGTTTGAACCCTATTGAAAATGGGAATGATCCGTGTCATTCACGGGAAAAGGGGAATTAGTGACAATTTCATGTTTTATTTTCTAAAGGCCACAATTATTGTCCAATCTTCAAGAAACTTGGTCAGAATGTTTGTCAGGTCATAAGGATGAACCCTTTTGAATATAGGAAGGATCCGTATCATATCACTCCCGACGTGTTTCATGGAAAGAAAGCCAAACTTGCTCTTAGATATTGTTGAAGTGCTTTAAATATTTAGCTAACAATTTCTAATTATTACTAACTGTATATAACGCAAATAAAGTTCAAACCTCTTCGATTTCATCCTGGCACTTTTCCTGAACATCCGGGAACTCCGACATAAAGAGGAAAGCCCAGTCTAGAGTGGTAGATGTCGTCACCTGACCAGCCAAAAATAGATCGTTGATCACCCGGAAAAGTTCTCCATCTAAAGGTTCAAAAAGGTAATATGAATAGCTAAGGTCTCTTGTATTAATTGTCAGATAATAGAAAATCAATAAAAAATTCACTACTATTTAATTAGAATTAACTCACCTCGATCAAAACCATCATATACCGCTTACTCAGCCATACATTCATTCCAAACATCTTCTCCATTCACGCAATAAAAAAAGCTTCAGCATCGTAAAAAATCGAAATCGCTAAACACGATCATCATTTTATTGGAATTCAACAAATTTTTCCACAATTATAATTTGGCTAATGTGGATTTAAAATGTGTTAAGGGAAGATAAAAAAATCGCTTTTTTCGTCCAATTTTAGCGATGTATTTTCTTCCTTACTTTTCACCCAAAACGCGCTCCATACACGCATTCACTAGCATTTCAAAACCACTCAAATATCATTCAGCTTGTTAATTACACAATGCCGTTTACTCACTGTATACGATATTTGTAGGCCTAACACATTGTACATGTAGTATCAGTCAAATCTTTTCCCCGATAAAGTTCGGATCTAAACCGACTATCTTTGCAAGAAGCGTACTGAGATACAGGTTACAAGATAGAAACTTAAAAACGCCCATAGACGATTTTATATCCGTAACGAAAAGCTGGTCGAGGGAACTGTAAACTAAAATAATCTATAATCTGAACCTTAAAAGAAACGTAACATTGTTAAAAAAAAAACTTCTACGTGATACTCTTGGTAACAATGAATTCGACTTACATGTATCTAGAAGTAAGAGAAACAGTACCTTTTTTGTCGAAATTTTGCTGGGCTGTTTAAATGGGGTCTGCATAGAGGGGGTACGCTCTGCATTAAATACGGCGAAATATTGTATAACCTTCCTTTCTTCCTCATTTTCGTTTGTCGATGTTGGGTGTTAAAGACACCAACAAAGTATTGGTTATCTTTGCACATCGCCATGTTTGAACAATTCATCGTTATGTCAAGAAGTGCTAAGATTAGTGTCCTACATCTTGATGAAAAATGGCTATTTAGTGGTTATTTAAAAAATAACACTATCCATCAAAGGAATTATGAATATATCAAAGTTTTACGTTTCCTTCTTAGTTCAGAATATTTCATTTCTTTCAGATTTTCACGTGCGTGATAAGCCTACGAGTGGTAAGTCTACTAAACTCAGAATATAACTGTGTATTTTGGATGCAAGTTTTTTTTAAACTGAAAATAGTATAAAGTGTACGAATCTTCGATTTATTTTACAATTTGTGAACATAATTTTTGTGAAAATTGTGAATGATAGACACCTGTAAAGGATGTTGTTTCATCCTTCGAATGTTCACGTGCTGTAAGAATGTGAAGGTCAACGAAGTCTCGTATGTTGTTTTCGTCAAACGTGGCTACGTGCTCTTTCACGTTTTTCATCAGGAATTCATCGATTCGGTCAGCATTAGACCTCCTCGACTCGTTTGTGACCTGTCTTGACTGTGAAACAAAAATAGAAAAGGAAAAAAATTGTGAACCCCGTATCAATAAGGTCCACCCGGGTACCCCGTAAAATTTATATTTAAAGAAGAGATCGGATCCAACAGAGTTCAATCAGAGATTATAATATTTCAATGTAGAATGATCATTTAAGATTGAAACAAGAACCATCGGTGACGGCTTATGCTCCCCGAGTAGGTACTTGATGATAACGTATGCTTTAAATCAACATTCAAAATTCATCTAAAACAGTTACCATGACATCTTTTGTATATTGTTAGCAAATAACCTTAATTGTTGCCCTTGATTTTGGTACCAAAAGAAAGGCCTTGTTTCATGCAATCATCATGTGAAATATGAATGCCCTATCACTTACCATTGAAATGTTATGCCCAATGTTAAGCATTGATTTTTTCACAAATTTGACCTTGAAAAATGACCTTGACCTTGAATGATAACCTTGACCTTGGTGCCAACAGAAAGGCATTTACCCATGTAATCATAATGTGAAATGGGAAGGCCCTGTCACTTACCATGCAAATGTTTTGGCCAATATTAAAGTATTATCTTTTTCACAAATTTGACCTTGACAAATAGCCTTTACCTTGACTGATGACCTTTAACTTGGTACTAAAAAGCCTTATCACAAGCAAAGCAAATGTGAAGTATGAAGACCCTATCTCATTCCAATTAAAAGTTATGGCAAACTTTTAGCTTTTATGATGGAAATTATTGACCACGACAATTTGACTTTGACATTAGGTGAGATCCTTGCCTTAGTTTTCTAATAAAAGGCTTTTCACAATTATTACACATTTGAAATATGAAGGATGTATCACTCACCATTGCCAAATGAAGGCCAATTTTAAAGTTTTAATTTTCTAAATTCTGACCTTGATACATGACCCTTACCTTGAATTTAGTAGCAACAAAAAGGGTTTGTCACAAGCAATACACATGTGGAATATGAAGACTTTATCTGTAACCAATCAAAAGTTATTGCCGATATAACTTTTTGAATGACAAAATGAGAGTTTAGGTAAACCTTATAACATTTAGGCCCCTTTTCCCGTGACACGTTTTTTTTAAACGTAAATTTTCGATACTTTAAGGTCAGGAGGATCTAATTTTCTACTCAAATAAATTCATAAAATTTTGACTATAAGACTAGGAGAAAATCGAAACAAACTAATTTTTACCTTAAGGTCCCTTTTCCATGACGCAGCCTTGAATTCAAAAATGGTGTCTTGGAAATTTTGTGGAAAGATAAAATATGAAGTTTCAACCAATTAGGTGACAAAAATTACTATATTTGCGCCATTTAAGTTTACGGAAAAGTCCGAGCGATGTTCCAAATGCTATAATACTTGACACGATTCCAATTACCGAGAAAGTCGCTTTTCGTCTGACAGGTCAGGTTTAATTTGGAATTCGAAATGATACCCTTTCGTGTATGCGTCTTAGACACAGGGTACAAGAAAAGAGGTATTGTTTACATTCCAAATATATTGTTTATTAACCCAAGGTGGGGAATCACGTGACTTGATAAGATTACGCTTTCTACCAAACCAAGCGGCTTAAACTCATTTTTTATGTTTTGTCAGGTAAATTGTTTCGTTTACAGTTTTGATATTAATTATATAGCCAATTATATGCACAAGAGGAATAAGTTTGTTCGACAACCAAGGATATTTCTGACATTTCAATCATTTGATCAAACACTCTTGAAATGTAAAGAGCACATGGTAATTTTCATATTTTTCAAATCCGTACCATGCTCTAAATTTATTGCATATTGCCTTGAGACATCCTTAAATACCCTGTTGAACCAAGAAAAGCTCATGGAAAAAATGTGATATTTTTCTCTCTTCCGTTAATACAGGAAACATGGATATGTATAACTTTAAATGAAAGATAATATTTTGTGTTTGGGGCTACTTGTATCAACGAAATTATGAGGCTAACACGTGCAAACAATATAATTTGTGTATTATCTGACAGTAAAAGTAAGATTTTGCCAAAGCGTTCAAAGGAAACAGTTTCTGTCATTCATTTTTACTCCTTAATGACTATGAATTAATGTACTTTAAATGCTTCTTTTTATAGTATAAACATAAAGGGGAGAATGCATTCACTAGGCCTATTTCCGTGTCTTTGGTACGAAGGAATATGATAGTGAAATAGGAGAATTTGGTTAACGGATTTTTTTTATTTACAGATGTTTCAATATTTATGTAGAAATTATGAGATTCCAAAATGGATCATCACATCATAATTTCACCCACAAATTAGTGAAATTATCTAAATGAAAATCGTCAATATTTTGGCACGTTAAACCCTCTCCTAATCATTTACTAGACGTATTTGTCTGAACTCGGTCGGAGGTTTGGCTTACTTCATATTATTCAACATTAATACCTGCTCTCATATATAAATGTATGTTAACAATTTCGAGCTGTTTTATAGTTAACTGTACTTATTCTAACGTGACTGCGCAATGTATGCATGACATCACATTACGTGCAAAGTATCGTGCGTTAAGGGATTATCTTTTCGCGAAAATCAACTTTACCTTGATCGATAATTCTGTGTTTTTGTAACATATTTTTACACAATATTCGCCAAGTAATGGAACAGTTATTTTTTTATGATTCTCGTAACCGTGAAAATTTTAATTACTATCAGGGTCGGAGATGACATTCTAAACTACTGCCTGGGCCATCTGTCTCGGGCAAGAAAAAGGTGTTAAAAATGTCATCCCACCGAAATCTGGATAAAAGTTTTCTATAAAAATAAAAGCCTGTATATTAAATCCACTGTAGCTCGAACGTTCGTGTGCAGGAAACCTGCAATAAAATTGAAAACTCTTTCTCACACATTTAAGAAATACATGTGTACTTACGAATAGTTTAATGACGTAGAAAACATATTTAGGAAGGAGTGCCGAGAGATTGAAAGCCCCATCACCAGATAAAGCTGTACTGGTCATCATCCGAACCTTCTTAAAGTCAGGAGCATCGTAGTCAAATCTAAAATAAACAAGATGGCCAGGATGGCCCTAGACCGCTCATCTTAATTTTATTGGTCCAGTGGATGTTACTCAAGTAAAATTCTGGCAAATTTTCATTTAAATTTGTCTAGCGGTTGAAAAAAGATGTTATTCGAGAAATTTCCAATGAATTTCCGCCTTATTGCCCAATGAGAAAACCTTTTGAAAGGGTGGCAAGGTTTCATTGAAAATTGCACATTGATTAAGGAGATGTTTTTCACAGATTCCATATTGAGGAAAGGCCACACCTTGCCGCATCCATATTCATGGGCAAAAGGGAATTTAGCGAAACTTGTTTTATGAAGAGACACCAAAGGAAATTTCTGGCACGTTTAGGTGAAATTAGCCAAATGGAAATAGAGCCTCGCCCTGGAATGACCCTATCTGGGGCCAATCAAAATTTCACAAAGAAGTTTGGAGAAGGTTCACCAAAGGTACATGTCTCCCACATTTAATTGAAATGCACCCAGTGGTTAGCAATATGTTTAAAGAGTGAAGAGCCAAAACTGTCCCACCTTGCAACGCCCATAACTGGAGGTAAGTCAAAATTTGTAGAGCGAGTTTTAAGAAGGGTCAAGCAAGGAATATTTCTGCCATCTTTGGTTGAAATTTTCCCAGTGGCTCAAAAGACCAAAGTCAAGAACTGCTCCACTTTACAACGCCGATGTTTTGGGGTCAATCAAAATTCCAAAAACGTGGTTAGAGAAGGGTCATCCAAAGAACGTTTGGCAAAGTTTTGTTGAAATTGGCCCAGTGGTTCCTAGGACGAAGGTGGTAAAGATTTTAGGGTCAAAAAACTTCCAAGCCTTCCACGCCCATATTTGGGGGTCAATTAAAATTTCACGAACAAGTTCAATAAGGGTCATCCAAGAAACATTTCTACCAAGTAAGGTTGAAAATGGCCCAGTGGTTACTGAGGCGAAGATGTTTAAAGAATTGTTAACTAATTCCGACTGAGGACAAAAAGTGATCACAAATGCTCACCATGGGCACGTATTGCTCATTCGTGATAAAATAGATAATGGAATGAATGGAATGAGCTTCCATTATAGAAATCTACTTCTACGTTTAACCCACAAAACATCAACATCGATTATTACTGGGAGGCGCTTTCAGCATAAACTGTGTTAGTAAACAAGAGGGCCGTTGGCCCTAGGTCGCTCACCTGAGAAAAAAGCTTCATTACCTAGGTATGTCCATGCAACCACAGAAAAAGAGATTTTCACTTATTCAATCAGATAACATTTGAAATAATCATTCCCCCCCCCCTCTGCTCCTCCCCTGGACATTATTTATTTAAGCTTTTTCCATAAAAGGTCTGTGATCAGCTAATGAGTTGATCAATCCATGTCAAATATAAAGGGTGTAGGGATTCAAAATTCTCAACAAAGCACCCCCCCAAGATGCTCTGCACCTGGTGAATCTACAGTCATGATTTTAGCTAATTCAATATAATTATGTCCATATGCTGATCATCAATACCAATTTTCAAGTCTGTAGGACTCCTGGCTCATTAGAAGAAGTTTAAAGATTTCAAAAATGATCCAAAGTACTACCCCCTCCCCAAGACAATCAGCACCTGGTGACCCTACAGTCATGATTTTAGCTATTATTAATGTCAATATATTGATCACCCATGACAATTTTCAAGTCTGTAGGGTTCCTGATCCAGGAGACGAATAAGGTTAAAGATTTCAAAATTGATCCAAAGTACTACCCACTGCCCCCTAATGCTCCCCATCTGGTGGCCCTACATTCATGATATTAGCTTTTTTATTTTAGATCCATATGCTTATCATCCATGCCAATATTGAAGTCTGTAGGGCTCCAAGTTCATTAGAAGATGAAGATTAAAATTACAAAATTTTCACAAAAGTACTCCCCCCTCCCCCCTGGTGCTCCGCACCTGGTGGCTTTATAATCATGATTTTAGCTATTTACATTAAGGTCTATGAGCTGATCCTCCATGCCAATTTTCAAGTCTGTAGGGCTTGTGGTTCAGAAGAAGAAGAAGGTTAAAGATTACAAAATTTTCACAAAAGTAGTACCCTCTCCCCCCCTGGTGCTACGCACCTGGTGAATCTACAGTCATGATTTTAGGTATTTAATAAAGGTCCATATGCTGATCATCCATGCCAATATTCAAATCTGTAGGTCTTCTGGTTTAGAAGAAGAAAAAGGTTAAAGATTACAAAATTTTCATCAAAGTACTACCCCCTCCCCCCTGGTGCTCCGCACCTAGTGGCCCTACAGATATAATTTTAGCTATTTTTTATTAAGGTTTATGAGGTGATGATACATGCAAAATTTTAAGGCTGTAGGCCTTCATGATCAGAAGAAGAAGAAGGTTAAAGATTACAAAATTTACCCAAAGTACTACCCCCTCCCCCCTGATGCTCCGCACCTGGTGACCCAACAGATATGATTTTTGCTATTTTTATTAAGGTCTATGAGCTGATCATCCATACCAAATTTCAAGGCTGTAGGGCTGCTGGTTCAGAAGAAGAAGAATTTTAAAGATTTTCTTAAATTTTTAACTTTGGTTGCCATAGCAACCAGAGTTTTTCACCGATTTCAATTCTTTTAGCAATTCTTAAAGGGGACCACCTAAGGAACATTTCTGCCAAGTTTGGTTAAAATTGGCCCAGTAGTTTAGGAGGAGATGTCGTTTAAAGAAATTGTTGACGGACGACGGACGACGGACGACGGACGACGCACGACGGACGACGGACGACGCACGGACGACGGACAAAAGGTGATCACAATAGCCCACTTGAGCACGTTGTGCTCAGGTGAGCTAAAAATTGTATAATTAAGAAAACATAAAATCAAAGTACCTGGATCTTTGGTAAAAGTGAGATAAAATATGAGAAAGGTACGAACATTTAAAAGATTAAAAACATTGTTTTTGGGTTGGTTTGTAGAGATAGTGTCGCCAGGCTTTCCTTAAAAGGGGTTAGACTAGGATTGGATTTGACATCTGAACTAAGCTAATTCCAGGATTTTATGGTACTAGGAAAATGGAGTTTTTGGTTCTTGCTTGGGGTGTTCAGTAGTTTAGATTTCTGCCTTAGCCACCAAGTGATTGTGGTCTACATAGACAATTTCATTATAAATCTTGTATAACATCACCAGTGAAGCATGATTTCTGCAGCTTTCCAGGGTGTTCCATCCAAGGTTACCTTACATCTGCATACTGATGTGTTATCTGGTCGCTGCTCTCTGTATGCTCTCGATTTTGTTAATTAGGTTTTCTGTCAGGGATTCCACAATACTCAACTTTTGGTCTAACATAGGTATGCAAGGCTGAGGTTTTGACCTGTTCTTTACTTGTTCTGACAATTCGCTCGATGAATCGAATGGAGTTATGTTATATTATTTATGTGGTTTTTCCATGTCAAGTTTTGGAGAGAGTTACACTAAGGTACCTTGAATTATCAGCAGAAGTAAGTATCTTATTATGGAGGGTATAGGGAAAGGTGATAGACTTTGGCATTCTTTTTGCTGGTGCTTCGTAAAATGCTGAAGTCCATTCCACTTAATTTAGGTGGTATTTGTAGAGCGATAGAAAACAATATAACTGACCCATTTTTTCTTTTAGAAAGAATGCGCATTGGTCGAATAGTATGCTGAATTCTTCAGGTCCTAATTCATTTCTGCTTTGTTTACTACTCTGGTATATTTTTCCGTTCACCCACCTTATTTAATTAATTTATTTTGAATAAAATATCCTGTGAAAATACTTCGCATTGAAAAAACTACCTTTCGAAAAAAGGTCACTATTTAATGACCTTTAAACAGCATTTGGTGTTCTGAACAACTCAAAGCCTACTTTTATCCTTGATGACGATTTAAACTTTGGCTTCCCAAGCACCATTCTTATTTTTTAACATCCCGAAGAGCTTCTCGATATCACGAATGCACATTCACTAGAAAAGACCAAACCAAACCTAGAAAATCGAATTCAAAACATGCCGCCTCTGGTTAACGTAGACCATGCCATTGATTTTACATAATTTCCATTGACCTTTAATCAAAGGGACCGTAAACTAAACGCCAAAAATAAGTATTAACTTAATTCCTGCAATGTGTTATGGATATATATATTCATGCACCTTAAAGAGGATAATTAATTGATTGAAGTTTTACGCCGCCTTCAACATTTGTTCAGTTATACCACGACGGCTGGAGCACCTAACTATGGATTCCTGGTATTTCTCTCACCAGTACATCCATCACATCCTTTCCTAGCCTCCAGATGCTATCTCTCATAGGTCTACGATTAGCGACCCATTTGTGAGAGACATGCTTAAAAGAGGAATCAACTTGCATTCAGTTATAATGGAATCCTCACTGACAACACCAAAATTAAGCAAACATTTGGAATGATTAATTCCGGCAAGTTTGATTTTTTAATTGTCAATATCGTGCAATAGTCAGTTTGTTTTATTTCATTCAATAATAAGCCAATAATAATAACTGAAATATATACAAGCAGATGTGATTTGACAAGGTCAGGTAAATCTTGCCTAATGTGATAGAAATGAACATTGAAATATCCACTTTCATATGTCGATAGTTGAAAATTGATTTCAAAGCGTAGAATTGACGTTATGATTACCAAAAATCAATCAAGGGTATCAAAGAAGTGTGAACATTTTCTGTAATAAAGGTTTAAAAATATATCTATTATGTACTTAGGCATGTACGCACATAAAATGGGAATAATTACAGTGCATATTTACCTCATCCCAAATACAATCCCATAGATTATATTTCCGACCAGACTTTGCATGCTGGAGTCCATATCGATAGGGTTGTCTCCCATTTCAATAAATCTTTTGGACGTTGCTTCTATTTCTGTGTTTATCTTCTCTTCAAGAGAGGATTTCCCAACTCCAAAATCTCTCAAAGCTTGAAGAGTAAATCGACGTAGGACCTTCCAGCTGTGATTATAGTCACTAAACACAACACCTTAAATAAAGACGAAATATGAATCGTTTAGATCAATTTTCGCGTAGTATCTTAGCTTATTCGTGACATAGTCATCTTGCCATTCTGTATTTGTTTGTTCACTCTAAACGTCCACTCTTTAACAACCTTAGTCATATGAATCGTTTTGATTCCAGGATTGAAGATCACGCATTTTGAAAAAAGACTGACTGAAGAGTAAAAGGCATAGCTGTTTATATTTGAGAGGTCGAAGACAACACTTAAAACTTGCTCCTTTCAGTGATATTGATGTTATTTGGGTTCGCGTACAAAAGTCAGTCACTTCTGTTAAACGAAACGTACCTTGGATTCGTACCGCCTGTAAATTATTCATACGGGAAAAAAACACGAATAAGATGTTCTAAAAGCTAAAAAACATATTAGAGTCTGGCCATCCATAGTTGTTTACTGACTTTTAGAATCGTGTTTGGCTATACTAGGCGATCATAAAGCACAATGGTGTATTCCTGAAAAGCCAATGACATCTTAGATATGTGTCTGGGATTGTTTCCTAGGTATTGATTTTATGTAGAGCACTAAAATAACCGCCCAAAGAAGACACGGATCAATAAAGAGTACAAGTAGATAACATTTTAAGAATGGAATGACTGTTGACCACAATCCAAAGGCCTTAATATGCTTGCAAATTTAACAGGTGGTAATATTTGACTGCAGGACAATATAGGACAAAGAATAATTGTTGTCCACGCTGGGACAAGGAGTGGTTTTATCCCAGGAGCATTGCTTACCTACTAAGCTAAATCTACTTCGGTGGATTACCATAGTGAGATGGACGGCAAGAATTTCACAGAGTCGATGGAAGAAATGTTGATTCCTAATTTGGACGAGCCAAGTGTCATAGTTATGGACAATGCATCATACCACTCTACCCAGATAACTAAGAACCCAACATCAGCAACAAAAAAGGCAGATATACAGGTATATCAGAAAAAATAAAACTCTTTCTTGTGCAGTACCTGGACTCTACGTCCCTGTGAATGCAAGAGATGTTGCTAAGAGAAGATATTTCTAATTACAAGAAATTTCTTCACACTCACATCATTTTCTAACACTAATTGTAGTTGTAGTTATCTTTCTCATATAATCAACTTCTCATTATTTTTTGCAACCTCTTGGAATTTGGTACAGTCTAAGATATAACAAAGATGTGAAAGGGTTAATAATTATTTCCTTTCTATACGCTTATAATAGCATCTGATTTGAACAATCTTTTAATATTCTGTTTTCAGGAGTGGTTGACTACGATGTGCCATTCACGTCATGTATGTTGAGACCTCAGTTGCTTCAGCTAGCACGACAGCTTAGACCACCAGCACAGTATCAAATCGACGAACTTCTTCAGAGTAACGGACACGATGTTCTGAGACTGCCATCCTACCATCCAGACTTTAACCCCTTAGAGATACTTTGGAGCCAATTAAAGGATGTGTTCAGAAAAAAAAACAATGTTACGTTTCGGTAAGCAAATCCTGCAATGTATAACAGCTTCTTTTCCCAGTCTCTCCTTGATTTTGAAAACGACTTATCCGGAATAAAAAATGTATGAATCTTAATTGAAACTATAGATTCGAACAAATCTTTTAAACTTGGTAATGGTATATCGTATGGCATAAATTTTCAGGTATGATGACATCCTTAAGCCGACCATTCAGGCCATTGAGAGTATCGGTACAGACCGCTGGCGAGCTGTTTGCGACCATGTGGAAAGGCACATAGAGAAGTGCAAGAAAAAGGACAACCTGATGGATGATCAAGTCGATTCCATTATTAACAACCTACGCTTCGACACATTGACAGAGTCGGGCGACAGCGACATCATGTAATTCTATTGCTATGTATATGAATTAAAGTAAATAAAATGTAAGAAAAAAAAAATAAAAAATGAACGTACTACCTGTCCAACAATAACATATATTTGAAAATTGTACATATATATTTTAGTTTTTACTTATTTATTTTAGTTCGTTTGCGACGAAAGCTTATGGAATCGCTATCGAACACTCAATCCTGATGTTTTCACGTCCCTGAGAGAGAGGCAGTGGTTTAATCCCACTGCTACCCAATTTTACAGCTGGGTGAACTGGGGCTGGCTAGTAAGTGTTTTGCCCAAAAAACACACCTCGTCGACAGTGGGGCTCGAACCACGGACCTCCAGGTCACGGGTCGAGTGCATTTACCTCTAGGCCACCGAGGCAGTCGAATAACATAAACATGTACATTTTGAAATAAAAGTACAACAAAAAAGTAAAAATCGTATATATGAAATTAAATTCTTGTAATGCTATAAAAAAAACAACATCCACTGGGTTTCGAACTCACACGGTGTATAAGCAACCAGTTGCATCTAGGACGAACATCCTAACCGAATGAGCTATAACAGCGATGCGTTTAAAAATATCTTTGAAACCGTGTAAAAGGTAATAATTTATCCAGATATAAATCGTAAGCTAAACGAAGAATCTCACGATTGATACCGAAAAGAAATTCACGAACTTAAATTTATATTTATAAATGAGAAAGACTAGGTTCATGTCGAATTGCGTCATTGCGGAAACAGACACGGGAAACTAGGTGGAAATCAATAACCTTACACGTCTCACAATGGCGTTTTTCAAGGTCTGGATTTCCCAGACCTCAAAAGTTGAACACAATTATTCGCTTCAAATTATTGTAAAAGCCGAAATGCTGGAAACTTGCCTAGCTATGCAATTCCTTAAAGTGATTCATTCGATCAGAGATCCATTGAAATCGGCCCAGGGGTTCAGGAGGAGATGTCGTTCAAAGATTTCGGGCTCAAAATAAGCCCCACCATGCCTCGTCCACATTTATGGGTCAATTAAAATTTCGCGAACAACTTTTCAAAAGGATCACCAAAGGAACATTCCGGTAAGGTTTCACAGAAATTGGCCAAGTTGTTCAAAATTAGGCCCGCCTTGCTACGCCAATATCTATAGGCCAAACAAAATATCGCTATCATATTTTTTTTTTAAAAAAAAAAGGGTAACCCGAGAAACATGCTGGCAAAATTTCATTGAAATGGGCCCAGTGGAGAAGAAGAAGATTTTTAAGGTCGACGACGGACGACGCACGACGGACTCAGGATGATCTTATAGCTCCCCTTGTGAGCTAAAAACTAAAGATTTTTATTTCGTCACTGTAGGCAGAAATGTTCAATATAACAATTTGTCAAAGTTATATATGTAATAAGGTCGTTCAGAAAGAGAAATTATACCTCTAAAAGAAACTATAACATAATTCTACGAAAAACAGGTCGCGACATTACCAAATAAGCAGATCACGTGAATAGCTTGTGCTATTTGCACGATACTGAGAAAACAGATCGCGACATAACCAAATAAGCAAATCACGTGATTGGCTAGTGCTATTGTCAATAGCTGACCTTATTAGACTTGACTTATCACATGATCTCCAAATAAAGTAATACAAACATTTGATACTAGTAAATTCGTACGCAACTTTCAATAAATATCGGTTAAAACATAAATTAGAGTGTTAATACTATATATGGAATGATAGTTGTGCAATTGTACAGAATTATTACTCTTTGAAGAAATAAACTGTATGTTAATGTTAAGTTGAGATATACAAAATAGGCCGAAGTGTATTCAAATTCTGTTCACGTGATATGTGTTCTCAAAAAACCCGAAATGAAATTATCTTGTGTTCATTTTGCGGTTTTGTTAAATCTAAGTTGGAATTGCTGTGCATTCCAACTTAAAGATTTGGATATTGCCGAAGAAATATCTACCTACAATATGACAATAGGTCATAATCAAAATTGAGTAGTTTAGTTTTGATGGAGACACCGCTTAATGAGCAATTATTGTAAGGAATTCTTTACGTTTCGAAAAGCAATTAATAGGTTAGTAATCCTACCAATCTTATCAAAATATAAGATAAAGCAATAGAACAAAACCCACAAACGGTTTTTAAATTGATCTTTGAATTGAAGATTTACACAATCCCACGAGACAAGTCTGATAAAATCATCTGTAATAAACGGAAAACTAATTTCAAGGATTTTTTTACGGAGTAATTACAAAGAAAGAAATTGATTCGAATAAGTCTAAACATAAACTTATCGATATTCCTAATTATTCAAATCATTTAGTATGGCGTTTCTGAAGAAGTCGTGAAGAAAGTTCAAGATCAATAAAGCTTTCGCATACGATTTAGTTAGAAATTATTCATTTCTTACCAATTGAAGCTATTCATAAACATAGAAACTGTGCCTATCAAAATCAATCTCGTGACACTCCTTTAAATTGTTGTTTTAGTAAATCATTTTGGCATTGATTAAATGAAAGAATATCTAACTCTGCTAGAAAAGCAGAGGAATAAGCAGGGGTTCGCTAACACTTTTAAAGCGTCAGATCACTTCTTTATGAATCCGCCTCTCGTATTCATATACTCCGCGAATAAAAAAAAGATTCATATATCACACCTTTTCCTTTCTTGGTCAGATATTTAACAATCGGCAAATGTGTTGGTCTGTCACTAAAAACATCCGACCGTTTCACAAACGTCTCATGGATAGCATCGAATCCATTGACCACGACAAACAGCTGTTTTCCGATCTTGAAACTGTACACTGGACCATATTTCTTTGACAAGTCCGTCAACGCTTCATGGGGTCGTTTCTTTCTTACTGCTCGCATAACATGGACGCTTCCAACTACAGGAAAGTTTAGAGGCCCCGGTGGAAGGTTCTTTCTTGTCGAAAGGAGCAAATAGGAAACAAGAAAAACGATCGCGAAAACTAGAATGACTCCGGTCTCCATGACTGTATGATGGAACTGCGGTACAAGGTGCGTCTTTTATTTTAGATATTTTGTTCATTCACAGGACGTGAACGACGTGCAAAATGGATATGGTATCTACAGACAAGTCATATTATAGAAGAAAAAAAGTAAATGTAACGAACATTCCCATGGGACTAACATGTGTACAGTCTTGGATTAACCCGTCACCCACATTTTTTACCTCGTAATAACAAGGGTTCGGCTATATAGGCGGTAAAGAAAAGAGAACAGAACAGATGAAAAATATGCAGTTAACTACATAGTGAAATTGACGAGGTGAATGATTCCGTAATGAATTTGGAAAGGAATTGGATCAGTGTGTTTTCATGACATTGAACGGATGTAATACAATGTTGCTAATTTCGCTCAAGATGAACGAAATAAGGAACAAATATTACCTTTCTTTGATGAGATAACATACGAGTTATAAGAATGGATATCCTCGCGAACAAATAAGAATCATCCATGCGAAATCATGATGATTTTAGGTAATTTTGGAGCGTTTCTGAATGAGTTTAGTGAAATGTATGAATTAAGCGCTGAGCGAATTATTAAGGGAGTGTCAATTACATCTTGTTCTTAGCTGTGGTATCAAAGCCTAGTAGAGTTCTACGGTTTTATAGTATCTGATATTTTATAATTAAACAAAACATAATAATTTCTTCCTCAAATCATCAAAGTTGTATATTATTATTTGTTTTAATTCTTAAAAGCCACGTTAAAATCCATTCATACTTATAAAGTTTTTTTTATTTCCAAAGTCTGTACAGAGACATGAATTGACATCGTCTTTGGCCCGTGCTATTACAATATCGACATAAGAATTACGTGATGCGAATATTCATTAACAACCTTTAGAGCACATGCTAGTGGGATGATGTCATTTGACAGTTTCATCAAGGCCA
Source organism: Fragum whitleyi (assembly GCA_948146395.1). Classification (NCBI taxonomy): domain Eukaryota; kingdom Metazoa; phylum Mollusca; class Bivalvia; order Cardiida; family Cardiidae; genus Fragum; species Fragum whitleyi. The sequence goes on from OX411550.1 coordinate 61,586,225, forward strand.
AATTAACAGTTTCATATGATTGTATTGAAAAGCCGTTTGCAGTGAAAGACTGATTTTTGCTGTTAGCATCACGAGTTGTTAAGGGGAAATATTACATTTTTCTTATTTGTTTTTCGGTGGTTTATCGAGAAATAACGGTAGATTATCACTTGATAATCTCACCACAAAATCTTATATACTGCTTTTGTGCATTTCATCCTATCTGACATCATCTAAGCGGGGCGAAATAAGTGACGTCACAATGAACGTTGCATAGCAATCACGCGCAAATTGACGCGCTTTACGAAAATATGTCCTAGAAATTTCACATTTTGTCTCACTTGTGCATAAAAGAAATAGAATAATCGTTTGTTTTCGAGTAAGAGCCACTCGTGAAATATAGCTTTTGTTGTTCACCCAATGAATATAAATCGATGTTAAACTGAAACAAACGACTATTCTCTATGTATCAAGGAAATGCATAAAAACTTTTCTTCGGATGATAAACGATGCGATGCCGACTTGGTCAATCTTGCTGTTGATTCTGGGGACTCGAGATGGAACCCAATAAGCCCGGCCAACATTTATTCGAAAGTTGACAAACTCTTTTGTGACACGCGTCACTTTGGCTACCATAAAAGATCGAAATTGTTCAATTAAGAGCTCCATGAAATTGACACTCATCCCGATCAAAAACCATTCCAAATCGCTCTCTAAGAGTTCTGTTCAATGCATTCAAAACACTCGCTCCAATCACTTTTTTCGAAATCGTTCATCAACAATTCAGAATGGTTAAAAACAATCGACCTCCATTTAAATCGACCAAATCATGTTACGATTTTATTGGTCGGAGTCGATTTCTGATTGGTCCATGAAGGTAAACAGACAGAAAGTAGGCATATTTTATTAAAGGGTGTTAATAAAATATCGCAAATTTCGTCCAACTGGGCGAAATAAGCGATTATTTACCTTTAATTTCGCTTCATTAAAACTCGCTCTCCCGTTCAATGAATTTCATGCCTAAATCATTCCAAAGAAATTTACCTTTACAATTGCAAGATGTTGTTATCAGTAACTTATAGTTTTAGCTGAAAGAGTGCGATAGGAAGTCATGGTTGTAAGCACCAATGCCCAAGGCATTATAGGTTATTGAATTTATATGGATTAATGTATATATACACAAAGAAAAAAGTATTGCAACATCTAAGTGACATAGATATAGTAATACTTTCTCAAAAGCTAGATGCTAACCACATAGACCATGTGTGGTGCATTATTACGATTGCCTGGTATGTGAACTAGTATTTCCAATTCAAAACCCGGCATTGTTTTGACAAATGCTGCAAGAGTAAAGGCGACATTCAAATGTAATATCTAATCTAGGATTGGAGGAGAAGTTTGAGTTCCATGAATGCTTCTGTGCGTGTAAATATTCACGGTATTGACTGTACAGTTATCGCGATGATTACCCTTGTATTAGAGATATTGACCAATTTGAAATCTCACCTAATATAGTCGATGCAGCCATAGTTAATCAAGTAATTAAATTTGCGGAAAACCATATTCTTGTTGCAAAGCCCAAAATTTGACATTTCTGTCTAGGGAAAATAACGTATAATTTTCCGTTTCATTTTAGTTTTTACGGTTTACTGACAACATTTTTGTGTGTCTTAAATGTGCAAGGTTTTCACAGCTCGCCTTTGATTAGAACTACTTTGATGAAAATCGAATGTTGCAATACTTTTTTGTTTGTGTATATATGGATGCTTATGTGATTTTTTTTTAAATTTGATTGAGGTAGTCCTTGAAAGTATTTCAGTCCATTTGTGCACGTCAAAATGATCTTAGTGCAATGTCAAAGTATGCGATATCAGAAAATATTGCGTACTTTCCTACCATTCAAACAGATAGAGACAATATCAAAGTATATTAAAGTATTAAAGTAAAAAAAAGAAATACTTTGGAGACCATCATACCGACGACAAATATCAAATGTTCTAAATGAATTGGGTGGGTATGCATGGGTAAAAGTATCCCCTAATTACCTTTTACGCACCTCTAAAAAAATTGAAAAAAAAGGTTTAAAGGATTTGAAATGGTTGCGCATTGAAGGTACTTTAAAGGAAGGCAAGTTATGTACCGACTTTTGCCCGTACTGGCACATGCACTCAATATACAGAATGGTGATAGGGATAACAAGATGTCGTAACAACATCTTGAATAAATCTGTAGTTATGACATTTGGGATTTGTTAACGATAAACTGTTTTGTGACCCTAAAGTAGTTAACATCTTACTTCTGTAAGTAGGATATGCAAAGTCACAAATGCCTCTCCTGCATTCGGAATACAGTTAGTAACATCGAAAAATTGACACTCATCTTGATCAAAACCATTCACCAATCAAATCGGTCACACAGCCTACTATTTCATTGGCTGATATTGATTTTTATCATGCAATGAAGTCTGTATTGACCTGAAATCGCCAGTCTGATAACATTACATGATATCAGGCAATTTATTTTTAGAAACAATTTGCATATCCTTTAACCTGAATTTCTTTGTTTTTTAAAGGTTTATTATAATCAAGCGCACAAAATGATTGCATGATAAACAGAATAACATGATAGTGTCTTAAAATATAAATGTTATCTGGTCTCGGAAGTGAGAAATAATCATGACTCGGCAAAGCCTCGTCATGATAAATTCTCCCAATCTCGACCAGATAGCATTGATACAACATTGACACTAACATGTTATTCTCTATATCAACTACTGATTTGTGCATGAAGACACAGAATTAGAAAAGTGCGTAGATTCTATAAAAGGGGGAAAAAAATCGTTAATTTCGTCCCGTTGGGCGAAATTTTCAATATTTTTTTACCAGTCATTCTGAATAATTCCAACTACTATTTGTAGAGAATTGTAGGCTTTTTGACGACGATTGAGGACTAGTCTATTTATAGAAGATTGAAGACTATTTGTAGACGATTGGAGACTATTTGTAGACGATTGTGGACTATTTATAGAAGATTGAAGACTATTTATAGACGATTGGAGACTATTTGTAGACGGTTGGAGACTATTTGTAGACGATTGTGGACTATTTGTAGACGATTGGAGACTATTTGTAGACGATTGGAGACTATTTGTAGACGATTGAAGACTATTTGTAGACGATTGGAGACTATTTGTAGACGATTGGAGACTATTTATAGACGATTGGAGACTATTTGTAGACGATTGGAGACTATTTGTAGACGATTGGAGACTATTTGTAGACGATTGGAGACTATTTGTAGACGATTGGAGACTATTTGTAGACCATTGGAGACTATTTATAGACGATTGGAGTCTATTGGTAGACGATTGTGGACTATTTGTAGACGATTGTGGACTATTTGTAGACGATTGTGGACTATTTGCAAGCTTTTGTGTGTAGATGCCTTTTTTAGAGCTTCATATGTGGACCAGGTTAAGAGGATATAAATACACAAATGTTAGAAGATGACCAAATATCACCTTTATCTATAACTATACTAATTATAAATAATTTCAGGCGCGCTCTTGTAATACTTTCGTTGTAATGATCTGTAGATATTATCACTAATGCATTAGCTTTAATGCGGATTTGGTCACAAAAATTATTACATATCAATCGCAAGAACATTCGATACATTTACATGTATTATTGACAACATTCTTTACTGTCCCCATAGATATACCTTCTAAACCACCAAAGATTAAATTAAAATGCAGATTTGATTAAGTTGTAGTTACGAAGCTTTAGAATTAATCGATGGTTTCTTGCTGTAAATCAAAGTGATGATAGGAGAAGCACATGCGGCTGGCGTATCTAATGCAGGCCTCGAGATGGAAATGCATGCGAGCTCTGTATCAACATTCACCTAAAATAAATAAATAAACCGCTCTGCAGATTTGAACCCTTAATCTGCCGAATCATTATTTTTATCTGAAACAAATTACCAAATCTAGGAGTATCTTACACCAGACTGGCTCATGTGTTCCCCACAATAATTTAAGTAGAAATAAGACAGGATAGGCTGAGATCAGATTGCACATCTGTACTGGGTGATCTTAGCTAAACTATCTGTCAAAGGTATGCGTACGGTAGCTCTTTGCCGTTAATAGCATAGGAAAGGTTGGCAAACAGAGATAACCTCGCTGGGCTACGTGGAACTCGGTTCTGTAAGTTGTACGTCTGGAAAATGCATTTAGAATTAGCCCTATAACACACGTCGCTGTTCAAAGATTCAAGTAAACGTCTCAAGGACTGAATCAGAGATATTTGAGTCTGTGCATGACATTTCCAACAATTTTAGATAATAGCAAAGCAAAGATTTTGCATACGCACAGTCTGACCAGAGTCTTCACTATGCGATTTGTAAATAAGCAAGGTCTGAAAGTATATTTTTACAATTATGTAATCTTCCAATAACACCATGTAATTGTCTGGGCTGCTAATTGTTTGATCCTCGCGCGGGTATCAAATTGTTGGAAATATCACACAGAGGCTCATTTTCGACTAAGATCGGTCTGTGATTTCTGCACAGCCTGACTACCGGTAGGTTAGACATGGATACTACTTTTTAGACGTACTTTAATGATTACTTAAAAAATACTGCCGGGTTAACGGAGATTCAGGACGGCATGACTTACATTTCATAGAAATTTGCCAGACTGTCTTAAAATACCTTATGACCCTATCTTTCTTCTAAGCGCAAAGTAATGACCCTAGTCAGACTGTGCAAATGCACAGGCTGGCCAGAGTATTTCCTTTGGGCACATTTGAAATTGATGGAAATGTCACGCAAGGCTAATTAAAATTGTATTGATGTTACATATATTAAGGACCAAAATGGAAACAAGGAAATCCCATTTCCTTTTTGTGTTATCCTTGATGAATGAAAGCATGCCCTAGTACAAGATTAAATGAGCTATTGGTTCATCTGAAAGTGCCAAATTTCTTATGCCATTTTATTTTCATTCTTAATTTGTAATTGTATTATGTCACCTGTTTTACTATAGATTCTTGTACTATGCATATGTTTTCGTTTGTTGTATAAAATCTATCTATCTATCTATCTATCTACATATAAACGAATATATAGCGCAATCCATTCACGCAAATCTGTAACGAATTTTAAATATTTTGCTGACGAAATCTGAAAATATTGTGACGTAATTAGTAATCACATATTTTAATCCTAAAAAATGAAAGCAATCATGGATTCCTCATGTTAAAGCGTTCGAAACTTTTACTAACGGTAACCCAAGTTGCAAGTGAGTGTAGGTGCGAAGATGGTATTATTTGTTAAAAGTTTCACGAACGTTTTTATTCTAAACGCCGGACAGCATTTATTTGTTAAATAGTTAAGCCTCGGAAACTTAAGCATAAGAGACAGTAGGTCTGCTTAAGACCAAAGCATTTAGTAAAATTGAATGACAATTCTTTTCCGAGTTATCAAATGCCTGCAACTTAACTTATTTAAAATCTGGATAGCATTTTTGTCGCCCATAGACAGTATGATAATTCCTTTAGAGACATTTAAACAAAAATTAAATGCTATTAATTTGAACGATATTTTCATGTAAGGTAAAAAAAAATGCTGAATGTGCATTTCATTTATTAGAAGACATGTATACATTCTGTTTGGCATTACCCATATTACCTCATTCATTTTTGTTTTCTTCGTGTTACAGTGCCACTAGGAACAGCCCACGTGACCAACTCTGATGTCCAATTCCGCAGATACACGATACCAGACAAGACAATCATCTTATCCAATCTGTATTCAGCATGTTTTGATCGTAAATATTGGTCAGAACCTCACAAATTTAAGCCAGAACGTTTTCTTGGTGATAATGGGAAAATGTTGAAGCTCGACGCCTTCATACTATTTTCAATAGGATAGGTACAGTAAGTTACATCGTGAAATTTATATTCGCCTAAATCAAAACCATTCTAAATCGCTCACTCAGCGCCCAATTCATTCATTCCAAACACTCTCTCAAACCATTCAAAAAGACTCAAACCCATTTAAAAATATAACGTTGTTCAAAATAAATTTGGATAGAAAATATCGCGACTAACATAATTGACATAATTCAAATTGTAAGCGTCAAATTGGTTCTTGAAGAAATAGGAAGCTATCTATAGAACTTATGTGTATATTTTATGAAGGGGAGGTAATCAATATCGCCAATTTTGTTCATACTGAACAAAATTTGCGATATTTGATTACCTCCCATTAAATTCACTCAAAACTCGCCCCACACACTAATTTCAATTTCATTCATAAATCATTCCAAAATAATTCACATTGTCAATTGCACGATGTTGTTGACTGTATGAAAATATAATCCTGTTTTAATACATGGAAAACACTCTAAATGACAACAAGATTGACAAAACAGTTCATAACATCGTGGAAATGAGACGATGCATGATTATGGAATGATATCCGAATGATATTGAATGTGTGAGTGGAATGGGTTTTGAATGCAATTAAGAGTAGGAAAAACTATAGCGGTAATTTCTTCCCATTGAACGAAATTTGCGATGATATATTACCTCACTTTAAAAAAACCAACGAGTTATCCCGTTTGTTTATCATTTTGGACAAATCAGACGCTCTGAAATCCGTATTCGATAATAAAACGGGTTGATCGATTGGATTGTAATATTGATCTCTAGGAACGATTTTGACGTGTTTTGAACTATTTTTCAGTTTTTTTTAATTGTTTGCTTGAGTGTTTGAAATGGATTAACGGTGGAGTGAGCGATTAAGAATGACTTTGGCCGAGGTGAAAGTAAATTTCACGATGTTCCTAAATGTACATGTTGACAACAATTTAAAAAAAAGCAATTACCCTTATACATTAAACAAGCATTTATAAAGCCAGTAGCATCGTGGAATTGACATTGGTTGAAACATATTTTATTCATATCAAAATTTACAACAGACAAATACAACGAGACTACAAAGGATAAAGAGATTTTTTTATATAAAATGGATTAGAACGGAAGCTTGAGCTTATAAAGTTCATTTCCATTTGTTCAAGATGGTATACCCTGAGTCTTCCAGTAATTATGTTTGAGTCTTCCAGTAATTTGAGAAATAGTGAAATGTCTAACCATGATGTTTTTGAGAGAGAAGTCGTGCGAGGGGATCTGCTATCGCAATATAAACTATTCAACATATACATTTCTATTTAATGATTTAAAAAGTCGCGATCAAGCCTCTGTTATACTCCTTCGAAATAACACCAATATCATGTTTCGGAGGTAATGGATATTGTTATAATCAACAGAAGTGTTCACTCTGAAACTTGAAAAAAGGACGATATGAAATTTTAACCTTCCTTGGCAGTATTAAGTCAAAATCTTCTGCTATCCCTGATAAAGGCCTGTACATCTAGGAATAAACTAACATTTTCATGTAAAAACAAGGCCATCATCACCGTATAATAGAACATCCAGACTAATATTTGAGATATTTGCCAGGGAACGGTGTAATTTGTCTTTTATCGCGGTGTAAAAGTTACAATTAAAGAAAACTGTTGACTGCTCTCAACTTCATCACATTGGCAAAGTGGGGAGTCTATTATATTTCTAGTAAATATGTCTAAATTCAAAGCGCTACATCTAGTTCGTATTCTAGTATGGATTACTTGGAACTTTCTTTTGCCGACGAAATAAAGTTTATTTGGTAATGGATTATCCATATTAAGATCATTTTTAAATGCACATAAGTATTCCAAGTCTCGAATTTCTTGGGGAAAATTATTCCATTCGTCAACTGTGGATGGTGTAAATGATTTTTCTAAAGTGAAGTTCTGCCTGGAGATCATTACCTCGTCTTAGGTTATAGTCTGATTCATTGCCAATTCTAATAGGGACAAGTGAAGATAAATAGTCAGGTGTTAGACCTCTTATCATTTTAAAAAAAACATAATAAGCTTGTGTTTTTTTTTTCTTCTAGATCTTAAAGATTCCCAGCCTACCTCTCTTGTTAGATTTTCTAATGATACAATTTCTGTGCAACCACTTACAATTCTTGCAGATTCATTTTGTATTTTATCTAAATCAGTTTTCAGATTTTCAGAAATATTGTCCCAAACAATATCGGCGTTTTCTAAAAAAGGCCCTATAAATGAAAAATATATGGTTTGGAGTGTGTTTCGATAGAGTTTGAGTATAAAAGCTGCTCTTTTACAGATTGGGAAAATGTGATTTTTAAAATTTTTCTTAAAATCAATCAGAAGTAACAACCTCATCATCTTTAAGCCTTGAAAAATGTAGGATTAAATCTGGTAATGCATAGAAAGAAAGACCAATATCCCTGAATTTAGCGAAATGTATTCTGACAAAATAAAGCAACTACTAACGCTTAAAAATTATTCTTCAATTTTGAGCCAACTATTTAGGCGTGTGCATTCTGCATGTTTGTCTTATTTAATTAAAGGTTAAGGTAAAAGTATTTGACAGCTGGAAACATCATATCATTACCAGCAAAAATGAAAGATTATTCGCGGAAAATAACGATTTTGTAATTTATAGACTAGAAATAAATAGACTAGGTCCCTTTCTGTTCTTCCCGCTTCGAAAAATTAAGTTACAAAATTATTGAAATATGTTGTTTTTAGTATCAATGCCCTTTGGCCATACTTAATAGTCTGAATTACACACATTTCCAAATCTAAGGTCAAGTTTTGTATTTTTTCTATGAAAAACTGTGAAAGAGCAGCTTTAAAGCTAGCATTGCGTTTACCCTTTTCCATGCTTTTTCCGCAGTCATTTTTATGTGTTGATCCCAAGATCCATTATTTGAAATATAGAGCCCCAGATGTTTATGCGATTCTTCATTGGGTATAACTTCGTTTGACATATGTAGGTCAGGGTGTTCTGGTTTTGAACGTTTTTAGACACAATAAGAGATTCTGACTTTGATGGATTGAATTTCACAAGCCATGTATTAGCCCAGTTTTCATTTTTTCCCCTTTTTTTTGATATCTGTTTGTAAAAGTGAACCAGCCTGGACAGGGTCCTCAACTATCACAGACAGACTTGTATCGTCGGCGAAAAGGTTAATACTAGAGTTAATATCATCAACTTTATCATTTATATAATTCAAAAATAATAAGGGGCCTAAAATTAAACCTTGCGGGACCCCTGCATATATAGGAGACAGGACTCGAAATTCAAGGCCGTCATCTAACGCCTTACAAATAGTTTTGTATAAACTGATAATTGATTGACGGTTGAATCTCTAGGTAGGAATCAAGACTGACGAGGAGTAAAAAAGTTATTGTCTTGAAGAAAATTGAATAAGTGTTTAAATACTATTCTTTCAAAAGTGTTTAGCAGTGATATCGGTCTATAATTCGACGGTAAAGACGGGTCACCTGCCTTGAATATTGGACAGACATTGGATATTTCTCATGTGGTTGGGACAATACCTAATTATAATGAATTGTTGAATAATTCGCAGAGAGGTTTAGCTAGTTGATGTGCACATTCACGTAGTACACGATTACTAATGCCGTCTGGCCCTGGAGCTTTATTAATAGGAAGAGCTTTTAGAACATCTAGTACCTCTGAACACTGTATAACAATAGAACCAAGATTTGCTTCGCCATGTGGAGCGTCAGTCGATGGTATTTTATTAGACGATTCATCTATTAAATTATAAATGCAAAGTAATTGTTAGGAATAATCATTAACATTCACTATTTTATCTTATAACTGTACAAATATCCGTATGATAACATCCCGTATGATATTTTTTATGATATCACATAGTTATTTTTAGAACAAAGATATAAAGCGGTTATTTTTAGAAACTTGCATTTCAGTTAACCATTTAAAAAAAAACGCTTCCAAATTGTTAAAAAAAAAAAAAAAAAAAAAAAAACTCGAGAGCGGTCAAAACGATCGATATTTCATTCAAATAGATCGAAAATTTACATGATTCAAAATTTGACGGAATTATCAATAATTTTAACCCCGCTATTTTTTTACAACAGTCATGCAGTTGCTTGTTCTCTACAAAATGAGCCTTTTCCACAATGTTTTGGCTATACCGCTATAGCTATGACAGTCTTATGTTGCTCAACTGCTTGTGCTCATTTATAGCTTCATTTTGGTATATAATATACCTGGACATACTGTTTTTTCTTGGCAAATGAAGTGCCCTCAAATTTGGTCTCAAACACTTTACATGAACCTTAAAAACATTTTGAAATATCTTTTGGCTAGAGATTAGACTGTCAGCCACATACATGTAGGGAAATATCATTCGAAAACACGGAACTATCTCTACATTGCCTTCTTTTAAAAAGTCCGATCTGTGTCGAATAGGAAAGGTGGAGGAACAACCTAACGAAACATAATTCAATTAATGGATGTAAGTAAAATGATTCTTGTATTAGAACAGTATACAAGAGGTCCAAGAGGGCCTGTATCGCTCCACTGGCTTTAAATTCTTTAGACTTATATTAAATAAAGCTTACTTTAAATGAATACATTAACACTCCGAAATCTCCAAAGACCTATTAAATAATGATTAACTGGTTCTGGTCCATATTGCACCAAAATACTCAATCACAATGAACCTGCAACCCCTTACCCATCTTATAAAAACATAAGGTTCAGAAGGAGATGTCATTCAAAGATCTCTGGCTCAAAATAGGCCCAGCCTGCCACACCCATATTTATGGACCAATCAAAATTTCTTGAACAATTTAAGTAAATAGTCACCCAAGACACATTCTGATAAAGTTTCATTGAAATTGGTTGAGTGGTTCAGGAGGAGATATCGTTCAAAGATTTTGGCCTCCAAATAAGCCTTGCCCTACCACGCCCATATTTATGGGCCAATCAAATTTTAGCAAATAATTTTTGAAAAGAGACACTCAAGGAACATTCTGGTAAAGTTTCATTGAAATCAGCCACGTGGTTCAGGAGAAAATGTCATTTCAAAAATTCGGGCTCAAAATAGGCCCCGCCCTGCCACGCCCATATTCATGGACCAATCAAAATTTCTTGAACAATTTATGTAAAGGCTCACCTAAGGAACATTCTGTTAAAGTTTCATTGAAATCTGCCCAGTGGTTCAGGAGAAGATGTCGTTCACAGATTTCGGGCTCAAAATAAGCCCCGCCCTGCCACGCCCATATTTATGGGCCAATCAAAATTTCTTGAACAATTTAAGTAGAGGGCCACCCAAGGAACATGCATGCCAAGTTTCATTGAAATCAGCCCGATGGTTTGGGAGGAGAAGAATTTTAAAGATTTCAAAGTGAAAAATGCCACGCCCTGCCACGCCCATATTTGGGGACCAATCAAAATTCTTTGAACAATTTAAGAAGAGGGCCACCCAAGGATTATTCTTACCAAGTTTCGTTAAAATCCGCCCATTGGTTTGGGAGGAGAAGATGTTCAAAGAAAAAGTTTACGCACGGACGCACGCACGGACGCACGACGGACACTCCGCCATGAAAATAGATCGCTAGCCTTCGGCCAGTGGAGCTAATAAGGCTTTTTAACTGTAATTGTAATTATCTCAATTCCGTATTCAAATAAAATATTTTTCAAAATTCAACTTTTATTCCATTTTACATTGCATCAAAATCACATTTCAAATATAACATCTATTTGGCAAACATGAGCCACAGTCGCTTTAAAAAAAAAAACTGGGGATTTTTCCGAGTTAGGGAGAACGATATAAAGAAGTTGACATACACTACTCAAAATTTGATCAGTTTTATTTTTTTTAATTAGAATATATAGCATTACCATTTGTAATTAGTATATTTCTTCCACAAGACTTATTTGTGACCCGTCACGCGAAAAAGGACCATCTGGGACTTCTGTAAATATTTGAAAAGGAGAATGGTCAATGCCAACCAAGGGTCGCATTTCAAAAATTCTTTGACAGAAAGGTAGATTGATCATTCTAGATTCAGAAAGTTACTAAAACACGAAAAGATCGACCCTAGTCAGTCTGCGCAGTCCGCGCAGTCTGATAAGGGTCGACACTTAACGCACTACCCAGATGGTCCCTTTTCGCATGACGGGTCACATTTATTAAGAATTCATTAAGAACCCGTTGAAGTATAATAGTGGTGGAAACACGGTACGATGCAATATCGAGGCATTTCAGGGAATAGTAGTAAACAAAACTTCCTTTAAAATCATGACGGGCGGCTTAATTTTGGCACTATTTTGCTAGCGTTTTGTCATTCTAGCAAAGTCCTATTTTCTGTCTGGGTTTCTGGTTGAATTGTAAGCCCTCGTATGTCATCCTTATGAGATTTAAGCAGTCTGGTCAAGTGTTGCCTACATCGAACAACTGAGGCGGGCTAGTCAAAATGGGCTTATAGAGCACTATGTTGTATGACAGAGACTTATTTTACTGAATTTTGGTGTGTGGACTTAACTAGATGGCCGATTATCTTTAAGATTGGATTCTGCTGGGATTCACTTGAGACACCAGTACAGGTCTATTAAAAGAACTGCAAAATGCAAATTTCAAAGGCATTTATACTGAGCCAACCAGAAACGGTCTGAATAGAGCTTGTGTGACGGGAAGATGACCTGTAAACAGTAATCCATTCATGAAAAACACAATAATGCATGCCTCCAAATGGTGCTCGACAATGCCATTCAAACCTCAAAAAGCGAGATCGCATTTCTGATCACTGATGGATCAATCTTTAATGTGAACAACAGATGGCCATGCCTGTTAGGATAAGACAAATGCCCCCAACGAGTCTATACAATCATCATTATTTCTAGCGAAGGGACTGTTTGTAAAGTCTAATGACTTTCATACAATTGAATATTGGTATTAATGGGTAGACAGTAGTAACTTTTCTCTGGGGCATGTTGACCACGTTCACTACATGTAAATACAGCATAACAAAGGAAGTAGTAAATTCATATCCAAAAAATAAGCTTTAGTGGGATTGCCTTTCATCCAATCAGGCATTAGCGAGGAGATATCCACTAATATGGCATCTACAAACAAAACCACAGAGAAATTAAGGCAACAGCCTCCTATTTTTTCGAAAAAAAGCTCATCTGTCTACCATTCCATGTTATCACGATTTTCCCCTTACAAGCTTCCGACAGCCTTACGCTTGACCGGCATGCTAAATCACTCAGATTGTGGCATAAAATGTTGTCAAAAAAACATATTTTTATATTAATCACATGGGATATTTTGACGTCTTAGTATTATACAGGAAATACACCCAGTCAAAACATTGAACATTAATATTTTTTCAGTAGTACAGATAGAAAATCTGTAAATAGACAGGGACTTGAAGACAATCTCGAAATGTGGAAATTTCGTCTTAGGGACATTCGACAGAGAGATTTTTGACTTTCATTCTATCGTGTTCCCAGATGTTCGATATTCGAACGAAGGGTCACGCGTATAAACGTCAAGAACTGTACAAAATGACACTCACTAATTTGACATTTTGAATATTTTTGATATTACATATTACATTAGTGGAATAACCTAAAAACGGATAGCGATAACGTTATATTTTCGTTGTACAAATGACGTCTTAGTGAATATTTCTGACGTCATTTCGCACACGCCATTATATGTTCGAAGGATAACTTGAATCGATAAATATCTGGAAATTCCTCTTTTTGTCAAAAAAGACTGGACTTATTACAAAAAGAATATCAAATTCGTGCTCATTAAATACCAAATTTATGAAACTCGCTATCTAAAACAGATAAAAAAAATCGGCGCATCCTAGTTTCTGTCTGTTTACAGATGACTCGTTTAATAAATTTGGTATTCAACGACCACTCATTCAATATGAAGAAAATTATAATGAAATTGAGGGTATTTGTCCGAATTTTATGAACTTTTCAATTCGAAGGATACAAATTCATTTGGCATCGAATGATTTACGAGAAAAGATGTAATTAGAGTCTCAAAACTCTTTGATTGACCCTAGCATTTTCTTTTAACAGAATATGGATGAGGTTTAATTCATTTCATATTTGAATGAAAACAAAACTTGACTGCAATTGGCATTTAGAAGATTTAGGTCTAAAAAAGAGCAGAAACAATCGAATTTTCTAAAAAGATAACAAAGAACGCTTGTCGTTTTTGTTTTCGCTTCGTTGTCTCAGACCAAGTTCAGAGGCATGATGAATGTCACACTTACAAACACCAACATTTCAAGAAAAAATATCTTTCTCTTTGCACGTCCTGGTCTTCCGGGCCAAAGAGTATAAAACATTTTTCGTACTCATCTGAGAATTGTTTCAAATTAAGAATGTAAAAAATGTATGAACATAAAGGCTAATACTAATTAGTTATTAATTGTAACAACTTATACATTTTATTTTCAAATACCCATTATAGTTTTAAAACAGAATAAAAGTTATAATATCAAGTTGAAAGAGAAATTTCACAGTTGAGCTCGAGAAAAGTTTTATAATCTAGATCCCTGATGCCATCCAGATATGACTCGATAAAATTGATTATGCTAAAAATTAAAGTAACAATCAAACATGTAAAGAAATTATTTCATTTTTTTCCTCACATCTCCAAAATGATCTATTTATACTTACATGTGATTTCAAGAATTATGTCTCTGATTACAGTTTTGTTTGGAAAATGCATACATACAAATGGAAACAAGATACAAATTGTCCAAATAGTTCTACATACGAGGGTGAATAAAAAATTACGTAGACTAGCGTTGCAGAATTTTTTATTTCACAGACTTTGAAGAGAAAACTACATTGTTATTAAATTGCGGTATTTTTCTTTTTGTCGTGTAAATTTGGGTGAAATCCAACTAGTTGGTCACCTGTAGCAACCATTCTAAAATATGTAGTCATTTGGTACCGGCGCACGGTAACGACGTCAATATGACGCTATGGTATTGATAAGTTCAGTCGAAAGTCAGCACTTTTCAAAATACTCTACTCAACAATAAACAAATTTTCTGCATCGCCTATCCATTGTATAAGTACTATTTTCATATCCATCTGATCCAAAATTAAGAACTTAAATGTGTAATGTGTCTAAACGATACTGAACTGATGTTGTTCTGTGACAATTACAGATCAAACGTCGAGGGGACGTTTTCCATTCTCCGAATGGCATCCTACAGAAACGCTCTCCATTCTTAGACAAACCTTTTAAACCATTTTAAAAGAAGGGTATCTGCTTTCAATTGAAGACCTTTTAGCATTTTTTCTTATTTTAACCTCTCGATTAAGTTTTTCATAGGTCCAGTAGAACATTATTATTGTCCGATTGTCTCGGGCTGCGTCGATGCCGTCATTTCTAAGTTCAAAAATTGACCCGTGCCCTTAGCTTACTGACTTTGATTTCGTATATAGCAAATGGATTATGCTTAAATTTTAAATATCCTCACACATAACGTCAACACATAAATAGGCGAAGTTTTGAAGTGTTTGGTCGAAATTGAGGGGAAAATTACGGGTAGTAACACTAGGAAGTAACATTACAAAATGGGTTGCGCCGGTGGCACCTACTCAGGTATATCAAATGTTGGATTTTTTACGTCATAGTCATAGCAGGCTCTTGTAAAATTGGTATTATGTCAACATCAAATGGTTTGAGACGTGTACAAAGTTTCATTAATTTCCGTCGGGAAATTTCAAAGTTATAGCAAAAGTCCACGTATTTTTTTATCCATCCTCGTAAACGTACTTTAAACAGTTATTCTTGGATAAAATGATTCACATTAGAAGAGAAAAGCTTAATCTGCATGTCAAATTTCTGAGGGTTTCACTTAACGCAAAGTTAAGGTTCAGATCAGTCTGTGTAGACGCACAGTCTGATCCGAATTTCACTGAGCTCTTTGTAAGGCAGCTTATAGTGATTTCTAGTTTTAACACAGTCAGCGAATAGTTATATCCATATTGCTCAACGTCAGCTTTTGACGCAATTGTGATTTGTGGGACATGTCGTTCCCAGGTTTATATCTAACATGCATTGAAGCCGCTATTGACCTGATATTACCTTTCTGATAACATAACATGATATCAGGCAGTCTACGTTTAGAAACAATTTGCTTACACGTTCACCTGAATTTATTTTACCTTTTTAGTGGTTTATTATAATTAAGCGCAAAAAGGTTGCATAATGAATAAAATACCATGTAGATGCCTTACAGTATCAAAGCTATCTGGACTCGGCAGTGATAAAATTATCATGACGAGGCAATTTCTCCCTATCTCGACCAGATAATATTGATATCTTAAGACACTAACATGTTATTCTCTATAAAGTATCACTTGGTGAGTCTGGATCTATGTTTACTTCCTGCTCTTCACACGAAGTTTGTACGGTAGAGGTGCGTTTGTGGCGCTAGAGGTCCTCGGTTGTAGCGAGTGTTTTACATCGTCGTTCTCTCGCAGAAAGGTGAACCTTTGTAACATGTTCGCAAACACCATAAATAGCTCCATCTTGGCCAATGGTTCTCCTAGACATTGGCGAGGACCTGTAAATTCTAAAGAGCTTTAAGCAGTAAAAAGAAAATCCATTTGTAACTGACCAATAACAGATTGGTAAATCCATCGGAGTCATCCACGAGGAATTTGCATTACATTTGCATTTGCAATTTAAAATGAAAAGTAGATTTTCCCGGGAGATATTGAATATTTTGTAAATATATTTGGAAAACGTCTACTCTTGAAAAACAGCCTTTTTTATATTCAACTTTTTTATTTTACACGTTTATCCCCCTCCGCAATTGACATTTATCTCGATCAAAACTATTCCCAATTACTCGCTCAGCCCTCCATTTATTTATTCGAAACACTCAATCAGACCCTCAAAAGCGCTCCAAACTCACTGAAAATGATAAAATCAACAAGTTCACTCAAAACTAATATAGCTAGAAAAAAACGCGATCTCGCTGACAAAATTGAAAATTGTAAGTGTCTGAAAGGCTCTTGAATAAATAGGCTAATTTAAAGACCTTGTATGCATATTTTATGAAAGGGAGGTAATAAATATCGAAAATTTATTCATCTTTTACAAAACTAGCGATTTTGGATTACCTCCCTTTAATTCCTCTCAAAACTCGCTCATCACAATCACTCAATTTCATGCCAAAATCATTCAAAAATCATTTACCTTTCAATTTCACTACGTTTTTAACTATAATTGCAAATGAATTAATTCTTTTGGTAAATACTTTGGGAAAATTGCTCGTTATAAGCATGTTTTTCTCAATATATTTAGAACGCCTACGAACGCAGCGCTTGAATTAAAGTGTTTCGACGCAATGTTTGAAAAGAGAAGTTTTCAGCATGTAGTTTTTTATCCTACACGTCAGTCTCAATACTCACTAAAAGAGAAAAGGTTTAGCTCAAAGAACAGTTACAAAATCCATCGGTGTCTGTAATATTTCTCAATTCTTCTTAGGTATATGCCCATTTTTCAAACACTCAGCTAATTAGTTAAGTTTAGAAACCGATCATTTGTCCGGTCTCCGAAGCCATGTCGTCAATAGAATGACATGCCTCTCGACAAAAACCATTTCAAATCACTTGCTCAGCGCTCCAATCCTTCAATACTAACACTCATTCAAATCACTCAAAAACGCTCCGAAAATGGTCAAAGACAAAGCTTTTTTTAAAGGGGAAAAATCTTTTTTGTCAAATTGGACGAAATCATCGATTATGTTTTCCGTCCCTTGAATACAATTCTAAACTCACTTATAAAACTCATTCAATTTCATTCGAAAATAATTCCAAAATCATTCAACTTATCAATTTCATCAGTCAACCATACCTGTAGACTTGACTGAAGATAAGCGTATAGCAGCCAATCCTTACTTTGGTCTTTCTTTGTCAACCGCAACTTGTCAATCTACTCAAACAACTTACCTGTAGAGAAAGGTATAAAAGCAGGAACTTTCTTCAGTTTACCCATGTCGTCTAGGAATCTATCCGCTTTAAACTTGTCCGGTTCTGTCCAGTATTTCGGATCGTTGATCGCCGAATACAGGTTGGGTATAACGATAGAGTTAGCCGGGATGGTGTAGCCATAAAGTTCTGTGTCTGTTTTTACACTGTGGGACGCGGACAGTGGGACTGAAAATATTACTAAACATGGTCCTCAAGGGAAACACTTGCAAAGAGCCTTTTTGAAATTTCTTAATACATACATATCATATGCCATTATATCATATATATTTACGTAGATGTTAATAAGACGTCGCATTTAAAAAAAAAAACACTGCAAAATTGTTAAACAAGAGCCCGTGGATGTCATATATCGTTCAGCTGAGTATGCGAGTTACAAGTTTTATTAACAGTTCTATGACATATATCGAAAAAAAAAACACGTGGGACTAAAACTTCCAATATGAATATAAAAATTCTGTTTAGTAGATTTATGTGAAAAATTAATACTCAATTTAAAAACTGTATGTCTTCGTGTTTAGAAGGAGATGTTGTTTTTTTTTCAAAAACCCGTTTTCTATCATGTTCATCATGAATGCCACAATTCTTTCTTCATGGGTTATAATAATTCAATCATTTTCGCAGAACGCGTAAATCAATGTTGGTGCAAAAAATAAACATTTCAGGCCTAAATGTTTGAGATGAATAAATTATTATTGATGTATGTGTACAGAAAAAAATCGGTCTGAAAGTAATCAACATTCTTTCGTTTGGAGCCATAACGCACATCTCTTTTGGGGAAAGTAGAAATTGTATTCTTTGTTGTTTAGAAAGAAAAGACCGTGAACGGTACACTCTTTATTTTAATGTAAAATTTGAAAACACACAACTGTGCAGGTTTAATTTTCAAGTTGACACATGATAGCTTGTTGCTGGATGCAAATAAGAATGTTAGATTTTGATAAATAATAGTGAAAGTACACCCTAAATAAATTAAAATTGAAATATAAAATTAATTTCTAAAACAATTTTGAACAGCAGATTTAAATAAAAAAAATGTTTGATTTGATTTGTTTTGTAGTGTTTTATTGCTTGTTTGTCTGATGTTCGTATCCCAGACGAGCCCCCAAATGTTAAGCGCAAATGTAACAAGAATAAAGAAGGCAGCAACAAACTTTACAATTAACAATATTTCTTGACAATGATACCAGAATAATTGACAAATGAAATTAATACAAAAGCAAATTACAATACTTAGAATGTTTAATCCTATTTTTTTTTAATTTTAGATCCAATTTAATTAAGTTCCTGGTCCACAAATAATAAGTCATTTTGTCCACACAAATGCCTTATATCGGACAAAAATCGTCGTTTTTTTTAATTAAAGGAATTTTCAATCCAATAACATGGAAATGTGTTGCTTTATATCGTGTTATGTATGTATGAATGTTAAATGTATAATGGTTTTTCCCGTATCTATTTTTAGAATAAGTCCGGGAAATTACATGTATGTTTCTAAAGATTCCGTTCTATATTTCTACGTATAATCCGGGATTTCACAACAGATAGCAAATAATTAATTAAGTACAAAGATCTTGAAGTTTGGGGAAAAGGGACAAATGTATAATACCAAATATAACAGGTTTAAACCTCCTGGATAGTTTTATATTGAAAAAATTATTATTATTTGGTTCCCTTAGGAATGTTGTGTTGTAATTTTAAGACTCCTGGTTCGTGAGTAGAAGATTTCTGACGATTGTTTGCTTTCTGGAATCAGGGATTCCAAACAATTCTGCTTTTTTCAAGATAAAGAAATGATTAAGGCGATTATGAAAGCTCTAAGCCTGACAATTTAGGGGGAGACATTTCTAAGTTTTTTCTTTTCACTTAGTTGTCATAGCAAAAAGATGTATGCATAGATTCTAATTCTGTAAAGTATTTTTGAAGTGCTTGACCCATAAATAACTCCTGTAAAGATTAATTAAAATCTTACGGATAGTTGGGAATGAGAAAACTTTGTAAAAAATTCGGACGAACGGACGCCAGGCACTAATTGATCACATTATCACGCCTTAGGAACTTTTTTCTCAAGTGAGGTAAAAAGGAAAAAATTCGATCTTGGCCAGCCAGAGCAGACTGTAATACAATTCACATTTCCAAGATATGCTTTTTTCGTATATCTGGCACTACTGTAAATCTGCAAAGCATGGACGCATTGCTTGACACAGAAGTACTTATTTCTGTTGACAAATGAGCAATTTGCATCATTTTGTAGCGAAATAGAAGAGAAGAAAATGACACCCAAACCATTTACATGGAGTTCGATTTTGTTTTGAAAATAGGCAACCAGGAAATGGTCCCATAGTTGTATATCTGTGTGACTTATTCCGTCATATTATTTGGCCGACACTTATTATAAACACTTTCATTTAAAAAACAGTTTTGATCATTCCAAATCGGTAGATGGGTTGATGACCGTAAATCTAATTTGGTGAGCAGCTGAGACTTTGAACGAACATACTAATAGGACTGTTTGGTGTCTATTGATGGGTGATCATGTCGCCAAATTTCAAACCACAGTTCTGTTAAAAATTACGATAACCCTTATTCAATCAACAAACCAACATTAAGGTAATGGACCACTAATAGTTACGCCACATTTCGAACTCGTGATCTTTCACGATGCTAACCAAGGTTTCCTAATGATTTCATTAGGAAACCTCGGTTAACAATGTTAAAGCTCATGCATTCCGAAAAGTAGCGAAACTTTTACGGATCCGGTTTCCTTAACATGTGAAGACTTATTTTACGGACCAAGAAAGAAATGTTTACCAATAGAAGCCATCCTCTGGATTTCCATCAAAGTTGAGCTTAAATAAGGTAGTTTGTCTCTATCGGAATACAGGATTGGTTTATTGCCGACCACCTATAAAAGTAACAAATTATGGACTTAAAATCAATTGAAAACTTCTGGTCTGCCTTTCGATTGTAAACCTTCTTAACGATTGTTTGTTTTTCACAGGAACCGTATAGAAACCTGGGGAAATTTTAATACAAAAATTCTGGAGTTACATGTATCTGGAAATATCATTATAAAATTCGACAAAGAAAAGGGGGAAACATGATACATGTAAGAACAAATCATTATGTATGTGATATCATGTCCAATGTGAATGTATGGTCAGAGAGCCAAATGTGCTCATTAATAGTGTTGAAGTGCTTTAAATATCTAGCTGACAATTTCAATTTTTCACAAACTATGTATATTAAAGCAATTAAAGTTAAAACCTCCTCAATTTCATCCTGGCACTTTTTCTGAACATCCGGGAACTCCGACATAAAAAGGAAAGCCCAGTCTAGAGTGGTAGATGTCGTCACCTGACCAGCCAAAAATAGATCATTGATCACGCGGAAAAGTTCTCCATCTGAAGGTTAATAAATGCAATATAAATAGCTATGGTTTCTTGTATTAATTGTCAGATAATAGAAAATAAATAAAAAATTAGCTATTATGTACATGTAAATAGTATTCATTCACCTCAATCAAAATCATCATACATCGCTCACTCAGCGATACATTCAACAAAAAAGCTTCAACATCGTTAAAAAACAATTTGAAATCGTTCAAAACGATCGTCATTTCATGAAAATCGTCAAATTACTCCACAATTTATAATTTGGCTAATGTGGATTTAAAATGTTTTAATGGTACGTAAAGACACATAGATGGGAAATGACGTATATCTTTTTTGAAGGGAAGATAAAAAATATCGCTTATTTCGTGCAATTTTAGCGATATAATTTCTCCCTTAATTGTCATCCAAAACATGCTACATGCACGCATTCAGTAGCATTTCAAAACCACTCAAAAATCATTCAGCTTGTCAAATACACGATGTTGTTAACTCACTATATACGATATTTGTAGGCCTAACACATTGTAGTATCAGTCAAATCTCTTCCCCGATGGAGTTTGGATCTAAACAGACTATCTTTGCAAGAAGGGTACTACATGTACGATACTCCGTAAAAGATAGAAACTTAAAAACGCCCATAAACGATATTTATCCGTAACTTAAAGCTGGTCGAGGGAACTGTAAACATAAATAGCCTATATTCTGAACCTTAAAAGAAACATTACATTGTTAAAAAAACTTCTAGAAAAAACTGCAACTTACTGGGCACGTGGTACTCTTGGCAACAATGAATTTGCCTTACACGAATCTCGAATTAAGAGAAACAGTACCTTTTTTGTCGAAATTTTGCTGGGCTGTTTAAATGGGATATGCATAGAAGGGTACTCTCTGCATTAAATACAGCGAAAATTTGTATAAACTTCCTTTCTTCCCCATTTTCGTGTCTCAGTAATGAATGTTAAAGACACCAACTGGTTAACCAATTGGTTACCTTTGCACCTCGCTATGATTGAACAATTCATCTTTATATCAAGTAGTGCTAAGATTAGTATCTTACATCTGTATGAAAAATGGCTATTTAGTGGTTGTTTAAAAAGTATCACTATCCATCAAAGGAATTGTGTATGTATCATAGTTTAACGTTTCCTTTTAAGTTCAGAATATTACATTTCTTTCAGATTTTCATGTATTTTCAAGGCTACGAGTGGTAAGTCTACTAAACTCAGAATATAACTGTATATTTTGGATGCAAGATTTTTTTTTAAACTGAAAATAGTATAAAGTGTACGAATCTTAGACTTATTTTACAATTTGTGAACATAATGATTGTGAAAATTGTGAAGATGATAGGCACCTGTAAAGGCTGTAGTTTCATCTTTCGAATGTTCACGTGCTGTAAGAATGTGAAGGTCAACTAAGTCTCGTATATTATTCTCGTCAAACGTGGCTACGTGCTCTTTCACGTTTTCCATCAGGAATTCATTGATTTGGTCAGCATTCGACATCCTCGTCTCGTTTGTGACCTGTCTTGACTGAAGAATAAAAAAAAAGAAAAGGAAAATAATTGTGACTCCGCCACAATAAGATCAATCTTGGTTTTCCGTTAAATTCCGAAAAAGGGATCGGATCCAACAGAGGTCAACCAGAGATTTTATTTGAACATAGAACGTAGATCATTTTAAGATTCAGCTAAGTGATAAGGTATCGATCCTAGATGCGCTAACCACTGAGCAAAAGAAGACATTCTTTTGGCTCAGTGGTAAGCGCATTAGACTTTTAAACCAAAAATTTGAATATTACTTATCCGCGTGGGTTCGACACCGGCTCACGTCGGATATTTTTCAGCTATGCTTCGGTTGAGGACAGTTCTTTACATCACACTTGGGACATCCTAAAATATCCTGCTCAACCAAGAAACGTAAATACAGGAATTTTCATTCAAATGAAAACGAAGATTTTGTGTTTCGGGTTACTTTTATTATGGAAATTATAACGATAGCACGTACGAAAAAATATAACTAGTGGTTTAACTAATAGTGAAAGTAAGCTTTTGCCAAAGCGTTCAAAGGAAACGGTTTTTGTCATTCATTTATATTCCTAAATGACTATGAATTAAAGTGCTTTCAAGGGGATAATTCATTTACTTTTCTAAGCCTACTTGCATGTCTTTGGTACGTATGAATATAATAGTGGGATAGGAGAATTTGGTTTACGGAAAATTCAATAGTTTTGCAGAAACCATGATATTCCAAAATGGGTTATAAAATGATAATTTCACCCAAAAATCAGTGAAGTTATCTAAACGAAAACAACACATGAATGTTTTGGCACTTTCAAACCTCTCTCAATCATTTACTAGACGTATTTGTCTGATCCCGGTCAGAGGCTTTGAATTTTTTCACATTAGTAAGAATTAATACCTGATCTCCTGTATAAATGAAAAATGACAATTTCGAACTGGTTCATATGTTCTTGTAACATATTTTTTTACAAAATATTCACCAAGCAATAGAACACTTATTTTATATTGCTTCCTGTAACCGTGAAATTTGAAATTACTTTCAGGGTAGGAAGTGCAATTCTAAACTATTGCCTGTGCCATTTGCCTCGGACAAGGGCAAGAGTTCAAAACTTCATCTCCTCCGACACTGGACATTAGTTTTCAGAAAAAACCCAACTAGTTTATCCAATGTGTAGCGTGTAAATGTGCGGAAAACCTGCGAAAAATGAAAGAAAAACTCTTTCTCGCACATGGAAGTACATGGATGTAAAACTTACGAAAAAATTGATGACGTAGAACACATATTTAGGAAGGAGTGCAGAGAGAGTTAAAGCCCCATCACCAGATAATGCTGTGCTTGTCATCATCCGAACTTTCTTAAAGTCAGGAGCATCGTAGTCAAATCTGAAATAAACAAGAGAGCCAGGATGGCCCTAAACGGCCCATTTTAATTTAATTTGTCTAGTGGGTGCCACCCAATTAAAATTCTGACAAAGTTTTTCGAATTCGCCTAGTGATTGATGAGGAAATGTTATTCCAAGTATTTCAAATGCCTTAATCAGGGAAAATCTTTAAGAAAGGTCACAAAGCGAGTATTCTTGCAAGGTTTTATTGAAAATAGTCCATTGATGGAGTAAATGCTGTTCACATATTCCATATTGAGGAAAGGTCCCCAACCTTCAAACCCCATATTTATGGGCTAAAAGGGAATTTTGCGAAACTTGTTTAATGAAAAGACACCATGGAAAATTTCTGACACGTTTGAATGAGTTTAGCCTTATGGACAAAAACAGCCTCACCCTGCCATACCCCTATTTTCGGTATATCAATATTTCGCGAAGAAGTTTGGAGAAGGGCCATTTAATGAATATGTCTCCAAAATGTCATTGAAATTAACCCAGTGGTTACAGAGGAGATTTTTGAAGACTAAAAAATAAAAAAAATACCACACCTTAAAACGACCGTTATTAGGGGTAAATCAAAATTTGGCGAACAAGTTTTAATAAGGGCCGAGCAAGGAATATTTTTTCCAATGTTGGTTGAAATTGGCCCTGTGGCTCCCGATAAGATGTTTGAAAAGTCCTAAGTCAACTACTGCCCCGCCCATCCTTGCCCATGTTTTGGGATCAATCAATTTGTTTTAAAAAAAAATGTTAAAAAGGGTATGCAATGAACATTTTGCAAAGGTTTGTTGAAATTGACCAAGTGGTTCCTAAAAAGAATGTGTTTAAAGATTTCAGGGGCAAAAGCTGTCCCAGCCTTGCCCATATTTGTGGGTCAATTAAAATGTCACCAACAAGATGTAATAAGGGTCACCCAAGGAACATTTCTGCCGGGTTTGGTGGTGGCCCAGTGGTTACTGAGAAAATAGACTTTTAACGAATTGTTTACGAATTGCGGCGCAAGACGCACGGAGGACAAAGGTGATCACAAAAGCTCACCCTAAGCACGTATTGCCTTAAAAAGCGTTTTGTTGTCTGAATAACTCAAAGCCTACTATTATCCTTGGTATCTCAACTTTGGTATCCCATGTACCATTCAAGGCTTTAATCATCACGAGGAGCTTCTCGATATCACGAATGAACATTCACAAGAAACGGCTGTAAAATGATTAGAGACATTGATCCCGTGTTTAGTAACTGCCCAACTTAGCAAATCGGGTTCGAAACATCACGCCTCTAGTTAACGTAGATAATGCCATTGCCTGATCATAATATCCCTTGACCTTAATCAAAGTGAACGTAAACTTAACTAAAACACCTAACATAAGTATAAACTCAACTCCTGCAGTGTGTTATGTATATATTCTCAAGCACCTTGCTCAAAGGAGGAATCGCTGCATTCAGTAATAATGGAATCCTCACTGACAACACCAAAATAAAGCAAACATTTTGAATAATTAATTTCAGCAAGCATGATTTTCAATCGTCAAGATCATTCAATACTCAGTTTGGTTAATTTAATTCAAGAATTAGTCAATTTTCTTTAATGCTTTTCGGTTGTTTATCGAGAAATAACGGTAGATTATCACCTGATAATCTCACCGCAAAAGCAGTGAAATTATCAAAAACTTATACCCTGCTTTTGTGCATTTCATCTTATCTGACGTCATCTATGCGGGGCGAAATAAGTGACGTCACAATGAACGTTGCGTAACAATCACGTGCAAAATGACGCGCTTTACGAAAATATGTCATAGAAATTTCACATATTTGTCTCATTTTTGCATTAAAGAAATAGAAAAATCATTTGCTTTTCGTGTAAGATCGATTAATATTTCATTTCGTGAACAACAAAAGCTATAATTTCACTCGTGGCTCTGCCACTCATAGCTTTTGTTGTTCACGAAATGAAATATTAATCGATCTTACACTGAAACAAACGATTATCCACTATATAATAACTCAAATATACACAAGCAGATGTAATTTGACAAGATCCCTCACAACACAATACAGTACTGACAATACGGTACAGTATTGACTTCAAAACATTCAAATGGTTTGAAAGTAATATCTACAAATAATCAAGCTAAAACAATATTTGATATATATATGCTGTCCCGTAGAGATTGGCCTGCTAATCACCTTGCACGCTGATAACCCGAGTGCGTTGGGCTGTACATATTGTGGGCGTGAGTTCGAACCCCGGCTCGACCACATTTCATCCGAATATACTTGTGATACGATGCACATAACCTACGTAACTGCCTTTCGAAGATATTTAACAATGTCCTTACAACTGGAAAGTATCCATTAATTTGGTCTGAAAGTTACATTACGCCAATATTCAAGACACGTAGCAGAGAAGACCCAAATAATTATCGTGGCATAGCAATAAGTAGCTGCTTAGCAAAGATCTTTACAAAAATTCCCTAACAACCGCCTCTGTTTGTTTTTAGAATCTAGGAATCTTAATTGTTATGAACAAATTTGCTTCAGTAAAGGTAAACGTAAAAGTGACCAAATGTTTGTATTAAAAAAAATAATTGTTAAATACATTTAAAACAATGACAAGCTATATGCTTGTTTTGTTGACTTCCGGAAGGCTTTTGACCTTGTTTGGCACAAGGGTCTTCTCTATAAATTGCGACTACTTGGGATAAGCGATCTGTTTTACAATGAAATTAAAAATATTTATTTACAAATTAAGCTATATTCCAATAGCAACAATAAACTTACTCCATTTTTTGTTTCTACAGTAGGCGTACAACAAGGTGATTGCATTAGCCCAACACTGTTTAAAACATTCTTAAACGATCTACCTTGTACACTGAGAAATGACAACATCAGTGTCACCATAGGTGACGTAAAACTAAATTGCCTTTTGTATGCCGAAGACCTTGTTCTCCTATCAAACTCCAAAACTGGCCTCCAAAATTTCTGAATTTTTTGTGCGATTATTGTGAAATGTGGGGTATTTAGGTTAATCAAGATAAAACTAAGTGCATTGTGTTTAGTAAGTCAAAACAGCGTGATGAGTCAAGATTCTTCTATGATAAATCGGAAGTTGAAAATGTTTTATCTAACTTATACCTTGGTATAAAATTCCATGCGTCTGGATCATTTACAAAAGCTAAACGCAAATTTTAAATTCAGTCAAATATTTAATGATATCAAACCAAATATTAAAACGTTTTTCATGTTTTCGATCATACAGTGAAACCTGTTTTCCTTTATGGTAGTGAGGTTTTGGGCTTTATCCCAAATTATAAAAAACTACTACGGGGCACTGCTGAAAATTTCTTCCTTAAATAATAAAATGAGATAATGTTTGAGAAAATCCATTTAAAGCCTGTAAAATCTTTCTGATAGTAAATAGGAGATCTACAAATCTGGCAGTGACTGGAGAGACTGGTCGTTACCCTTTTATGATCGAGATTAATACAAATATGCTGAAATATTATAAACGGCTTAGCAGCTCAGATGACATTTTATAAAAATATGCAAACAAAGAGTCTTCATTGCTCCACGAATAGGATAAAAATTCATGGGTAGGATGTACCAAAACAATTCTTAGCTTTTTTGAATCTCAACATCTCCTCATTGAGCAATACTAAATTTAATCAAAGTGCTGTCAGCACTGTAAATCGTACATCATTGAGAGGCTGGGATAGTGCAACAGTTCGCCAATCAAAAGGGCTCTAATTTGGACAATAAAAGTTGGTAAAATCTTTAAATTTGTGAGTTTTTTGTCTTAACACTCCATCTTTTCGAGGACATCGCCAGCTCATCCAACCTCGTGGGTCCGATTTTGAAAGTTTGCTGATTCGATAGCCCTCTGCTAGTCTAAATTATTTCTTAGCAGATTTTTACGTTGTTATAATGAGCACGCGCCAAGATAAAAGCTTGTCTGTTAATATTATTCCTCTCTCTATAGAGTTTAAAAGCCTGTTTAGCAACAAACATTTTTCATTAAACTATTTACAATTTTGATTACCAACATGTTTGTATTTCAAGCATTGGGTTTTCCCAAATACTGTAAATGCATTTTCCCTCAAGAAACACGTGAAATAGCCAACTATGCTATTTATATCTTTGGTTTCTGACAAATCAATTAAATCTAGCAGAACTCTATGATTATTCATGAGTTGTTCTAAAAATAGATCGCTCTTGCTGCTATCCTAGGGGAAATTCAAATGGCAGCCCGAGAGACGCGTGAGATGATGTAATAATCTAAAATTGACTGCATGCGCAGAAAAGACATTCATGTGAACGGAGTTACCCACTGGTGGTAGTAAACAAACTTCTCATTTACCGCTACAATAATTAATTTACCATGAAATATCGTTATCCCATTAAGAAATGTGATAAACTCGTGCAAAATACTATATAAAATAAGAAAAAAAGTATTTGTTATTTAAAGTAATAGAGATTTTTTTTTTGTAGTCGAATTGTTGTGCACTATTCTCGACGCCATTTTGGAACCCAAGTAACACCGGCCTGACCCAGGATCAGAAGCGTCGAGGTTGAAAGGTTACAATGACATCACTAGTGTCGAAACCGAGGCCGTTCTGATGGAAACCCGGTTAACTCGGGTCGAAACCGAGTCCGATATGAACTTACCCCTATATCAGTTTATCGTATGTTTTTGTCGGTTTATTTGTTGTTGAATAATTTTTCTTCATACTCAAATTTGAATTTAATGAAAATAGGATTGGAGCGTGATCAGAGTGCTCATTGAAATCAAATATTTCAAATTACAAAATTATTTCTGTTTGTTAACACATGCGAAAAAAAGTAAACTTCCCACGCTCCCTGTTTGAGTGCAGACGACTATTGACTAATGATAAACAAGTTAATTGACACATTTCGAGCAGACGATGTCCATTTGCATCTATACCACGTGGTCTGAATTTACGCGTGGGTTTTGACCGAGTGATAATCATAACAGAATTTGATTGGTTGTCAGCCCTACAACTGGTAAATGACCGTTCGAGATAGTTCAGAGCAGTAATATTGTAAGTGCTACAAATTAATTATACAGTTAACCTATAGTACGTTTCAACTCCTTTACTCAACCGAAAATCTTGTTATAAACACTGAAAATACTAACTGGTAATTACTGAAAGCGAAAATTACATCAAATTTTGTATTAGCCTCTTCTCTATTTGTCGAAAAGTAAATAAGGTATAAACAAAGTTTGTAGATTGTGGCTAAAAAGGCCGTTTCTTCGGTGTTTGAAAACACATAATTTGGTTTGAACACATTGCTCAGAAGATAATCGTAAAAATGTAGTGGGTCAAACAGACTGGATTTCTGGAAAACGGTAGATATAAATCTACTGCTTCGCAGTACGATTTAAAAACGCTCTGCTACATAAATTGAAATCTATATGATATTTGTTAGCATAAACAGTTATTTGATGATAATAGAAAACAGAAAAGCACTGGTAATAAACTGAGAACGTACAGAATTTTTAAATCAAATATAAAGCAAGAAAAATTGTTACCTTGATATTTTAGACTGGAAGAAAAGACAAGTATTATGTAAATTCCGAATATCGGCTCATAATTTAGAAATTGAAAAGGGGCGACATTACAAAATTGAAGTGGAAGAAAGAATATGTAGATTATGCCAATCTGAGGTAGAGGATGACATTCACTTTCTCCTTAAATGCCCAATTCTTGAAGAAGAATGGTCTTGTACACCCTCGAAAATATTTTCCAAATACAAAACATTATCAAACCTTAATACATATGAACTTTTTATTTGGTTGATGAGCTCAGAAGACGTTTTTATATTAAGAAATATTAGTGATTTACTCATTAAACTCATTAATAAAAGGAAAATAATTTTAGTATAGTTTTATTTATATATATATATATTTATCCCTCTCTCCATATATATATTTATCCCTCTCTCCAAACCATTGTGTGTAGCAAATGTGAGTCAACGGCAACGTGTACCTGTATGTGTTATCCGTTGACATGTTCATTTGTTTGATGTTTTGTTAAAGTTTATTGGTTGCACATTTTTCTGCTCATATTGGGCGCTTTCAATAGCAAATATAGAATGTGTATTGTATTTGTATTGATTCATCTGTCTCCTACCAACGAAGAGCGGCTATAGGGAATGGGCATCTGGTGGCCCCGATGTAATGAACATTGTGAATGTACTGATTAGAGAAACGATAGGATACCATAGGTAGAAGCACCAGCCGTCGCAATAATATTGCTAGATGTTGAAAGCGGCGTTAAACCTTATACAATCAAACGCACGCATTATCCTTACAAATGCTTAGTTCTCAACATAACAACAAGGAATTATCCAATACAGTACAACTGCATATCGTCGTTTTCTTCTTAATCCTCTAAAATGCATTTAAATATCTTACAAAAGGAAGCAGCCACCAGATAATTAGGATTTACAATACCAACAGACTTGAAATATAGTAAGCATATAGAAACATCACCCTAACAGCCTCGAAGGAGTTAAACTTTGTAAAGGAGAACTTAAAGTTCAGATCTCAAGCTCTCAAAGACTGGGCGTCTAAAGCTAGAATGTTGTGTGTCTGGGATCCTTCCGATCAATCCAAAAGCAATAATATTAGTTCTAAATGGTTCAGAGGAGAGAGCAGCCCGTTATACTTGGTATCATGCATATACCGACATTCCGCTTATTGCTATGCTAATAGTAAACCCAAACTTGGATTTAAAAAAGGACTTACCTTTTACAAGATCGTACGCCATCTAGCTGCAATATATCCAACAAACCTACTAGTAATCTCGGGTCAAATTACTTAACAATGCTAACAAAAACAGCCCTTCCAATACCAAATTGCTAAGATATAAGTAGAATTGGCTATTTTGATTCGTCGATCGTATACAAATGCACAGGGGTAAGTGGGATTTTGAAATTTATTCGACCAACATTGAATATATAGAATAGGGGCGATATGTGGTCTGTGATGAATGTCATCCGTCCGCTCCCCTTTTCGTTAATTTGAGCGTTGGTGAATTATCAAAACATCGAAACTACATTCTACGATGTTACGTTGCAATCTTTTACGAAAAAACACGCTTATTAAACTTTTAAGACAAAAATGAGACAATGTGTGACTTTTTGGGCAAAATCTCTAATGGTGAAATGAACGAAATCGGTACAATTTTTTTTTTTAGTAATTACGATTGTTTGGTAGTAAGAATATCAAGTGATAATCTACCGTTATATACCCGAAATCAACCGAGAGTATCAAAGAAGTGTTCGTTATCTGTTGAAAGGGGTATTGTTTTTATATATAAGGCGTATTTATGCATATACGCACATAAAAAAGGACTAATTATAGTGGATATGTACCTCATCCCAAATACAATTCCGTAGATTATGTTTCCGACCAGACTTTGCATGCTGGAGTCCATATCGATAGGGCTGTCTCCGATTTCAATAAATCTTTTAGACGTTGCTTCTATTTCTGTGTTTATCTTCTCTTCAAGAGAAGACTTCCCTACTCCAAAATCCCTCAAAGCTTGAAGAGTAAATCGACGCAGAACCTTCCAGCTGTGATTGTAGTCACTAAAGATAACACCTAAAAATAAAAGTAAAGAGGATAGACACTAAAGACACAAAAGACAACACCTAGAAATAATAATATACGTGAAAGAAGCTAACGACAACACCTAAAAATACTAGTGTAGAGGATAGACACTAAAGACACTAAAGACAGCACCTAAAAATATAAGTATAGAGGATACCCACTTAAGACACAAAGACAACACATAAAGATAATTGTTTAGAGGATAGACTCACAGACACTAAAGACAACACCTAAAATGGTGGTATAGAGAATAGACAACAAAGAGATTAAAGACAGCACCTAAAAATAATCGTATAGAGGATAGACTCACAGACACTAGAGACAACACCTAAAAATAATAGTATAGAGGATAGACACCAAAGACACTAAAGACAACACCTAAAAATAATGGTATAGAGGATATATATTTTTTCAGTGTTGTATCGATTGGCTTTTATTTAGTTAACCACAAAAGTGAAATGAAAATGTACTTGCACGATTTGCGGAATCACGTGTGAAGTTACTGATTCAGTATTCACGAAATGAAAATATTACAATTTTACACTAAACAAACGATTATTAAATGAAATAAATTAATGCAAAAAAAAAAATTAGACGACAATGAAATGTTTAGGACACATGGTCTTAAAGCGCGTCTTTCAGGTGATTTCTTAGCAAAATCATTACGCCATGACGTAAAGTTTGGATGAACGTGAAGTTCAGTTAACAACATCGTGAAATTGACAATGTGAATGATTCTGGGATGATTATGAATGAAATTGAATGAGTGGGTGGGGCGAGTTTTGAGTGAATTTAATGGGAGGTAATCCAATATCGGAAATTTTGTTCAGGATGAACATAAGTAGCGATATAGATTACCTCCGTTTGATAAAATATACATATAAGTTCTATATATAGATTCCTTCTTCAAGAACCTATTAGACGCTTAAAATTTGAGTTATGTCAGAGAAATCACGATTTTTTTTCTATCAATATTTATTTTGAACAACGTTGTTGATTCTATATTTTACAATGGGTTTGAGCGTTTTTGAATGGTTTGACAAAGTGTTTGGAATGAATGAATGGAACACTGAATGAGCGACTTAGAATGGTTTCGATTGAGGCAAATGTCAATTTCACGATGCACTTAACTGTACCGATACAATGATTACTCTTTAACAGCAAATGGTTAAGTCAGCGGCCCGTAATAGTTCTGCAACATTTAGGAACTCATGATCTTCTACAATAATGGTCGAGGTTACATAATGATAATCATAAGGAGACCTCGGTTTACACTGTCTTTATATCTTAAACATTGTGGTACTATTACGGGTCAAATGCCTTAATTTGTCTTGAAGAGAGGTTATAGTTTTTTAGATTGAATCCCAATCGTGGAGTAATTGGTGTTTCGATGAGAACCCAGGAAGAATCTATACTGGTAAAGATTATTTCAAAACGTGTCGGGAAGAACGAAATTCGAGAGGTGGAGTCTACAACGGAAAATATTCACATCGAAAAAAAATCAAAATTCAAAAGTCACAGATATAACAGATACAAGGTCAGAATTAGGGATATTGAGGACAGTGAACTGTCAAGTCATCTTATCATACTTTATTCGTTTGTTTACTTTAAAGTTTCACTGTTATCAAACCTTGGTTTATTTATTTCTGGCTATGAACTTAAAATTACGAATTTAAAAAAAGGAGATCATGTTGGAATATGAAGCGTTTGATTAAAGTGTACAAGATCACACATTTTAAAAAAGACCGACTGAAACACACAAAATATAGCTGCATTTATGTACGAAACCTCGAACAACGCTTAAAACTGCTCCTTTCAGTGATGTTGATGTTATTTGGCTTCGCGTACAAAATAAGTCACTTTTATTAAAATGAAATTTATACCTTGTATTCGTACCGCCTGTAAATTATTCTTCCAGAACAAAAAATCACATACAAGTTGTTCTAAAAAGCTTGAAAGAAATAGTTTGAGACTGGCCATCCATAGTCGTTTGCCTGACTTTAACCCTTTGCTGTTTAATCCCTGCTTTTTACATGCCTTTGATTTTATGATTGAGAAAACATTGTGAAAAAGAAGTAATTGCTTCTTACGAGTAATTTCTTCTTTTTCCACACTATTTTCTACCCTTCTGAATGGTTATTTTTCAAATTAAATCCACTTTAAATTTTCGTCTGCAAAACCTAGATTTCATTAAAGGGCGGTAAAATATCGCAAATTTCGCCATTTTGGACGAAATTATCGATTATATTTTACCTCCCTTGAAAAAAAGCAATACCCGCTTCACATCCTCATTCAATTTCATTCCAAAATCTTTCAACGTGCCAATTACACGATGTTGTTAACTAAATGCAACGTTTGATATGGTTTCTACATTTAACAATATCGTGAAATTGACAAGGTGAATGGTTTTGGAATGATTTTTGAGTGAAATTGAATGAGTGTGTGGAGGGACTTTTGAGTGAAATTAAAGGGATGTAATCCAATAGAGCTAATTTTGTTCAAGATGAACAAAATTAGCAATATTAATTACTTCTCTTTTAATAAAATATTCGTACTTTTCTATTTGTACGTCTTCGTGGACTACTATTTGAAAGTCCACACCAGCTTTTAAAATCATAGAATAAATAGATCGATTTGAATTTATTGTTGAAAGTCTTGAACGATTTATTTAATGTTTTCTAATTATTTCGGAGCGTTTTTGATCGATTTGAGTGAGTGTTTGGAATGAATGAATGGAGCGCTGAGTGAATGATTAAGATTGATTTTGATCGGAATGAGTGTCAATTTCACGATGTTTTTAACTGTAGTTTCATACCTCCACGAATTCTTAAGAGATTTTGTCTATATCTTAAATGTTTATATACATCTCACCTTTTCCTTTCTTGGTTAGATATTTAACAATCGGCAAATGTGTTGGTCTGTCACTAAACACATCCGACCGTTTCACAAAAGTCTCATGGATAGCGTCGAATCCATTGACAACGACAAACAGTTGTTTCCCGATCTTGAAACTGTAAACTGGGCCATATTCCTTCGACAAGTCCGTCAACGCTTTGTGTGGCCGTTTCTTTCTTACTGCTCGCATAACATGGACGCTTCCAACTACAGGAAAGTTTAGAGGCCCCGGTGGAAGGTTCTTTCTTGTCGAAAGGAGCAAATAGGAAACAAGAAAAACGATCGCGAAAACTAGAATGACTCCTGTCTCCATGACTGTATGATAGAACTGCGATACAAGGTGCGTCTTTTAGTTGAAATGTTTTATTCATTCACAGGACGTAAACGACGTACAAATTGGATATGGTATCTACAGACATGTCATATTATAGAAGCAAAAAGTAATTTAAATGAACATTCCAATGGGATTTTAAGGTTGTGGTGCTTAAGTTTGTTTTTAAAATATTTATGTGTACAGTGTTAGTGTTTACTTTTATTGAAACTTGGATATAACTTACCTGTGTACAGTCTTGTATTAACCCGTCACCCACATTTTTACCTCTTAATAACAAGGGTTCGCCTATATAGTCGGTAAAGAAAAGAGAACAGAACAGATGACAAACATGCAGTTAATTACATCGGGAAATTGACGAGGTGAATGATTTTGGAATGAATTTGGAATGGAATTGGATTAGTGTGGTTTCATGACATTGAAGGCATGTAATACAGTATTGCTAATTTCGTTCAAGATGAACGAAACTAGCAACAATTCTAACCTTTCGTCAGCGAGGTTAACATACGAGTTATAAAAATTCATTTCTTCGGGAATCAATAAGACGCATCCAAGTTCAATCAAGTCAGTGCAATCATGAAAATTTTGGGTAATTTAAGAGCGTATTTGATTAAGTTTACTGAAATGAATGAATTAAGTGCTGAGCGAATGATTAGGAATGGTTTTAACCGGAGTGTCGATTACAGCTTGTTCTAAACTGTAGTATCAAAGCCTGACAGACTTCTACGGTTTTATGATATTTGATGTTTTACAATTAAACAAAACATAATAATAATTTCCTTAAATCATCAAAATAGTTAAACTTGCGACGATTATGGTGATTTCCTTTCTATTTTATCTGGAGATGCTAATATCAACCGCTTACAGTGTGACACGAGAAGAAAAGACTGGCTGGCGTGGCTTTTATCATGCATCTTGGTCTTTGTACTTAGAATTCAACTTTTAAAATTTATCACACGTTTGAGATTTTTCAAATGATGTGTAATTCTTTAATGTTTTATTTGTTTGTGTGAATATGATGGACGTCAATTTTGGATTTTTTTCAGTCATTCACTGTGGCTGGAGTAACTGATAATAAATTCCTAGTATTTCTCGCAACAGTACTACCATTATATACTTTCCTAGCCTCCGGTTGCTATATCACCAACGCTTACAACTTTACACCCATTAAGCCAGGTTGGCATTTTCCCGTAGCAATGCCGTATAGTTACTCAGTCTGCGATTTTGATAATATTTTTGATTTAGTACGATTTTAATTTCTACGGCGTATGTGTTAACAAAATTGGTCAATGTATTACGGATTTTAATAAAAATCCTTGTCGTGTCCGTGTGGCATTCGCAGTGCAATCACAAGGTAGTCTTGCGATCCGCGAACGGACGCCATGCGATCAGTCTCCGTAAGTTGATCGTGCAGAGGTCGTATGATGATATGTTTAGGATTTACAAGCAAAGTGTCGCGCGGTGACTGTGCGATGCTCGAACGGCGGCCTTGAAATGCTACGGTCTCCGTGCGGTCATGCGGTTTCAAAAAATTGAATACATTTTCTTTACAAAATCGCGATGTCTACTCGCAACCATAAAATCGTCCGATTTTGACAGCCCGATTAGCTCAGTTGGTAGAGAAACAGACTTAAAACCATTGAAGTTCGACCGCGTGGGTTCGATTCCCGGGCTGGCACACTAACATACTAATTGTCTTTCGGATCAGATATTAAACCGAGGCACGGTGAGACGGTACTTTACACCGAACCATAGCGGATCTCAGCAGTAGTTTCGTCATGTAAACTTGCACTATCCCCCGTAACAACGAACCATCTTCTGGGGCGTCGCTCATATGGGCATGAGCTACGGTTGCGACGATGAATAAATAGAAAAATATACGGGCACCATATGTCGCCACACGGGCACCGCACAATTTTTCGGGTACGTTGAGTTAAAGAGTTAACCCAAAGGGTTATAGGGAGCCGTACGGGCGCCGAAAGTCAAATTATAAAGTCTAGTTTATGACCGAAAAATTGTTAATAGCCACGTTAAAGCCCATGCAAACTAATTTTCAAAAGTCTGTAAAGAGAAATGAATGGACATCGTCGTGCGCCCGTGCTGATACAATATCGAAATAACAATTACGTGATGCGAATATTCATTAACAATATTCACTAGCACATGCTAGTGGGATGATGTCATTTGACAGTTTGATCATGGCCAAATTCATAGTTTCATATGATTGAATTGAAAAAAAATCAAGCAATGTGCCAAAAGCCGTTTGCAGTGAAAGGCTGATTTTTGCTGTTAGCATCATGAGTTTTTAAGGGGAAATATTACATTTTTCTTTCATGCTTTTCGGTGGTTTATCGAGAAATAACGGTAGATTATCACTTGATAATCTCACCATAAAAGCAGTGAAATTATCAAAAACTTATACCCTGCTTTTGTGCATTTCACCCTATCTGAAACAAACGACTATCCTCTATGTATCAAGGAAATGTATAAAACTTTTCTTTGAATGATAAAAGATGCGATGCCGACTTTGTCAATCTTGCTGTTGATTCTGGGGACTCGGGTTGGAACCCACTAAGCCCGGCCAACATCCATTCGAAATATGACAAACTCTTTTGTTATATGCGCCACTTTGGCTACCACAAAAGAGCGAAGTGTAAAGTTGAGATCACCGTGAATAAATAAATGAATAAATAAACCGCTCGGCATTAATCTGCTGAATTATTTATTTTTATTTTTTTATCTCAAACAAATTACCAAATCTTGGAGTATCTTTAACAAGACCGGCTCATGTGTTCCCCACAATAATTTAAGTAGAAATAAGACAGAATAGGCTGAGATCAGACTGCCTTTCTGTGCAGGATGATCTTAGCTATACTTTCGGCCAGGGGTATGCCTACAGTAGCCCGTTGCCGTTAACAGCATAGAAAGGGTCGGTAAACAGACATAACTTCGCTAGGCTGCGTGTAGACTGGCATTCAGTCCCAGAGTTTAGATTTATAAGTAACCAAGGTGCATAACCACTTTAAACAACAAACCAACCACACACATATAATAAGTTATTTTTCTTTTATCTGAAAATCAGGCTTTTAGACATGAAACATTATTTCTATCTTTCTTTTTTCATATACATGTATACCTCTATTTAAGAGACTGTCACCAGTCTAGGCTACGTGGTACTCGGTTCTTTACGTTGTACGTCGGGAAATGCATTTAGAATTAGCCCTATAACGCACGTCGCTGTAGGCCTACTAGATTCAAGTAACGTTTTTCAAGGACAACGTCCTAATCAGAGATATTTGAGCATGTGCATGACATTTCCAACAATGTCAGATGTTCGCAAAGCAAAGACTTTGGCCAGCCAGTGCATCCGCACAGTCTGACCAGAGTCTTCACTATGCGATTTGTAAATAAGCAAGGTCTGACAGTATCTGTATACATTTATGTAATCTAATAACACCATGTAATTGTCGGGGCTGCTAAATGTTTTAACCTCACGCGGGTATCAAAATCACATTGTTGGAAATATCATACAGAGGCTAATTTTCGACTCAGATCGGACTGTGATTTCTGCACAGCCTGACTACCGGTAGGTTAGACAAGGATTCTTCTTTTCAGACGTACTTTAATGATTACTTAAAAAATACTGCTGGGTTAACGGAGATTCAGGACGGCATGACTAACATGTTAAACTGATTTTTGGTGGACGCTTCTACGGTTCAGTGTAAGCTCGCGTGTAAAATCTAGCCACATGATAGGCCTTTCGGAAAAATAGTTCTTCATTGGATTCAATTTACATTTTCCAAGACTTTTACGACTGTGTATTTTGAAATGGAGTGATACAAGTATTCTATACAATTTGTTGATTAACTAAAGACTTCTTTGAAATAAGAAAGGAGTCGCCATTTTTACCAACGCGTATTAAAGTTTTGCGCATCTAGTGATAATTGATTGATTGAATGGGGTTTTACGCCGCTTTCAACATTATTTCAGTTATATCGCAGCGGCTGGAGCACCTAACAATAGATTCCTGGTATTTCTCACGCCAGTACTACCATTACACCCTTTCCTAGCCTCCAGCTGCTATCTCACATAGGTCTACGATTATCGACCCATTGGTAAGAGACAAATAATCGGAAAGATCTAGTGATAATGGCAAAGCGGTGATTCGCCTTTTTTGAATTGCAACGGTCAAATATTACTTCCTAGGTCGCTGAACCCTCAAATAGTCCGATTAGAAAAAATAATAATATGCTCCTTTTACCAAACTGCTTCAATGTTAAAATAACAGTTCAAGAATTGAAAAAAAGATTCAACCTAGTGCTAGACCCCAGCTGCATTTCGTGGATAGGATTAAATGAATTGAGATTGGAACTATTTTTTCTTTGAGCCTGACCTTTGGTGGAGCTGCCCCAGTCAACAAACACTTACTAAAAATTCCGAGGTTGCGCAGTGAAGAATTGTGAAAATTTTTATCCCGCATGGTATCGTTTTCTACAGATGTTTTTCGAGAACAAAGGATGCTCTTTAAGTGACACAAAATTTTATAGCCAAAATTTGCTCAATGATATAAGCTTAGTTCTCTCACCGGCTATGTAATTTAGTGACCTTAGGTACGTTCGCTAGAAAAAATTGAAAACCCCCTATTACAGGACTTTAATGTGGTCATAAAGAACGATTTTAGACATTTTGAGTGAACGCATTCGACGTCGTCAAGACTACTTATTCAAGCGGATGCAGCAGATTGCAGACAAGCTTCGTTTTCTCATTAAGAACTCTTAACATATTTAAGTAATCTACATGGAAAATATGAGAAGAATCAAAACAAGCAAAACAGTGCCTAAAGACTAAATTTGTTCATCAAGCGAAATTAAGATTAAGAATATTTCAATGGCCCTCATTCACGTTGTAATATATTAGTTATTGTTACATTTTAGTCGCCTTACATTGACATCTCTCTGTCAATTTACCAGGGCAATGAAAGAGAACTTACCATGAATGGGACGTAATATGTGATGAGATATAGACATTCAATGATCAACGTATATTATACTGCGGCTGTATTTGCGAGATTTAATCCGTTCTTATTAATATACGAGTAGTTGTTTGGTGCTATTAATTGGTGTTCATAATTGATCAATCAATCATTAACACACACTAGCACTTTCCTGTACAATGATAATGGTGAGACGGGGATTAGTTGTGTTTCTATGCTCCCCGAGAGGGGCATATATCCGCCGCTTAGTCAGTCCTTCATTTCGTCATTCCTCCTGGAGTGATTTATGATAATCCTTCGGCGAAATTTAATGAAAGCTCTCATGAGAACCCGACGTGTTTTTCTCTGACATATATATTTACTTATTCACTTATTCAAATTGAGGCCTCGTCGCTGAGAAGGGGCCTAATTAAAAAAAAAAAAAAAAAAAAAGTATTTCTCTCTTCCTTTTCTTATTTGTCGAACGGTTAGATTTCAAAGAAATTTCAAAAATTTAGTATCAGATCAGATGCTCTGAAAATAAACTATTTGAAAAATGCGTATGATAAAGTCAATGACAAAAAAGGGGTGGGGGGCTTAGTGGCGGTTGTTAGCTTTACGTAAACTGTCCGTTTCTGGACAAAGAAATGTCCATATATTTTATTTGGTAAGAGATAAGGTATTAATATTTTACATGCGGATTGCATACTGTGACACGACTCTCGTGTTGAATTCAAGGTCATCAGTTAATATCAAGGTCATTTTCCGAGGTCAGATTTGCGAAAATCTAAACTTTTACTTTATCTATAGCTTCCTTTTCAACTTTTTCTTGTAAAATGCCAACAGAAACGACGACCTTTGAACATTACTTTCACTGCCTTGATTTAAAAGGATATATAGAGAAGAACTCCGCTTTTACACTATTTCTTTCAGCCAGGTAGTAGGCTATGATCGATTAATCTTTCATCACGGACCCTAAATATAAATATATTGAGAGTCCTTGCTTTCATTAAGTGATTAATAATCGTAATACTTTCACGAACGGCGGAACCGCAAGTGGCAGTGTTCTTATTGCTGTTCACTAAATGATCGATTTTGGATCTTACACGAAAAAAAAAAAAAAAAAAAAAAAAATCCATTTTTGATGCAAAATTTTGCATGTGGCTTTGGGTCAAGAAAAAATAAGGATAAAGAAATAGGCCTACGTTTCAGGACAGACATTTAGCCATATAAATGTAGCTAGGGGCTCTAAATATTGTATATTTAGGGTCCGTGATGTAGCCTACCATTTCCGAGCATTTCCAAAAACAATCTAAATAAAGGTGAATTATCATTTGCACTGTTCCTTTATGTCCACGTACTCTTACTAGAAGGCTAGAAGAAAAAAGTATTCAGAATGTAAGTAGTTCATGTATGTGTGTATGTGAAAGAAGGATAGGGTGAATGAATAAATCGGAAGGAAGGAAGGAAAGAAGGAAAGAACGGGATGGAAGGAAGGAAGGGCAAGGAAAGAAAGGAGGGAGGAAGAAATGCATGAATGGTGGAAAGAAGGAAGGAAAGAAGTAATGTATGTATGAATGAATGAATGGGTGAATTAAGGAAGGAAGGAAGGAAGAAGGGAAGGAAGGAAGGAAGAAGGAAGGAAGGAAGGAAGGAAGGAAGGAAGGAAGGAAGGAGGGATGGAAGGAAGGAAGGAAGGAAGGGAGGAAGGAATGAAGGAAGGAAGGAAAGGAGATAAGAAGGAAGGAAGCAAGGAATGAATGGAGGAAGGAATGAAGGCATGAACGGATAAATGAAGAAACTGGAAGGAAAATGAAAGGAAGGAAGGGTGGAAGAAAGGAAGGAAGCAATTAAGTAAGGAATGAAAGGAAGGGAGGAAGAAATGAATGATGAAGGGAGAAATGAATGAAGGTAGGAAGGAAGGAAGGAATGAATGAAAGAAGGAATGAAAGAATCATCGGAAGAAAAGAAGGAAGCAAGCAATCAAGCAAGCAATGAAGGAAGGGGGAAAGGAAGGAAGGAAGAAATGAATGATTGAAGGAAGGAAGAAATGAAGGAAAGAATGAATGAATGAATGAATGAATAAATGAATAAAGGAAGGAAGGAAGGAAGGAAGGAAGGAAGGAAGGAAGGAAGGAAGGAAGGAAGGAAGGAAGGAAGGAAGGAAGGAAGGAAGGAAGGAAGGAAGGAAGGAAAGGAAGGAAGGAAGGAAGGAAGGAAGGAAGGAAGGAAGGAAGGAAGGAAGGAAGGAAGGAAGGAAGGAAGGAAGGAAGGAAGGAAGGAAGGAAGGAAGGAAGGAAGGAAGGAAGGAAGGAAGGAAGGAAGGAAGGAACCTTAGATCGCCAATAAGAAATATGAAATTCCGTTCGTTTTTTTGTTTTTCCTTTCCGCTAAATAAAATATTTGCAATCGGACAATTCGGAGTTTTTCCATGATTAAAGGAAGACGATTTCTGTCAATTTTATTTTTTTGGAATTCAAACCAACTTACTGCAATCAGTGTTTTTCTATTAAGTAAGTCGTGAAAGACTTTGTTGTAGATAATTACTCATGCATTACTTTATCATCAAACGAGACAGATCGTTTGTTTTCTCGGTTAATGCAGAGGAGCCAACACCCATCAGTTTTGTTTACAGAACCGCTGATAAAAGATGTATAATGGCCCTTCGTATTTTCACGGTACAAACTAGTCAATAATAATCAGGCTTCAAATAAAAAAAGCAAATCTAGGATAAATATATTATCCATTACAAGCTAGAAACCTTATCTGTCAATCAGCAAAATTTTAGGAATCTTGCTAAAATAAAATATACTCAGACCTCATTGTATCAATCTATCCACTGTATCGATCTATTAACAATCTTTGCATATTTTCACCAAAATGCCAAACTTCCAGTTAAACATAGATGACTAGGTCACGAGAAACTTATAAGGACTTATAAGCTCGTGGTCCATATGGTGGCGTCCTTGTTATCCGCTAGGGGGCGATGTTATACGTAGTATATAAATGGCTGCTCCTACTGATTCAGTCAGTCCGGGTTTGTTCATCAAGCTGTGCGGATGGTACAAATATAATTCAGGTCTTTGGGTGATATCCAGTGTTGAAACCTCCCTCCACACCTTCAAGGAAGCCCCGCTTTATTGAAGGCCATAGGATTAGTACAACACTCTGCTGCCCGGGTCGTGAAACCTATTTGTAGTCGAAGAAGACGTCATTGAAGCTGGCTTATTGAGTCCTCGGTCACCATAAGCTACAGCTCCTAGATCTTAAGAGTCGGCACGATTGTCGCAATTGACCTATAGATAGGGCTTCAAGGAGGACACCTCCCTGAAGCTGGTGTGATTCAACTTCATTGAAGCAGGAGTCATTGAGGCCGCTGATTTTAGGCCCATAAGCCTCAGTGAAGTGGAATCACGAGAGTTGCCTTGTTGAGGCAAGTGTTAGGTGTGAAGCCACATTTCCGCTCGGGTTCCTAGCAGGAACGCTACAACTGAACCGAGCGACTAGACAGACTTGATCCATTCAGAGAAAAGGATCCTCAACCCTAAATGGGTCGACTCTGTCTATATAGGCTTCAAATAGCCATTTAACTAAGGGCAGGTATCTCTCATTTGCATATCCAATGCATATTACCTCCCTTTAAACCGTTACATTACTCTCCCCTCCGAGAAGACTCGTCCCGAGTCTTGGCCTGGGAGACCCGTGGGTAAGGCAACTCCGGTCTGGCAGTTGTCATTATCCCACCGCTGCCACCAATTGTAACGAACCGAGCAACTAGACAGACGTGATCCATTCAGAGAAAAGGATCCTCAACCCTAAATGGGTCGACTCTGTCTATATAGGCTACAAATAGCCAGATATCTTAGGGCAGGTCTCTCTCATTTGCATATCCACAGCAAATTACCTCCCTTTGAACCGTTACATTACTCTCCCCTCCGAGAAGACTCGTCCCGAGTCTTGGCCTGGGAGACCCGTGGGTAAGGCAACTCCGGTCAGGCAGTTGTCATTATCCCACCGCTGCCACCAATTGTAACGAACCGAGCAACTAGACAGACGTGATCCATTCAGAGAAAAGGATCCTCAACCCTAAATGGGTCGACTCTGTCTATATAGGCTACAAATAGCCAGATATCTTAGGGCAGGTCTCTCTCATTTGCATATCCACAGCAAATTACCTCCCTTTGAACCGTTACACATGTCAAGAAATATTAGAAAAGGTGCTACATTCTTGCCTTCAATTCCAATCTGAATGGTAAAAAGGTTCTTGTTGAAATTAAAGAACCAGTGGTAGTTGAAACAATTTTAAAAGTGTAGAAAAACTACTAAATTCCAAAAAAGAACGCTCGTCAACCATAAATAACATATCATTCGTTTCAAATTTAATAATCTTCGTACTGATTGGGCTCCATATTGTAAGTTTTGACATCATTTCCGATAATGCATCGATACAATGGAGTGACTTCAAAATTCCCCGAATTTGATATGGCTGTCTATTGTTGGCATTTTTATGCCAAATAACCGGTTAGGTGTACTATTTTGTGCTTTGTGGTAAGTTAAAGCATCATCTTATTTGGAAATATTTATGAAT
This sequence comes from Fragum whitleyi, assembly GCA_948146395.1. Lineage (NCBI taxonomy): Eukaryota > Metazoa > Mollusca > Bivalvia > Cardiida > Cardiidae > Fragum > Fragum whitleyi. The sequence goes on from OX411550.1 coordinate 61,630,888, forward strand.
TTAGGAAAGAATGATTATTATCATCGCTTTTTATCAGTTAATGCTAAGTAGATCGATACAGTGGGGTTCCGGGCTACATGAAAATGCTTCTGAATAGTGACCGCCATCATGAGCACCATATTGAGTCAGGACGTCATATTTCCACGGTAGTGTTCAGAATCTATCTTGAAATAGATGAAATAAGGTTCAAGCATTGAATTTTCATGTTCTTTTACATTCCTCAGGGTTGCATCCAGAGTTTGGGATTGCGGGATTCCCGCTAAAATAATCATAATCCCGCATAATCAACATTTCTATGCGTACCCGATCCCGCTAAAAAATCAATTGGCCCGCTAAAATTACATTGCCGTGCGTTATTTTTTGTAGGTAAGATAACAAGTCAATTGGACTATAATTTCTAAAATTATACTAGTAAAATGAGATTTTGATTCTTCTTTCATAGAATAAGGATTGTTTTTAACTTCAAAACGAGGGGGTGATGATGGTAACCACGGGCGACAAATTTTAACACTTGAATAGTTTTCGTCTTCCAAATGTAGACTGGAAGATAATGAAAATTTTTCTTATAATTCTGTAAATCGCAAACTACAACATTTTCATGATCTTTGGTCAAGAAAACACACATAGGACTCACGATCCCTTTGATAATTTAGCGAGGAAACAAGCCTCTGGGCAGAAAAAAGATCGGAGTTTCCAGTTTAATTAACAGACGGGGTTCCAGCCTAAAATGACGTACCGGAAATCGTCTGAACAACATGGCTGAACTGAACGCAAATGGGTCTTGTCAATCGCAAATTTCCTATTTTTTCGGAAAGCAAACATAAGAGTTGGAAAATGAAAGCGGAAAATAGGACTGATGATGACACCTCAAGCATCGGTGAAAATGTTACTTTAGTGAATTCGAGTGATAATCCGTTTGAAAACGGCGAAGAACATGATCGGATCACTAAACAGAAAATCCCTCATGTTGATTTGGAGTCTTGCCGAACAAACAGACCATGGCCTTACACATACATCTAAAAGGAAATTAAATATTTATTCTGTACAGGCATGGGAAAAAATAATTTTAGAACTGGAAATACAAACTTCAGAACATAAACACTACTGGTAGGAGACCAATTCTCGCTGAGTTCATGGTAAATACAGAAAGGAAATCCTTCTTAATTACAAGTTATGTTGAAACAACTACTTTATTCAGAAAATGATTTGCTGTAAATGAATATTGCATCTTTACTGTGAAAATTGTCTGGTGGCGAGAACTGATACATGACAAGAATGGGTCTCCAACCAGTAGAGCCAGAGCTACAGATAATTTTTTGTCTTAAAGGGTTTTTACCCCCTAATTTTTTCTGTAATGCTGATTTACAATAGAGCAATGCTGAAACATGTTTTAGGGTTAATATGAATTGTTATCATCTTTAATTGTTAAAAAAACAATTTAGCTATTAACATCCTGAATAATATCTTTGAGAAATATTTTACAATTGCCCTGTTAAATATCTGTGATGGTGTCACAACTCAAATTCTTATATATGAAATCGATGTCCTGTTAAGCTGCTGCCAGTCTTGAGTCTCTTTCACAGAAAGAGCATCCATGTTTCCTTGCCAATAATTCGCTTGAGGGAAGGGATGAATTTATTATTTTGATCAACATACGATGAACATTAGCATAAGGCCCACAACCCTTTGTTATTTAAAGAAAAATCAAGTGGCAGACCATAGATGGCGAAGGACCCAGAAAAACTGTCAGGCAGTTGGACTGACAGTCCTTTATGGACAATAAACTTTCAGACCAAAGCCAAACCTGTCAAACTGAATATTTTATCGGGCAAATAGTATCGTCCTTGTTTTCTTTCCTCTCTGGGAGAGAAAACTTCTGAAATTAATAGAAATAACTTAATAACAAGGTTGTCAAAATGCTCTCAATCTGTAAGTGCCTTCAGTGTTTTGGTTCAAGACTGGTGAATCCAAGGTTAACAAGGTTAGAAAATAGAAACTGTCTTTGAAAGTCACAATGTTACAAATCACTTGTTGTTTTCGTTAAAAAAAAAACGGACAAAATTTGGTGGGTCGAACATTCTTGGGTACGAATAAGCGGAAATCAGTTTAGTCTTTGTGCTTTTCAAACTGGAAAAATCCAAAAAATTCAGGTAGAATAAGATAAGCTATCAAGAATTCTTTCTAAAACTGATCCCAAAATCATCTTTTCTTCCTCTTTATTGATACGATTTGTAAAGGAGAATTTGCGCTCTAAGCGGTTTCGAAAGTCGTAAAGAAACTGTTAATAAATGAAATCTAGACCCATGTAAAGTTGAAGATTAATTTTTGTTTCCTTGAGAAAGTTATTCAGAATAGTATTTTCAAAGGTGAAAAAAAAAATAACTGTTAAAACAGATTGTTTGCCAAGAAAATAGTGTTGGTCATTCGGAACGCAATGGTACAATTTGACAGGTCCGTCTTTTTGCCATGACTGAAATGGTTGTGTACTTCTGTGTCAACTTATCGCTTTGAACTCGCCAATGTTTGGATGTCATTTTCCATCATTTGTTTGGGAATATTTAGTCCAGCTTTTCATGTTTTATTCGAATATCAAAGTTATAGAAGACGGAAACCAGCATTGGACACGCTCAATAAGTGTCATCTGTAGAAAATTTGAATTATGTTCAGGCGTCATATGTACGAAAATACGCATTTTGAACCATTGGTAATGCTGATCGGCGATTTGAAATGCGTTTTTGTACCCCCTTAAATATCTTAAAATGCGTTTTTGTTGATTTTAAATGCGTTTTCACGCAAAAACGCATCTTATCTGTAGCTCTGAGTAGAGCACTATTCAAGAATGAAATCTGTAGTTGAAAGTTATTTAATAGCTAACAGATGTTGAGATATAAACAGTTAAATTGATCTGTTATAGTAAAATATAAGTTTTATACTTTCCCGAGGTTAACAAATAAACTTACTCTGACTACATTGAATCTTACCCCGCCCCCCCCCCCCCCCCCCCCCCTTAACCCATTATTTCAAATTGGCCCCCATTTTCTGACTGTAATGGGGGACAGTCCCCCATTTTGAAAATTTCTAGATGCAACCCTGATTCCTGCATGACTATTCACCCTGTATTGGTCAAAATTACATTGTGTTTATGTTTTTCAAACAAGAAAATGGAGGTAATTTGGATTGGGGGTTGCTGAATGATGGAATATGGTGCCAATTTTGAACGCATAAAAGATTTAATAACAATCATATCAAAAACTCAGGCCATTGTTGAACTTTTTATTTGGTAGATATGTGCGGGTTTTGTTCATAAGACCTGCATCAATTTACAGCCAAAAGGGCAAGCAGTATGCTAAAATCGATTACCGCAAAAATATGACGTCTGCGAAAATACGGAGTTGGAGAATATTATGCCTCCGCATCGAAAGATGGCGGAATATTGTTTAACCATGGTCCATCTGCCTGTCTGTTTGTCTGTCAAAAAACTTAGCAAAAAAAAAAAAAAAAAACATTGCCAAATACTTCAAGGCTAAATTCAAGATACAATGCTCATATTTGGTATGTTGACAAATCTTGATCTACAGATACTAAGGAAAATGTCATATGCCAAAGTCAAAACCTTTAAAGAATTTCTGTTTTGGGAGCATTTGTTTTGTAATGGTTTAAAGGGAGGTAATTTGCTGTGGATATGCAATTGAGAGAGACCTGCCCTAAGATATCTGGCTATTTCTTAGTTTTGGACAATATTTCTTCAAATGCTTTTCAGGACCACAAATATAGCATTTGCGAACTGGTCTCCCGTTCTGATTGTTGTAGTTCGGTGGACTGCTATCCTCACAGGATTGAAATGACTGGCTTCGGCGACCACTATTTGCATTTTGATTATTGAATTTGTTTTCTTATGGAGTTTGCCTAGTCAATAACTCTTTCATAGTCCGAACCATACCATCAACAGACTTTTGAAGGGTTGAAAAATGCTTCTTTCCACTCTGGTTCCGTAGAAGTATTGTCTTCCTGGCAAGAAGCAGCTTTGGTATAACCCTGTCCTAAATGTCTACTTTCTGAAAGATAGAAGGCCTCAAGTTCAACAGCATGCCTAACAGCATCATTAAGATCAACAGGTCTCGCCTGCTTTACTTGCAGACGCATATCAGAATTGACCAATGCGTCTATGAACTGTTCCATTTCCAGAGTTTCTCTTACGTCACTTGGGGCTCTGGGATAGGCTAAATTTGTTAGGAGACGTATGTCTTGACCTAGCTCAGCAATAGACTCTGAGGCTTTTTGTCGACGCTCCCTAAGCTGAACCCTATACAATTCTGTCTGATTGGGAGGGGCAAATCTTTCTTCTAAAGCTAAGACAAGATCATGATAATTGTGCTTTCCAAAACCAAGATTGCCAAATACTCCTTGGGCTTGTCCTCTCAATGAAACAGACAAATATAAACCCTTCTGATCATCTGTCCATTCGTTCAGTTCAGCATATGCATCAAAGTGAGCCTTATAATCCAACCAAGCACCAGTACCATCGAATGTAGCTAGCTTCATTACAACACTTCGTGGAGTACTGCTTGGGCTAGATTTCTTCTTACGCTGAGTAACATGTTGATATGGCTCAATATCTGGCAAAGAGTCCTCAGCCATGTTAGCTAATGGTCGTCCCTTCCTTTCAGTCCTGCCAGCAGGGATATCATGCCTTACAGGATTGGCAGTACTCATGGGCTCATGCTTTATTTCAATTGGAGTAGATGAGCTTTGTGGATGTTCCCTCAGCTCACGCCCAAACTCTGAGAGTTGACTCTCCATACACAATATAGCGTTTTCTCTTTTCAGCCTTTCAACCTGATTATACAGGTTCTCTAGATCATCAGTATATCTTGAATGATCCATGATGATGTAACATGGATAAGTCTATTAATTAAAGTAATAGATTGAATAGCCCCACGTTGAGCGCAAAAAATATGTAACATACTTTCGGTAGAGCAAATCAAATTATAACAATTAATTAAGAAAAACAATCAAACATTCAATGCGATTAGATGGACTGCTTTGTCCAGGTTCAATCAAAGAATTGTCAACAACTATGATAAAAATCTAATCAATGTCAAATCAATTTCATAGACTGATAGTCTATCTATCCTGAGCAACCTGCTCAGCAAGACCCAGTTTACTTCGGGTCTTCCGTCAATATACTAAAGTATATCCTATATCCTATCTCTCAGCAAGTTAGCTCATCCAGTGTTCAGCAATACTATTGAAACAAAAACTGTGTGTCGTTTGTCATTGTTCGAGCGTCCAGAGAACTTACTAGGATGGATAGAATCCACTGTTCAGAACTCTGTTACTGTACTAAGATGACAATTAGGCAGCAATTCCAATTTATAACAGTATCTACCCCACTGCATTTTCCAGCCTGTCTCTCTCGCGACAAGAAACAGACTGACTGAAATCGCCATGATTTCTCTCCTTATATACTACTGATCTTGGGTCCGGCTTTAAGCGGTGGTTCCCGGTTTATAACGAGCGCACAATAATTATTTCTCAAAACGCTTAACAATAGGAAACCAAGCTCTCATATGATTGTTGTGCAAAAGTCTGGGTATCTTGCATAAAATCGTCACAGTTTCACCAACCAGGGTCCCAGTGTATGACACTAAGGGAAATCCGGGAGTCCAAGACTCCAGATTTAGTGGGCAGGACTCCTTCACTTTACGCAACAAGTTAGCAGACCTTGGTTGTAGAATAGTTCTTTTAGCAAATGAATAGAGAAATATCCTTCAAATATCTATTCATCTCCATTAGCATCTGAAGAATTTAGATGATGGCACTCGTCCTGCAGGACAATTCAATTGAACAATTTGCAAATCCTACCAAGACTGTTACTTTGATAGGCCTCAGAATCTTTTTTTTAAAAAACAAATTATTTATCTCTGAAGACCTTATTAAAGAGTGCAGATGAAAAGAAAGTATTAGAATTAATGACGTCAATATGACTGTAATTGACAAATACCGGTAAAATGATCCAAGTGAGTGAAATAATTCATTTGTAATCAGACGATTTCGTGGATTTTTTCATGTACAATTCAATAATTCTGATTATATGCAACTAAAGAAATAGTAGATATAATAAAGCATGTGAAAAACATTTTAATTCTCGATAATTTCCATGATTTTGGATCGATTTGTATTCACGATGTTATAACCCTACAAACACATCTTGTTTTTTTTTTCATATTAATCAGGTCAATTGACCTTGTAATAATAGGAAGTAAGTAATTGTAAAATTTCAAATAGTGTATAGGATGCATCAAAAATTTGAAAAGACTGGCTACAAAAAAATGTGAACTTTGACCCATCAGTGATTATTGATTTTGACACAGACGAAGAGGATATTGTGTAGAAATGCTCACAAGTGGCTGGCAATTGATTGAGGCAAAAGGCATGTCTTGGCTACCCATATCTTTTCTGTGATTGTTTACAAAAATTAACTGTCAATTAAATGTTAATAAGCATTTAAATACTATCCCCCTCGACAATGAGGCTATTATGAGCTATATAAAGGAACATGAAATTTTATCAAGTACAATTTTAAGAAGTAAAATACCTTCAATTTTGGCTCCTAAAATCCAAATTTTGCTCCGTTTTTTTTTTATTTGACGAAAGTGTTTCCTTAAGAAATTTCAGTCCAGAGAAGGCCCTGTAGGACCTTTGCTTGGAAATTTTGTTGCCTGATTGTAAGAAATTTTGAATTTAAAAACAAAATACATTATGCATCAAAGGATCCTAGAGGAATATTTTGCTTGTGCTTGGGAGATCCCTCCTTATGTTTTGGGACACTAGATATGTTACAGGAGGTAAGTGTTGGGCAATCGGTTTCAAATCACAATCGATAATCGGTCATTAGTTGGAAGAGTAAATCAACTAATGATCGATTGTATAATCACTTTCTTAGAAATTAGCACACCCAGTATCATCCTTTGGAGAGTAGAATGTGAAAGTTTAGTTAAAACTCATGACCTAAAGAATCTTTCTGTATTTTTTCTACCAGCTTCATGGCTCAGTGTGAAACAGTTGTAACTGTCCAGGAATGATTTTGGATCAATTTCATTATGGGCCATTGAAATGGACCAAAGGCCCTTGTCCCATTCATTTACATGTAAAATCTAAGATTTTGATGGGCCATCTGCAAAATTGATGGGCCATTAAGAAAATGTGGTGGGCCCAAGAATCCTTAACACCAATCCTAGATTAAAATAAGCATTAGATTTGGATAGATTATACATGGGGCCCAGCCAAAACTGTAATCAGATTTAGTCTAAAACAAATAGTTTGTCCCCAAAATCAGTACGGCCCATCCCAAAATAATTCCTGCTGCCTATTAACATATAGGCAGTTAAAACTGTTTCACACTTGGCCATCAAACTGATGTTGGTTTTGAAAACAATATACATGTATAATGACTTTCATTTATGTGTTAGAAACAAATTAATTGATTTTGAAATTTCTCAATTATCACAATCGGAAGCCCAAACCAACTGATTATTGATTATAATATATTATTCTGCCTATCACTTCAGGACTTCACTCTATAGACAGAAGCTGGTGAGAGTTTGCGGCGAGACAAGACAGTATTGTCTCAGTTACTGATGACAGAATGGACACGTATCAGGAAGAGTTCCCAGATCTGGGAGATATTGATGAGGACATGCTGAGAGCCTACCTGGAAAATGGAGAAGTTAATCCAGAGTTAGAGGAGCTCTTGAAAGGTACAAACAGGTTTTGCAATGGTCTGGGAGTCGAAGAAGTATTATTTAATAGGCAGGAATCTTTTATTTTGAAAAATAGGAGATACCTTGATAATACATGTATGAGATTAGGATGACAAACAAATGAGCAAGCTAACTTTCTTTTCTATTCTTTTATTGCCTCCCCCATGAAATGGCCATGGCTATTATTATATAGTGTATTTCCTTTGATAATAGTGCTCTTCCATATAGTAGCACCCCTTCATTTTTTACTAAGAAAACCCACTTCAAGTGCCTAAATCTTGGGAACTTTTTGAAACTTTTTCTTTAATTTGAGATGAACTTCTTCTAAACAATCATTTATATTCACCTGAAATTAAAGGGAAAAGGGCCGAATAGACATCAATTTAAATAATTTTTAAATCAGAAAATGCATACTAAATAAAAGCTCCCTGACCATGTTATGTATAGCTCCCGCAAGCATTTATTAGGAGAAATACAGTAGTATAGAGTACTCCACATTGTTCATTGTGTTGGTTACTGAATGACTTACTGTGTATCTGATATGTATTCCAACTTTTGTCTATCAATCTCTTTACTATTGACTAAGCCTCTAATGACTGCCAAGCTCCTTCCTGCAAGACGTAAACAATGCTAATGAATATCCGCCACACCTTTATAATTCTTATTATGCTCTTAAATTCATTTTCAGCTTACACTCAGGATGCCCCAGATGCTCTCTCCCGAGTGACGGTAAAGGAATTATGGGAGAACTGTCTCAGTCCTACATTCTCACAGACTATCGAGAATCTCATCCCTCTATTACTGCTGTGTTTTGTGTTTAAACTTATCTGTTCCTTCTCCAGATCAGGTAGGGTAGAAAAGTGCTGAGATGTTAGATCCTCTAAATCATATAAAAAAACCACTTGTTTGACTCTTGCACAAGTGTTTTTGCCCTGAAAAAATTGAATATTTCAATATAATACAAGGTTATAACTTATTAGTAAAGGGTACAATCTCAAACTTCTTTGTTTCTAAAATTTAGGGGAATGGTGGCAGGGCCTTTCTGTGGGGAAAATATTGCAATTTACTGGTAGTTGAATTTCCATGTAGCTATGAAATAAATTTAATGTCTGTCACCATCATCACTAATTTAAATCAATGCTGAAACTTTAAACTTGGTATTTGTTAAAATGCATATATCTAAATTTAAAACATATCCAATGGCTTTCTACATAGATACTACATATATGCATGTTGAAATACTTTTTCAAAGCCAAACAATTACTTAAGCCTTAGGAAAGTTCAGGGTACAGTACTTTTTTGGCTTAAAATTTGGGCAGAAAAATTTTTACATAAAAATTAACTCTTTGATAGAGGATAGTTTTACTGATAAAAGGGAAATGCTATTAATTAACCCTTGAATATGCCTTCCTTGGCAGAAGCTATAGACAAACATCAGCCTGCTCATATGTGCAGTCTGATCATTGTCTATACCACCCGTTCTTGCTTTTTTTGGAAACAGAAAAGTTTGAAGAAAAAAAAATTAAATTAAAACCTAATCAAATTATTTAGGGCATTTGATTTTTTTTTTCAAATTTGCCATGTTTTTTTATTCAGCATGACAAGAGTTAAGGATGAATAGGGCACAATTTTGGACCCAAAATTGCACTAAAAAAGGTCTGAAGTATTACATTACTTTCAGGATCAGATGACCAGGATATACCCCCATGGTTGATCCATCTCTCCAGTATGATGTTTGGACTCCTAGCATTACATATGTTCTTCCAAAGAAACCTTTTCTACCTGATACTGTGTAGCTTTCTAGGCTACACAGTCCTAGTGGCAACCAACTGGCGAAATCGGGATTATTGTGGAATTACTATGTCAATATTTATTGTTGTATATTTAATTGCATGGTAGGTATTCAAATTTTAATCTTTTGGTTTCTGTTTATTATACCCCCTGAAACTAAGTGTGTGGGGTATATAGGAGTGAGCTTTTTGGTCAGTTCATCTGTCTGTCTGCTAATCTATCCATCTGTAACATTTTCTTGTCCTCTCAATTTCTCCACAACTAATCGACCTATTTCATTGAAACTTAATAGATGTGATCAGTATCAGACAGAGATTTGCAAGTGGTATTTTGGTTACAATCAATTGACTTTTGACAGAGTTATGGCTCTTTGATGGAAATGGTATTAGGCATTTTGTGGCTAGGGAAATGTTTTAGAAAAGTAGCTATACGATTTTGAGTTTATTCATTGAGATATAACAGATATATATAAGTAAGGCTTTGTTGAGTTTTTATCTGTTTAAGATGACTAGTTTTCAAATTTATTATTACATTGAAACAAATTTCATAATCTATATACTCTCAAATTATTGGTAGAATTCTTGATTTGACATACATTACACATCCTCTTATATCACCTTTTCCCTTAAAACAAAGACTTCAGCCTTCCTTTCTATGCAACCAAAATATCAATTCACATATTTACAGAGACCCTCAAATGCTTAACACTTTATTATTCTACTACAGCATTAGACCACCTTGTCTTTGCAAATGTTAAGATCCTCAAAAATGTGAATTATTCCTATCCTATTTAGCAATGAAAAACTAATTAGCTAATTCAGAGTGATATGTTGTAATTACTAGGGATGGTAACGAGTACCAATTTAACTAATCTAGTACTTGGTAACCTTTCCAATCGAGTACTTGAATTGGCGATGTTTGATTGTTGTGTTTAAAACATATGTTGGTATACGGTATTTGCATCATATCTTTGGTCTAAATGAAAATTGATGTGACATTTATTTCCTATTTATATAAAGAAACGATAAATTGTTAATTACATGCTTAGAGAGAGGCATTCCTCATAATTCACAATCTTATTCCATGATTTGATATGCTTTCTTTGCTAGGCAAACACCTAGTTACTACAACATCGATGAGCCTGAGTTACAAGGTCTTGACATGACGATAGAAATTCTGTTGATTTGAAGACAGTTTGATTATTCAACTCAAAGGGAAATATAGCATATATTAGCTAAAACGCATAGACCGTAACAGACTTCCCGAAATAACATCTGTCCCACTGACATATCTGGTAAAATTCATGCTGGTCATAAAGTTGGGCATGAATACAGGACCGAATGACCAGTAAAATCTAACCACATACAAAATAAGTTCTATTGTTTCATCTTGCGGACTTGAGTTTGGTTTGGTAAAAATTTCAAGTTTACCAGACCCACTGTCCAGTTAATAATATGGGTGTTTCGTGAAGACTGCCCTAATCAGGGTATCAAATGTCCAAGGTCCAAAAAATTATGACATTAGTTGACAGCGAGAACAATAAAACTGTTGGCATTTGCTTGCAAAAATGGAAAGGTTTCAATGTATAAGACAACTGGTAGATGATAAGTTGCTGCATACTTAACCCTTGTACAAAATTGTAAATAAAAAGATCATTATTTTAAGGATTTTTTTTTTATCGAAAAATAGTTTGGAAATGAATTTTCTTATGATTTTTTCTTTCTTGCTGATTACTCGGTTAGTGAAATTGGTAATCGATACTTGGACACCAGCTTGAGTACTTGATTAATCAGGTAATCGTTCCCATCCCTATGTAATTCCTAGTAATTACATATATCTTATAACTATTCAAATATCAGTGTGATAATATCCCATATGATTTTTTTATGATATCACATAGTTATTTTTAGATAATGATATAATGCGGGTATTTTTAGAAACTTGCATTTCAGGTAGAAACATCGACTCGGTTGTGAGAATTGATAATTATCTCGACAGAGCCTCGACAATTTTCAATTCTCCCAACCTTGTTAGATATTTTTTCCTCATACAAAACACTAAGTATGTATTATATATTTCTCTATTTCAGTGAGTTTTTTATGGAAAAAGTTGTCTGGCACAATATCAGAGGTAAATATTTGTCTATCTGTAATATCAAAAGTATTCAAGACTGTTATTTCACTACCACAAAATAGGGCATACGATAAACGGAGGTTAATTGATGTTGCAGTGTACAATCTATTTTTATTTCATTTAGTGGACAACATAAGGTATGTTTTCACAAAGGGCTCTGCCTCAAGTGAAGATATTGCTTTGTTGTTCATGAAATCAAATATTAATCAATTTTTGTCACAAAATGTGAAAAGTTTTTGACAAATTTTCTAGAAGTGCGTCATTTTGTGTCATATTACTATTTAACATGACGTCAATTGTTTATTTGGCTCTGCTTAAATAATGTTAACCCTTGTCATGCTGGATAAAAACATCTTTGTAAAATTGTAACAAAATCAAAGTGCTCAAAGCACTGGATGTATTAATTGTGAGTAGGTTGAAAATAAAAAAAAATCAACTATTATGGATTCAAGAGAGAAAAAAAGGTGGTAAAGACAAAGATCAGATTGCACATATGTGCAGGCTCATGTTTGTCTATAGCTTCTGAAAAGGCAGGAATATTTCGGGTTCAGCATGACAAGGGTAAAAAAGGGTAAAATTAAGGAAAGCAGGGTATGTTTTAAGGTAAATTCAATGATTTGTTGGTGAGTTTATCAAATGATTATTACTGTTACTTCTCGTTAATCCACTGAAATTCAGAAATAAATATGTATATTCACCACAAGTCTTGTTATCACTATGATAGTTGAAGGTGACAGTCTAGTAATGAAAGAGAAGTCTATAAAAAGCCTCAGGGAGAGCAATGGAAATACTGGAATCTCCAGGTTTCCAAGTTTTCAAATTTTGAAAATTGCTTGCATTTTGTAAAACTTTGCTCAAGCTTCGAAAAATGTGAAAGTCAAGTGCAACACTATCTTAACATTTAGGCAGAAAAAATAAAACAAACATTAACTGTTTTTGCCCAATTACTAATATTTTACTTTTGTTTTGTAATAGTGTTTTATCAAAATATGTCAGACATGCAAATTACATTAATGAATATAATCAATTGTTACTTTACGTAAGTATTGATAAAAATATCATATTTTTCAGGGGCACAAATCATTTTATCCATGAAGATTATTGGTATAGCATTTGACTTGAGTAATGGCACCATGATAGAATTTCCCAGTATTTTTGCATACTATGGCTACAGCTTTTGTGTTGGAACAGTGATATTTGGACCATGGATTAGTTTTCAGGAATATAAACATATACTATCACAACATAAAAGACCTATGGTAAACACCTTATTCTTTTTCTTGTTTACATAATTATGCTTTTTGTACAATGCAGATTTAGGTATTTTTTTGGATTCTGAAACAAATTAATATCCCATATGATATTTGAAGTGAACCATGGTTTTAGAGTTTCTTTGACTTTAATAACTCACATCAGAATGTTTTGGAATTCTCAGGTCATTGTTAATGTTGAACTGCTTTTAAGTAGCCAAGACTAGTTAGCCAAAAACACTTCACAATCCCACTTTTATAATACTCCCTTAGAAAAAAAAGGCTTTGCAAAATTATTAAAAAGAAAAAAGAAATTGTTTGCCACATGCAATTTCTTCATTGACCACAATATTTTCTTCTCTAAAAGAAAAATACTTTTAGAATTCCATCATGTTAAAAGCATGTGATCAAGTCAAAATTATTCCAGTTTGAAATTATGTCATCAAAAATGAATAACTTTCAATGGACATTAGAAATTGATTTTATAACTCTCATTTTAACCCTTGTCCTTCTGTTGTATTGGTTTCAACATGTCTGTCTGTCCATGCATCTGTTTATCCGTCTGTAGACTTTTTCATTTCCTGACTCTTACTCAAGAAAATATTGACCTTGAATCATGAAACTTAATACAATTGTAGCCCATGACCCAAAGAAGTGCCCCATTGTTTTAGGGTCATGAAAGTCAAAGATCGAGCTCATATTTGTTAAAAAAAAACAACTTATTTTATTGAATCCTGGTATGAATGTTCCTTTATTTAAATTGTGACTGAAAATGGGCTTAGAATGGTCTAGAATGACTTATTGCAATCACCTATATGTTGGTTACATAAGAAGGGTAAAGGGTATGCAGGTTAATGGAGATTAAGAATAGTGGTGCTATGTTTCAAAATAGTTCTGAAGAGACTTCTAAGTGTTTTTTTCAGTCAAAGTTAGATTTGTTAAATGAAAGTCTGGAGATATAAAAGCCAGTGGAGCAATACAGGCCCTCTTGGGCCTCTTGTTTTATACACCAAATGATGGCAGGTAAAAAATGGAATGATGACAACAAGTACTACATATAGTTGGTTAGATATTTAGATTTATTTCTTGTACTCATTTCTTTTTCAGAAAATATTTTGGATCCTTAAAGTATTATTTAGTCTGACTAGTGCTCTTCTCTGTGTTGTATGTTCTACTTGTATTATACACTGGCTGATTTTGGACAGCAATTTTAAGTAAGTCTTTAGATGTTAACTTCAAATATGGTAAACTTTGCATATAACATTATAACAATGAAGAAAGTAGATAGTTTTATCTGAATACAAGGGTGGAACTACCATTACGCACATAGAGCATATGCGTAAAAAGAATTAAAACCTCTTTCGAAAAACGGTGTTGATGAATGATCATAACATCGAAACAACAGCTTATTCAAGCTGTAGTTACGATGTTTTGATTTTTCGCCAATGCTCAAATCATAGAAAAGTGTAGTGGACGGTGGACAATCATCATTTGTCACAGTCCAGATATCACCTTTATCTTACATATTCTATGCTGGTCACCTTCTGAGTGTGTATAAATTTCAAAATTCCTAGTTACACCTATGGAACATCATAAAGGTCAATTTTCAAAGCTATTTAACTCATAAACTGATCACTGTAGCAATAGATCAAAATTCAATGAGTCATTTATTTTGATTTTCAAAACATATTAAATAGGAATGTGAAATCAGCATAATATTCATATAGATGTGTAGATTGATGTTAGTCTACAATGCCTGCTCTCTTCTTACTTTTTGTTAGGGAGAAAAACTTGAACAAGCCCAGTAAAAATGTCTAAAAATTGTAAAAAATAAAATTCAACAGGATAAGGGTTAAACCTAGATTTTTAGCTCGGCTGTTTTCGGAGAAAACCGGAGGTATTGCTATAGCCTCCGTGTCGTCGTTGTCGTCGTCGTCGTTGTCGTCGTCGTGCGAAAACTTTGACATTTTGTTATATCTCTGGTTCTACTGAAGGCATTCACTTGAAACTTGGCACACATGTTCACCATCAAAAGAGCAACCTATACTATCAAGGGGGATAACTCTAGATGCATTTTGTGCAAATTATGCCCCTTTTTCGACTTAGATTTTTTCCCACCAACCAGCACTCGACAGCCGAGCGTAGGCACCCGTAGGTGGTGCTCTTGTTAGTTACTGTATTTCTATTTATAAACCCTCTCAGGAGCTATACAAAACATGGTCAGGTGGCTTTTATTTAGTATACATTTTCTGATAAAAAAATTATTTAAATTGACGTCTTTTAGACACTTTTCCCTTTAATTTGAGGTGAATTTCCTCTAAACAATCATATAAATGATTGTTTAGAGGAAATTCATTTCAAATTAGAAAAGAAGTCTCAAAAAGTTCCTAAAATCTAGGCATTTGAAGTGGGTTTTCTTAGTAAAAAAATGTAAGGGGTGCTACTACTAGGGAGGGTGCTATTATTAGAGGAAGTATGGTAACTATCCAGTACTTATGCCAAAGCATTGAGCATCGTTGAACATTGTAATTTTTTTCATATAATTACAAATCATTTCTTCCTGATTTGTTTTCAGATGGGTTGTTGCATACAGAGATGCCCAGTCCTTCAGATTTAGTCATTATTTTATCAGTTTTCTATCAGAAGTAACCATCATTTTATGTGGTCTTGGTGCTACAAATACGGCAGATGAAGTTAGATGGTGGGTAATTTTCAATTTAGCCTTTCAAATCAGGAGTTATTGCCCCTTTTACTGTAAATTTCTTAGGGGTCAAACTGCTGATGAAGGGGTTAAAACAGTAAAATGACTATTATATAAATAAATATATACTTTCCTGATTTGATTGTTGACTTCTTAAAGGTGGTGGAACTTTAATATACTGAACGCAAAAAGTTTAGTCGCACTTTTTATAACTTCACAAAGAAGTTAACCAATGTAACGAAACAAGAGTTTCTATTTGAAATATATTTGCCATCCTATTGGCTTACTTTTTGTCATAACTTTTTTAATTTCACTCTCAGACATACGTCTGACATTACGTAAATGTGGATTTTACATACTAAGTTGATAGCTGCGTGTAACAAAATGAATTAATGTTCTTTTTTGTTTTGTTGGATTACTCTTATTCTGCGTAAACATTAAACACTAAAATGCATTGCATCCTTCGAAAAAGAGCTAAGTTGTGACATGACATAAATCAAACGGATATCGCATGGACATATCGATTACGGTTTGCATATCTGGGAGGTGATGAAATTGCATTTAGCTTCTGTTACTATCGTTTTCATTATCATACGGTGCATTACAAATAAAAATTGACATAATATGACCCAATTTCGTTTTACAGGTCTTGTTAAACGACAATAGGAGGGCAGGCAAACGCCATGCCGTTACATTAAAAATGGAATGCTTTCATTATCCCAACTGATTGCAATTGGTAAAAACATCACTAAGGATCATTCAAGTCTTATATTTTATCAATGGAAACCTATTGAAAAGGACCTACCTGTAAACAAGTTAAATTAACGCCACTGTGCCGTCAATCGACCGTTAGTGATCGCCTAACCAGAAAAGCGTAATTACTCAATTTCGTGGGTTAGAAAGAAACAGAAGAAACTTTTTTTTCCTTCCTGATTAACAATATTCTGCAAAATTATCTCTGATAAAACAATTGTTGCATTTTTGTGAGTTAGGTGTAAAGATGGTGATGAAGAGTCACCAGAAAGATCCCATACTCTAACAAACCCTTTCTTTTATTGAAACAAGATACCCGAAGATGATGTTGATCGCAAGAAACATTTTTGTGATACAAATTGGAAGTAACGTCCTTTCATTAAACTGTGTGACTTTGCCATTCTACCGGTCTGTTCAAAATCATGGCATTGCGGTTGGTCAGTTTCTTCTAACATAACAAAATTATTGGATTATGGGAGGAAATTGGACAGAATTATAATTAATGTAATTCATTTTGTGCAAGATGAATCCCATCCTGAAATATATCCCATCGAAGAGAAAACGACTAAACTTTTTGCGCTCAGTATAGTTCCTCAACATTTTGGAACTCTGATCTTTCATGCTGCTAACCAAGGTTTCCTAATGAAATCATTAGGAACTCTTGGTTAACACTGTTAAAAATCATAGCTTCTGTAACACTGCAATACTTTTATGTGTTCACTACCTTTTTGCTCCTCCATATCTTTGAACAAAATGAGCAAGCTGAATACTTTTAGGATCAGGAATCTTTAAGCTGGCATCATTTTACCATTTGAATTTATTAGGCTTGTCCTGAAAATAAAAAAGTGAAATGATTGGACCTCATTTTAATTTTTGTGGGGTTTAACCCCATTTTCAAAAATGGATTCATGGTATTTCTAACACCAGTACTACCATTACATTCTTTCCTAGTCTCCAGCTGCTATCCCATTGGCGGAAGACAAACAGTAGGAAAGAATGAATATCGCCACCGGGGATTGAACCCTGGGACCTTTTGAATGATAGTCTGATGTGTAATACCAACTGGGCTATGAATGTGGCTGCCTCATTTTAATCCTTTTTCTTCTATTCCTACTGTACACCAAGCCTTTGCAGACTGTATTTTGAGATACACCTGCATAGACAGCCAATCTAATCTTGTTTCTACACTGCCTGCTATACATTAACCCTTTCCTGCTTTACAAAATTTTGGACTTGTCCAAATTCAAAGGTTGTCCAAAAATAAAAAGTGGGTTTAATTTGAAAAATAACCATTCAGAAGGGTAGAAAATAGTGTGGAAAAAGAAGAAATTGCTTGTCAGAAGCAATTTCTTCTTTTTTCACAATGTTTTCTCAATCAAAAAATCAAAGGCATATAAAAAGCAGGGATAAAACAGCAAAGGATTAATATTGGTGGAAAAAAAATTGAATCAAAATGGTTAAAAATATTCCAAACATCAACAATATATTGGATACAAGATTTGAATTCAACCAAAAAAGGGTTAAATTGTATGTTGAGCTTTAAGCTTAGGTAGTGAACTTGTAAAAGTTTTGTAACATTTAGGAAGTCATGAATTTTAAAGATTTAACCGAGGTTTCCTAATGATTTCATTTATTAGGTAACCTCAGTTAATATTTTGAAAGATCATGAGATCCAAAACGTTGCAGAACTAATAGGGGTCAATTGCCTTAAATTCTTAAATAACCTGTGTGCTCCAATGTTTCAGGGATCTCCGAGTCAGTAAACCATTAAAAATAGAATTACCCAGGTCACTAGTTGAAGTTGTTACTAATTGGAACCTTCCTATGCATACCTGGTTAAAAAATTGTAAGTAGAAAATACCTTTCAGTCTTTCATCTGCACATACATTTTGTCCTTTTTTGTTTCCATTTTCTGGCGTAAAAAAGCTAAACAACAATTTCTTAAGTTGAATGATTAAATACCATTGTCCATGACCCCATCTGTTGTCCTGAAAAATTACCAAAAAACTTGGCTATAACTTCAAGACAATTCAACATACAACACACTCATATTTTGCATGTTGTAAGATCTCATTAACACATATTTTGATAGGCCAAAATGAAAATAAAAATTAAGGTTAGTTTAAGGTTATTCTGTCAAAATAACATGTAGCAAAATCTATTAATAAACACAAATTTAAACTAGGTCAAAACCTACAGAGAAAAAATCACTCATATTTTGCAAGATGATATAGACAAATCTACAGGTACCTAGATCAAGGTCATCTGTCTAGGTACAGATGTGTATCAAGTCATATAATGCATGATTCTAGATCTGAGTGACAGGCATCAGTAGCTATCAAGGTCAAGGGCTTCTGACTAGGTCATCTGTCTAGCTTTAACCCTTTGCTGTTTAATCCCTGCTTTTTACGTGCCTATGATTTTATGATTGAGAAAACATTGTGAAAAAAGAAGAAATTGCTTCTAACAAGCAATTTCTTCTTTTTCCACACTATTTTCTACCCTACTGAATGATTATTTTGCAAATTAAACCCACTTTAAATATTCGTCTGCAAAACCTTTGAATTTGGACAGGTCCAAAATTTTGTAAAACAGGAAAGGGTTAGAATAATAAGTTGTTTCAGGGATATTTTTTTTTCAAAGCATGTTCGTTTCAATTTTATCATTCCAGATGTTTTTAAATCTGCCCGTCCTTTAGGGAATTTTGCTGCTGTATTTTTAACTTATATTGCAAGTGCTCTTTTACATGTGAGTATTTTCTGTTCCTTTCATAAACTAAAATGAAACCTTTTAAAACTTGGCTGTTTGGGGGGATTAGGTTTTACTAGAGCCTTGGCCTTGTTGCCATTGTTGTTGTTGTCGTCATTTGAAAACTCTGACATTTTGTTTTATGTCTGGGTCTCTTAAAGACATTCTCTTGAAATTTAGCACCCATTCTCATTCAAAAGAACAGTCTTAGTTATCAAAGGGGATAACTCTACATGCATTTGTGTGAATAATGCCCCATCTTTACATATGTATCTGCTATCAAGCATTCAACATTTATTTATCCTTGACAATTTACTTTCTAATCTGATGATGTTTTATAGCTTGGATTCTCTATTTTCTTTATCTTTTGAGGTCAATTGGAGTAGATTTTTTCCCTTATTTAAAGAACAACCTTAATCTAAATGTTAAGGTAACATTTTGATTACCTTCATTTTATAGGATTATCATTTGTTTCAGTGTTGAATTGATTTATATTTTGTTGAGTAAATAAAATATATATTTTCATGAGTGGCTTCTCTGCAAGTGAAAAATATCTTTTGTTTTTCACAAAATGGGATATTGACCAATCTTACTCAAAACAAACATTTATTCTATTTCTAAATGCAAAAATGAGACAAAGAAGATTTTGTGACAAGTTTCCTAAAAACGTGTCATTTTGCATGTGATTACTAGGCAACATCATTATGACAATATTAAGATTTGGTTACTGAGCTTCGGACAAATATGTAAATAAGAGTGAAATGAAAGAAAGGATTGTAAAAGTTTTCGAAAATTTTACTGGTTAAGGGGTGAGATTATCAGGTGATAATCTAACATAATTTTGAGATAAATAACCGAAAAGCATTAAATGATTTGAAGTATGTTCATAAGGAGTTAAATGTTAATTGCTTTTTTCCCCTCAGAATAGAGTACAAACAGAATTAAATTTATTTGAGTTGGAATACACATTTAAATATTTAGAATGGTGCAAATTAAATTTAAGCAGAATTATTATAAGTATTTAACCCTTGTCATGCTGAACCCGGTATATTCCTGCTTTGGCAGGAGCTATAGACAAACATCAGCCTTAACCACCTGTTTGACACTTTCAGACCAGAATTGTCAATAGATTAGTTTTTCAAAATAAAAATTGGCCTATAAGTTGGTACTTTCAGTGCTTTTTGCCCTTTGATTTTGTTTTAAAATTTTTAGCCAAAATTTATTCAGCATGACAAGGGTTAATTTTTATAAATTTTGTTTAGGAATGATCAAATTCTTAAGCTTTCTTCCTTCTATCTTTGTAGGGTTTAAATTTTCAACTAGCCGCTGTGTTATTATCTTTAGGTGTTTATACTTATACAGAATATGGTAAGTATTATATAACAAACATGAATGAAATAAAGAATATTGAATGAGTGTACATGAAATACCAAATTTTGGAAGCAATTCATCTATAAACAGATTAAAATGAGGCTTTGTCGAGTTTTGGATGACAAATTTGATAAAAAAAAGTATTTCTTGGACACAAATTTGATATTCTTTTTATGGATAATTTTGACCAACATTTTTATAATAAATTGACAAAATTCTTAAAATCCATTGATTAAAAATTTCTGCATAACATTTGTGGTGATGTCATTCTATTTGTAACAAAATTATTAAGAATATTTGTATAGAAAAAGATCGTTTTTTAAAGTGTTTCAGGGCTGTTGGTGTTGAGAAAAATTTATATAAAAGAACATAAAAAACAACAGTTATAATATAAATTTATATTATAAAGTCCATCAAACACAAATTGTTTTTTTTTGAATTCTTAATATTTGTAAGATTTGAATCAGCATAAATTAGCTTGGCTGTTTTCAGAGAAAGCCTGTGGTATTGCTATAGACTTGGCATCAGCAATGTTGTTGTCATTGTGTGAACACTTTTACATTTTGTGATATCTCTGGTTTAACTGAAGGTTTTCATTCGAAACTTGACATACATGGTTACCATCAAAAGCATAACATATACCGTAAAGGGGGATTTTGTGTGAATTATGGCCCTTTTTTTACATATAATTTTTTTCAACTATCCAGCACCCAACAGAAGTGTTGGGCAATCAGTTTCGTGTCATAATCGATTATCAGTTTTTAGTCCAAAGAGTACAATCCACCAATGATCGATACTACAATTGGTTTCTTAGAAATCAATGCAATTCTCATATTAACACTATGCAGTATGGCATAATAAGGTATGTTTTAAATGTCTTATCTTTGTTTTTTGATAAAGATAATGAAAAACAATATATGTTGTATCCTCAGCATATCTGGAATGGACCTATACTCAACCATCAGTTGGTCAGTGACCACCCATGGTTAAGTGAAGTTCATTCTCAGGGTTGGTTTGAAATAAATTGTTTTTCTATAGTAAATTGATGTTACCAGAAACTAAGAAGAAACCCAGACTTAATAAGTAACATTAATCTTTCAAAACATAAAATGGCTGCAATTTACACATTAATAATCGATTATGAGATATCTTAATCCATAGTTGTCATCGGACGCCCAAACCAACTGATTATCAATTATATCAAATTAATCAGCCCATCACTACCCAACAGCCAAGGGTAGGCACAGATAGGTAGTGCTCTTTTGTTTTCTGGTTATAGTAAACAAACAGTTTGTCAAACAGACAACAAGAACACACATTGCTTTGGTCACCCTGTATCAACCTTTTTATTCTTTTTCAGTTTTCAGAAATAAATTATCATTTATATTTGATGCCTGCATACAAGCAAGAAAGTGTAAAGATGGTTGTGGTCATACTTATAAAAATGTAAGTTTCTTCAGTTTAGCTGTTTTTGAACAAAAACTCAGGCCAATGTCTTGTAAAAAGCTTGTAATTTGCATTACCAAATATTTCTAACCATGTTGTCTTGAAACATACAAGAGTAATCCATACTATCAAGGGTACTACCATAGAAACTTAGAATTATGCCCTTTTTAGTAGGGATGGTAATGAGTACCAATTTTACTGAGTAATCGAGTACTTGGTAACCTTTCTGATCAAGTACTCAGATAGAATCAACAACTTTTGATTATAAACTCTGTGTTTCAAACCTTTTTGATAAATGGTCATGCATGTTATATCCTTGGTCTAAGTGAGAGAGATGACATTTGGTCGTTTGTTTATTTGAAGCATAAAATTGTTAAATACATACTAAAAGTGGCATTTGTTGGTCATGTTTCTTGGTGTAATTCGTCATTTTCATAAATCATCTTCTGTAGACCAAAACTAAGAAGGTAAAGCATTGATAAGCTTGAGTTGCAAGTTTTTGGCATAACATTAGCATTCCATTGATCTTATGAGACATTGAACACCCATCTCAGGAAATCTCGCACACAATCAATTAAAACACACCGTCCCTTATCAAGGTATTAATGTCAAAGGTGTGAAAATTTACCATCCCTTCTTTTAAGGATTTGAATTTGTTCTCTCTCTTGTTCCTGTATCCAAGGTTGATGTTTGATTCATAGCTCTGGTTTACATTTGGTGGCTCAGTCCAAAACAGTTGTAACTGCCTATATGTTTATAGGCAGTTACAGCTGTTTTGCGCTGAACATCAATATGTGATAAAAAAAATCCTATTTTATGAAACAAAAATTTGAAAAGCCTTATATTCAGGAGGCAAACATGTTTGTTAACATTTAGAAATTGTATCCCACTGAAGTTTATATTAGGTCAAGTGATAGAAAGTATTGCAGACCTAGACCAAAATGCCCCCCAAAGAGTGGTTTGATATTGGTGGACAAGATTTGTTCGGACCCAGCTGTCTAAATTCTTAGAGCAAATACAGAAATACACAGGTTTTTGTCAGAATTACACTGCAAACAATCTTTTCTTTTATATCTTTATTATTCTAACACTTTTTTTCAGAGCAATCCCTATGTTATAGCAGCCAATATGACATTTAGTATAATAGCGATGTTTCACCTTGCCTATCTAGGAGTTATGTTTGACAACAGCCCTCAGGAAGAAATTGTGAGTAATTTATGCAACACATTGGGTAAATCTACAAGAGTAATGTTAATGAACAAGTTCATATGTGACCCGTCACACAAAAAGGACCATCTGGGAAAAACAAAATGTTTAGACTCTGGGTCAGAATACTTGATCTGCACTGATTGACTAGGGTGGATATTTTGCAATGATCAAATTTTCTGAATCAAGAATGATTTAAAGTGAGGCTATTGACGTTACCTGGTGTCCATTGTGAGTACATGCTTCCATCCATCCATCCATCCATCCATCCATCCATCCATCCAACCATCCATCCATCCATCCATCAATCAATCTGCCTGTTAACTTTTTCTGTAAACATCTTCTCAGAAACAACCTGAGAGAATTCAACCAAATTTCATTGGAATGATTATTGGAATATGCTCTTTCAGATTGGTTGTTTTAAATCTAGCTTTTTATGAAGGAATCTTACCTTCTGGACATTAAATTGTAAGATATGGAGAGAGTATTATACTTTTACGGAGGTATGAAACTAAAAATCTAATGACACTAATGCATGAATATGCTTTGCTTATTCATACATTCCTACCTTCATGCAATTAAAAGTACTCTTTCCATCTTGTTAATGTAAATAACATTTGCAGAGACCCAAAAATGGTTTAATATGCAAGTGTGAAGCAAAAGGGTGTTTCAGTGTTTTTGAGGTCTATGCAAATGTTAACACCCAAAAAAACTTGAAACTTGCATAAAAAAAGACAAGTGTATCTATTCAAAACAGATATTAATGATTCATAGAAACACTTTGAAAGTATCTCTAATTTCAAAAATATGCCTGAAAAATTGTGTTATGCACCATCGCTTTTGCTTATATATATGTTGCTTTGTAAATTCATGATGTTTACAAAATTTAATTTGCGAATTAGATGAATGTCTTTTTTTATGCTCTTTGTTTGCATTAAATAATATCCTTTATACGCATTTTACTATTCAATTTTCATGCTCATTAAAATAGAATAGTTTGAATAGATCCTTAATCTTATTATAAACAGAATGCATTTATTCATTCATTTAGGATATACAATTATTGTAGAAAAATATCAATATCTCAGAAACTGCTAAAGCATTTAGGCCCAGATTGAGGATATTTAAGGAAATAAATGTTCGGCGGTAATGGTACATGAATTAACTGATAAATCCATGTTTCGCCCTGTTAAAGCATGGGTTTTTTCTATCATTGTATGCCTTTAACTACTGGAAAACATACGTTTCATGCAATAATGACACTTTCTGCCATCTCCAGTGTCAGACTTGATTGTTTGCATGTCTTGCATCAGCTTGATTAATTGCTTTTCCTTGTTATCCCCCGCCTTTTTCGGCAAGGGGATATAGTAATGCTCTCCGTCCGTCATTCCATCCTTCCGTCACTAAACTTGTCCGGAGCATATCTCCTAAAGTATAATAGCTATTTACTTGAAACTTTATGGGTGGATAGACCACGTGGAGGAGAAATACAGTGCACAAGAACTACAACTCTTGCTTGCATAATTTTGGAGTTATTGCCCTTTGTTATTTTTAAGACTTAGATTTTGTCCAGAGCATATCTCCTAAAGTATAATAGCTATCAACTTGAACCTTAATGGGTGGATAGATCTCATGGAGGAGAAGTACAGTGCACAAGAACTACAACTCTTGCTTGCATAATTTTGGAGTTATTGCCCTTTGTTATTTTTAAGACTTGGATTTTGTCCGGAGCATATCTCCTAAAGTATAATAGCTATCAACTTGAAACTTTATGGGAGGATATATCTCATGGAGGAGAAGTGCAGTGCACAAGAACTACAACTCTTGCTTGCATAATTTTTTAGTTATTACCCTTTGTTATTTAAAAGACCTAGATTTTGTCCGGAGCATATCTCCTGAAGTATAATAGCTATCAACTTGAAACTTTATGGGTGGATAGATCTTATGGAGGAGAAGTGCAGTGCACAAGAACTATAATTCTGGCTTGTATGATTTTGGAGTTATTTCCCTTTGTTATTTGTAAGACTTAGCTTTTGTCCGGAGCATATCTCCTAAAGAATTTTAGCTATCAACTTGAAACTTTATGGGTGGATAGATCTCATGGAAGAGAAGTGCAATGCACAAGAACTTTAACTCTTGCTTGCATAAATTTGGAGTTATTGCCCTTTGCTATTTTTCAAGATTTAGATTTTGTAGGGGCTTAATTTCTTAAAGTAGAACCCTTAATCTATTAGGCTTCTGTTTACTATCAAGCTTTCTCGGCGGGGGATGACCATGTCCGACATGGCTCTTGTTCTAAAGGGTTTTCTCTCATTATTTCTTTGCAGGGATACAGTATGGAACACACTTTACAGAAATGGTCAGCTTTGAGTTATTTAAGCCACTGGGTAATCGCTGGGACATACCTCTTTACTGTTGTGATCTGAGATCTTGTTATTATATAAAACAGCACTAGGAACCCTCTGCAATTCTACAAAATAGACCTCGGGAATAATAAGGGTCCAGCCATGAAATCGCACGCGGGTTTATATGACATCACGGACATAATTAAGGATGACGTTGCAAAAAATAAAATCAACGTAAGTTAAGAATTGGGCATATTATAATTAGAAAACAAAACACAGTGTTTTACTGCGTTTTGCTTTCAAATTATAACGTGCCAAAATGAACTCCACAGACGTTCGGAAAACATTAAAAGAATATACTATTCTTCAAGCGTATTAACCAGTTTACCACCAGGAGCCGAATTACCGAAAAAATGACCAAAAATTACTACACTTACGACCGAGGTACTTTTTAGTTTGTGGAAAAGTCGGAGCAGTGTTCCGATGATAAAACAGCTTTAACCAAATAGGGACACAATAGGTGACACGAGAGAGAGAGAGACAGTATTTTAGTGCCAATTATTGCAGGATTTTGTATGATTTCAAATTTTGTTGAAATCATTATTTAAAAGCTTTATATTTTTATCTCATCAATAAATAGATAAGATTGGGCTTTATGAATTACTTGCATGTCTATCTGTTTGTCTGTCCAAGCATCATCTCTATCTAACCCTTAATTAAATATGCAAAGGATCAGCAAAATAATCAGTTGAGGTAGTGGACCCCTTATGAATCTGCAAAGTTTTGGAAGTAAAGAACTTACACAGTGTTCACCAAGGTTTCCTGATTAGTTCATTATATAATAGATAAAATTATCATAGATGCTCATATAAGCTATAAGAGCAATACACCTTTGGTGATGTTTTGCTATGGAACAAGCTCGAGACAATATATCAAGATCAAAGTTTTAAATCTTTTACACTTTTGGGGTGTTAGTTTTTCTCACCTTCAAAAATTATTTATAGACTTAAAGGATATTACATGAGTTTTCATGAAATATTAAATTCATTAAACAAGTCTTCTATAAACAGATAAAAACAAGGCTTTGCCAAGTTTTTTTCTGTTTAAGAGGATAAAATTGATATATTTGGTATTACAAAGTCAAATTTGATATTCTTTTTATAGTATGACACAAATATTGGTGATAAATCAACTGTTGTCATGGATGGGCTAAAACTTTGGCATTTTGTGATATCTGTGTATGTGTGTCTGCTTAGGGAAGTGGACCTGTAATAGATCCACAAGGTTTCAGGAGTAATGATCTATAACAGTGTTAACCAAGGTTTCCTAATGATCTTCATTGAAAGATCATTAGTTCCATAATGTTGCGAATTATTACATTTCCACTACCTTAAATTTGTCATACAAATCAAATTAGCTTTTATCTAAGTTAAGCTACCCAACGTCAACTGTTCAGTTGTTTGTCTTCAATTTATCAGTTACTTTAAACATTGTTAAATTCTTATACATTTTCTTATTGAATTATTCTATAATCAAAATTATAAATTGAATTAATAATTTCATCATATTAAACAAAACATTTTATATGTTTTCATATTATTCTTTTTTTTGTTCATCTATTTTAATTCATTTCTTTTATCTGTAACATATATGCAGAGGATTTGAGATTGTATGAATGTAGGATCATTTTTTTTCATCTCCTTCAAAGATTAGGGGATATGTGGCTTTGCTATTGTTGGTCAGAGTGTTGGATGGTCCCTCCATGAAGTTTTTGTTTGGAGCATAACTCAAATAGCATGCAAGCGAGAATCATGAAACTTTGCAGGTGGATAGATCGCATTGAGAAGGAGTCTTGTACTTACGAACCATAGCTCTTCTCTTCATATTTTCAGTTATTGCCCTTTCTCAGATTTATATGTCTAGGAATATGACAGTGACCTGCTCTTGTTGGCGGGCAAACTTACAAGCTTCTCTTGTCTTTTTATGTGCTCGCATTGACAGATCGCCGTAAAATAAATGGGGTCTCGGCAATTATTTTTAGAATGTACTCAAAAACCTGGCAACACTATTAACTTCATCTCAGTTCGGTTACAGTTGGCGGGGCAATGAGTTGGCGTTGATTGGAAAGCAACTGGTTGCAGACAAAGTGGCGATCACTTGCCCATTAAATTCCGTAAAATTTCAAGCATGCTTAGGTTTGCTATTACATAAGTTTAAGATTATAGCACTTTTGAAGTTCAAACGTCGACTCGTCACCGATATTATCAAGACAAAGATTTACGACAATAATAATAATAATAAAACAAAAAAACTGACGTTGAGAATAAAATCTATCGGAGCACATCAGATGTTATTTAAGCAGAGCCCAGATCGTTCCCTGGCGATTAGTCACTGATGCATCGGCCAGCATGAACAAATCCATAAGACGTCGCCCACTTGTGCGGTCGATTTTAGCTTTGGGGCGAAGTTCACAGACGTGTCCTCTAATTGATAAAAACCGACGTTGAATCAGCTGAAGTACCTATCAGTCATAGGCTTTTTAACGATTTGTCGTCAATTTTTAGCTCCACTGGCTGAAAGCCACTGGGGCTATTGTCATGGCGTTGTGTCCGTCTTGCGTCCGTCCGTACGTGCGTCCATGCGTCCGGTCGTAAAATTTTTCTTTAAAAATCTTCTCCTCAGAAACTAGTGGATTAATTTCAACCAAACTTCACAGGAATGATCCTTGGGTGACCCAATTTCAAAGTTGTTCAAGAAATTTTGATCCTATGAAAAACATGGATTTAATGGGCGTGGCTAATTTCCAAATATGGTAAAAAGTGACTTTTCTCAGGTTCTAATTGATGGATACCACGTAAATTGTACATGAATGATCCTCGGTGACTCTTTATCAGTCTACCAAAAGTTATTGTGATCGGATGAAAAATATATATTTATGGGCGGAGGTCATTTCTCTATATGTTATATAGTGGAAACTTTGAAAATCATTTTCTCAGAATCTAACTGATAGATATCAACCAAATTTTACTTGAATGATCCTTGGGTGACCCTTTATCAGTCGACCAAAAATTATTGCGATCAGATGGAAAATATGCATTTTATGGGCGGAGGTCATTTCTCTATATGTTATATAGTGGAAACTTTGAAAATCATTTTCTCAGGATGGAATTGATGGATATCAATCAAATTTCACTGGAATGATCCTTGATTGACCCTTTATCAGTCTACCAAAAATTATTGTGATCGGATGAAAAATTTGTATTTTACGGGCAGAGGTCATTTCGCTATATGTTATATAGTAGAAACTTTGAAAATGGATGGATATCAATCAAACTTCAAAAGTATGATCCTTGGGTGACCCATTATCATGCAGCCAAAAATTATTGTCATTGGATGAAAAATATGTTTTTATTGGCATAGGGCATTTCTCTATATTTTAAATTGTGGAAACTTTGAAAATCATTTCAACATCCGTAGAACCCAAAATACCTAAAAATCTAGTCAAAACTTGGATTTTGTATTACAAGAATTTCAAGCCTGTGGAGCGACTCAAGCCATTCATGGCTTTCTAGTTATTATATATTCCACAAAAAATCGTCAACGCATATCCGGCTAGCGCTATCGGTGTCACATCCTTCTTTTCATTCGGAATAAGGAAGCGATTTGGAATCTCAAATTTCTCTCTCAAATTTTAGACTCTACAGAGCCTTGATTAATATGCAAAATCTTGTGAGTAACCTGTTTTTTGTATTTTATGTCCACCCATTATCGCTTTCCTAGCGTGTATTTAATCGCTGTTGTGGTGGCTCATAGCTGAGGCATTCACGAAAGATGTGCGGATGTCGACTGTCAGAATACATGTAAGCGGTCCTAAGTTAAGTTGCCCTGAGCTAGTTATGTGTATCAGTTTGTTAACATTAAGAGCGTGTTTATTATACTGCAAAGAAAATTCTAGCATTTTCATTGGTTAATGCTGACCTTACAAGCATTGATATCTACTGCCCCTCCGGTATAACTTCTAATGTTTCCTAAGGCGCCTCGCCGTGAGCATAGACAAAAAATCGAAACGGTAATGGCAGCCATGATTCTCTCGCTTCGCTGATAACACGACCCGAATATACACACTAGGATACAGTTGAAAAGCATGTCAGTTAATAATGTGCAAATGAAAATTATAAAGATGTCATTAAATACCTGTATCCATTCAAAGTGCCAAGTTTCTCGCAGGTTCAGCAAACAAACGCTTTCATATCACAACAGCGCAGAGTGTAGTAGTGTGACAACTATATATGTACATGTTTACTTTTCATAGGGGCGTATTAAGGGATATTGGTGGTTTAAAAGAAATCGGTTTATACCAACGCCTTACATAGGCAAAAGACAGACATTTAGCCTTAAAACTTTGAAGTATAATAAATTCGTAATACGGTTTCATGCCTGTGTATATGACGATTTATTCCCGGCTGAAAAAAATGATGTCAACCCTCGCCTACGGCTCGGGGTGACATCATTTTTCCAGCCGGGAATAAATCGTCATATACCCCGGCAAGAAACCGTATAACTAATAAAGTACATGCTTTACAAAAATGTTGCAAACTTTTCGCTTAATTGTACTTCTTGTTATTTAATATATTATTTTGCTAACTGAACATATCAGTAACGCAACTTCCTCCCTGCCTTAATTTTCCCTCCAATCCACTTCTTACATATATGATGTACATTTTAGTAATGCGTGTCAGTATGTCCTTTTTGAGACGACCCCTTCCCGCCTACTTTCTCTTTCGTGTTCGTATTTCGAATTGAGGGATATGCGAACAAATATGAATATGAAACCGAATACGAAAAAGGGGAGAGGGGTCGTTTCAAAAAAGAGAAACACTACGTATTGTACAGGAAACGTGTAGGTAATATTGTGGAGGACATTCAAGCGACTCAATATTAAGTAAAACAGGATCTCGTTTAACCTACACTTAATTTGTATGTGTCATTTTGCAGTTGGTTTGTTCCCCAGGGACCCGTTTAACTAAACATCTTACGAAAAAAATGATCGTAAGTCAAAATCACAAATCGTACCTGGTGTTCGTTGTTAGATTCTGCCTTGCATATCGCATTTGAATCGTCTTTAGAAGACGATTCCAATGAGATTTTGCATGGCAGAATTCCATTATTAGTTACTTCTGTAGATGCAATTTCAATTTTTGACTTGCGCAAAAAATATCAAAAATATCGTATGATTTTTAGTAAAACAGGCCACTGTAGTGGAGAATATTAGTAACAAAACAAGACACGGGTATGCGTAACGGGCCGCATAGATATTCTAGTTCGTATATGGTTTTCTCTTATTCACTAACGAAAGACACACAGCAAGGGCGTAACCACCATTACGCAAGTGCGTAGTACAAATAAATCCCCTTTCCCAAAAAAACGTTGATGAATGACCAATACTTACTTAAGCTCTAGTTACGCTGTTTTGATTATTCACCAACATTCAAAGCATTAAAAAGGGGGAGCGGGTAGATCGAATTATCTTTTTTTCACAGTCAACACATTGCCTTAATAATATATTTAGTCTTTGGCGGTCGCCTTCTGAATGTGTATGAATTTCAAAATCCTAATTACGCCTATTAGCAGTACACCAATCCCACCCCGAAATTAGACACGAACAGTTTAGAACACCGTGAAATTAGAGTTAGTGTTAGAAATGAATGAATCAAGCGCTAAGTGAACGATTTTGAGTGGTTTTGATTGGAATCTGTGTCAATGCTTTTGCGTTAATGATATGATAAGTTTTTACGTTCAAGTGTTTCAAATCTCTGTTTCTACTAAACCTGTTTCTTTGAAACATTACATACACTTCTGTGACCAGAAGAAATAGAGGATAATCGTTTGTTTCAGTGTAAGATCGATTTATATTCATTGAGTTAACAATAAAAATATAGATTTTGTTGTTCACGAAATGAATATAAATCGATCTTACTCGAAAAACAAACGATTATTCTATTTCTTTATTGCAAAAAATGAGACAAAATTTAAAATTTCTAGGACACATTTTCATAAAGCGCGTCATTTTGCGCGTGATTGCTATGCAACGTTAATTGTGACGTCACTTATTTCGCCCCGCATAGATGACGTCAGATAGGAAGAAATGCACAAAAGCAGGGTATAAGTTTTTGATAATTTCACTGCTTTTGTGGTGAGATTATCAATAGATAATCTACCGTTATTACTCGATAAACCACCGAAAAGTTTTAAAGAAAAAAAGTAATATCAGCCTCTAGACAAAGATTCATTACTCTGAATTACTTGGTTAAGTTTTTACGTGCATCTGATGTATATTTGTAATATCTGTGTTTGTACTAAAGCTATTGCTTGAAAACTTAACACATGCCTCTAGGATAATAATATCGTCCTGTAAACAAAGATTTTAATTTCTCTGATGTTGAATTCAGTGGAATTTTAATCCTCTTCGGACCTAAAAATTATTGGTTAAGTTTTTACGTGCAACTGTTGTATACTAGTATCAGTTTGATCTCTTTCTATTTAAACTATTTGCTTGCAAACTTTTTACATGCTTATATGACCATTATATCATCCTGTAGACAAAGATTCTTTTCTCTTGACCTTCATTTAATGGAATTGTCTAATGTCGATATTGATTAACTGTTACTATCCAGCACTTGGATTAGTCGTCGAGCTTTGTAGTCCCCCGATAGCTCTTGTTTAACGCCCTATAACGCATTCTAGTAAAATAGTTTTCATATCAGACATAACTTCCTTCAGTATGTGCTATGCAACTTAAACTTGCCATTACCAGACGTAGGGACTTTCTTCGGTTTGATTTCCGAAATAGCCGATGGTTCAAATCTTTTTATTTTACATCGATTGGGGTACAAAAGTTTACAACTTAACAGATTAATCCCTCTTGATTTCGCTTCCTGGAAAATTCACCTATACCTGCGCCGACTTTGCGGGCCAGTGAAAGTATCAAGATCGATAATCGCTCCCGGGAATCGAACTCGGGGCCTTTGGGTCAAGAGGCCGACGCTCTACCTTTAGACCAAGGACACCACACGTGAATTAACCCGTTGGCAATGTTCTGTTATTCCCTTGCACGTAAACACACACACGTCACCCCCCCCCCCCCCCCCACACACACACACATTTTTACAACTTAACAGATTGACACCACATACATACACACACTCATACACTCGCTCATCACACCTGTTCAACTAATCCATATGATTCATATTGCCAATTGCACGTTTCTTTGTATAACCATGCATTCAACAACATCGTGAAATTAACATTCATCTCGATAAAAAAATTTCCAAATAATTCGCTCAGCGCTCCATTGATTCGTTCTAATCACCCATTCAAATCCTTAAAAAACGCTCTCAACACGCCGAAAATGATAAAATCAACAAGATCATTCAAAATAAATATAGATGGAAAAAAATCGCTATTCCACGGACATATTTGAAATTTTAAGCGTGTGATAAGTTATTGTAAGAAAGAACTTGTATCGCAAATTATGTTCATCTTAAACAAAGTTATCTATATTGAATTACCCCCCTTAAATTTCCCTCAAAAGTCGCCCATCGCACTCATTCAATTTCATCGAAAAACGTTCGAAAATCATTTATCTTGTCAATTTCATTATGTTGATAACTGAAATATTATTCTCTGTGTATAGATAATATAAATTGAGGAAGAAATTGCATGGGCTAGGCTAGCAAATCCACTGCGATCTATTGTTTGTAAACGCGTCGTATTTGTTAGCAATATAATAATGCAGTTTGGCGACCCATAACGAAGCGCTTAATGTTAAATATAGATATCAATATCACTGTATCGGAATTAGATATTCAGCAAAATGGCGATAAATAGACTCTTCCTATGTTGTGCGGTTCTATTGTTATATGGTAGGTACATGTAAACGATTCTTTTAACTTCTCGTCGATCAAAAGTTTACAAACAAAATATCTTAAATCATATTTGTTTTATATCTCTTTGTTACCAAATAGTCGTTCAATTCTTAAAACCAGCATGCATTGAATGAGTAGATATACGACTAATCGAGTCGATAGTGATTGAATAACGAATATATTTGTTTTATTTTAAAATTAGTAACCAACTGTCCTAGTCACTTGACCTTGAATACATTCGTTCGTTTGTTTGATTGAATGTGGATTTACGCCGCTTTCAACAATCTTTCAGTGATATCGCAGCGGCTGGGGCAACTTACAATGGATTCCTGGTATATCTCATCGGTACTACAATCAGCCTTTCTTAGTTTAATGCATTCACGAATATGGTTTTTACAGTATCTCATTATCTTATCGACTCATTCATTCCTTCATTATTATCAAAAGTAAGGGACATTTATCAAGTATGTAATAAGTTTATTCGTGTAATTTAGTTTATACATGTAAATACAGTAACCAAACGATCGAAAACGATATCAAATATAACACGATAGACCTGAATAACGTATTTACTATAGAACTACAAAGATAAAAAACACACACAAAATATTCACATGTTCCCGCTAAATTCGAAAAATACTTCCAAAACTTGGTAAAATTGAAAAAAAAAAAAACTGACTGTTACTATTATAGGTCTATTGTCGGAAGCTCTTTTAAACTGTGAACACAATGGATTCTCCAACTACGATTGTGCTAAAGGATGCTGTGTAGATTCGGATCAGCCATGGAACCCGCCTTATTGCTGCGATAAACCAAACACCAAACTTCTGTTGGGACAAATAATCACACTCGCTCTCTGTATTGGTTTTGGAATTGTGGTTGGAATCGTTTTTACTGCTTGTTGGATACACGAAAGAAATAGATACAAAACTAGAGTACAAGCAGGTTTTGTTCTTCTTCCACCTACGGGACAAGGTCTGTTTCTGTTTTTCTTAGTCGTTACACAAGACTGGTACAGTAAACAGAGGATATTGAATGAATGGTCATTGAATACTGAATTTATTAAACGAGTCATCTATAAACAGATAAAAACGAGGCTGCGCCGAGTTTTTATCTGTTTTAGATGACTCGTTTAATAAATTCAGTATTCAATGAGCACAAATTTTATATTCTGTTTATAATATGATCCGAATTTTAGCGAAAAATCGTCAAAATTCTTGAAATTCAACGTTTCAATTTTCTGCGAAACTTAAAACGCCGTTTCAAAATGACGTCACGAAACATAGATTATGACGTCATTTTCGTGGTTACAATATAGCATTGCTATTGGCTCTGAGCTCATTTGCATAGTTATTCCACTAGTGTAATAACACCCGTGTAATATCAAAAATATTCAACGGGATTTTTTCAATCCGGCGACGTCGGTCATATTATAAAGAACATTGTGAAATTGATACAGTTCAGAACGTCGTGAAATCAACACTGATTCCAATCAAAACCATTCTAAATCGCTCAGCGCTGTATTCATTCATTCAAAACACTCAGTCAAAGTACTCAAAAACGCTCCGAAATCGTTAAAAACAAACCGAAATCAATCAAATCGATCAACATTTTATTCATATTTATTCAACTATTTTACGATTGATTAAGGCTGGTCTGGATTTAAAAAGCGTCTGATTGGTACGTGAAAACACACAAATTGTTAAGTATGTAGTTTTTTAAGGGATGTTATAGATATGAATTTCATTCCAAAACTATTCGAATATCATTCAACTTGTCAATATTACGATGTTCTTAATTATAAGGCAAATGATTTTAGATGATTAAAGCTGCTCTTTCACAGTTTTTGATTGAAAAAATGAAAACTTGTTCTTAGATTTGGAAATGTATGTACTTTTAGATGATTAAGAATGGCCCAAGGGCAATGGCACTAAAAACAACATATTTCAATAATTTTGCAACTTATTTTTTCGAAGCGGCAAGATCAGCAAGGAATCCAGTCTATTAATTTCCAGTCTAAAAATTTAAAAATTGTTCTTTTCCGTAAATAATCTTTCATTTTTGCTAGTATTGATATGTACTTTACAGCTGTCAATTACTTTTACCTTAATATTTGATTATATATGACAAACATGTGGAATGCACTTGCATAAATAGTTTTCTAGAAATTGAAGAATTAATTTTAAGGCGTTAGTAGTTGCTTTATTTTTCATGCATGAATTTCGCTAAATTCAGGAATAGCGGCCTTTCTTTCATTGCATTACCAGATTGAATCTTATTATTTTGAAGGCTTCAACATGACAAGATTGTTATTTCAGATTGATTTTACGAAAATTTTCAAAAATCACATTTTCCCAATCTGTGAAAGAGCAGTTTTTAAAGACGTATTGAAAGAGCGGAATGAGCTAGATTAGAATAAAATTATTTGGGGATAAAAAGTAATATTATATCGCTATTATCGTTCAAATGAGTAATGAATGAATACCTTATCTTAATGATAATCTACGTATTTGTCTATAAGTCTATTTGCGTGCATACGTGGACAAATCGGACGCTTCTAACCCATAGAGAGCTACTCAAAACAAGGAATAATGTAGTCGATTTTAATAAAGTGGTTTAGAATTTGGAATGATTCCAAAGCGGTTTTTTTTTTTTTGTGATCGTCCAATCGTGCGTCGTCCACAATTTCTTAAAATATCTTCTCCTCCTAAACCGGTGGACCAATCTTGATGAAACTTGGCAGGGATGTTCCTTGGGTCAGGTTCTACCAAAGTTGTTCAAATAAATGAAATCCTCCCTAACATTTCCTTTACCTTTAATAAAAGGGTGAAATAGGAAATTCTTCAAAAATCTTC
Organism: Fragum whitleyi; assembly: GCA_948146395.1. Classification (NCBI taxonomy): domain Eukaryota; kingdom Metazoa; phylum Mollusca; class Bivalvia; order Cardiida; family Cardiidae; genus Fragum; species Fragum whitleyi. Next base: position 61,667,178 of record OX411550.1, read on the forward strand.
TTCTCTGAAACCGGATTTCAGACGGTTTTCATATTTGGTATGTACCATCATCTAGTGGACCTCTTTTCCCACTTGGATCATACTTTGGCTTTGCCCGGGTGCATCCTTTTAGCCCTTCTGGGCACGAAGGGTAGAAAAAAGGTAAATTTTCAAAAATCTTCTCTGATACCAGAAGGCAGACAGTTTTCATATTTTGTATGTAGAATCATCTAGTGGACCTCTACCTTACGCGAGGTCTCGGCTAGCATCATTATTATACAGTTAATTACATCAAGAAATTGACATTAAACTAAATCAAAACCATTCTTAATCACTCATTCAGCGCTCCAATCATTCATTCCAAACACTCACTCAAACCATTCAAAAACGCCCCAAACTCACTGAAAAACATATAACAACAACTTTGTTCAAAATAAAAAAAAGCTTGGGAAAAATCGGGATTTCACTTAATAAATTGAAATTGTAAGCGTCTGATAGGTTCTTGAAGAAATAGGGAGGTATCTATAGAACTTTAATGCCGAACAAAATTTGCAATACTGGATTACCTCCCATTAAATTCATTCAAAAGTCGCTCCACACATTCATTCAATTACATTCCTAAATCATTCAATAATCGTTCACCTTGTCAATTTCACGATTTTATTAAATGTATCCCAAACATGGGGATTTATGGTTGTTCTACCAAAAGTAGCAAAGTAAGATATAAATGTTTTCATTTCTTTCAAATCATATTTTATGGTTGTTTATTTTGACTTCAGTATATCTAAGAGAGTAAATATGATAAAAAGTAACTATGAATATTATTTTTATTAAACCTATGATAAATAAAACTTCATTTCTTCACATTTCGGGAAATTTCAGTGGTTTCCAGTTCCTTTTTTGATAAATCGAAATTGTATGGCCGTTAAAGACTTTTTGAAAATGCGCTTTATTTTTCACAAGCAGCTTCACCCTTCCACTAAGGTTGATTTGCTCGATAAAAAGAAGGATAGATTACAATCGTCATCTAAAAAAGATAAAGACTCATTAAAGTCTCGTTTAAAATGACCTGTTTATAGATGACTCGTTTAATAAATTTAGTATTCTACGACCTCTCATTCAATATTGTCTATTTCTAAAACACAAAAAAGTAGAGGTCATGATAAAAAAGATTGAATATTTCACAGTTTATTGTTGTTGATACTATTTTTTTTTTATTTTCATCTTCCTTTTTCAGCTAAAACAGACTGAATATAAAATAAGTTATTCGATATATTTCTATTCTCGCTAGTAATTTCCGACATCAAAAAAAATTTAAAAAAAAAAAAAAAAAAAAAAAAAAAAACCTTCAATTTCTTTTTTTCAGGAAATGCAGCCCATTTGTACCCAACTCCAGTAAATGGATTACAGGCAGGAACGTTCACCTCGAACCCTACTTACCCAGAACCATACCCATTGACAAACTCCCACCCACACCGCCTTCCACCAATAAATCAGCATGCACAATCATAAAATCAACTTGACTGAAAATATTTGAACATAGAATTACAACCTTCGGAGAATTTCAAACCGTTTTTCTAACGCGTCATGAGAACATATTGAATTGTGCCTAAAATGTCGCTCCTGGCCATGCTGCGCAGATAATCAGCATATATACACTTTATTTTATAATGTTCTTGAAAAAACACCTTTGAAATAATGTTTAGCATTTGATGAATAAAAAAGTTATCATCCTGAAATTGACAGGATGAAAGATTTTTGAAATATGTTGGAATGAAATTGATGAGTGCGTCGAGTGAGTTTTGAGAGAAATTAAGGGGAGGTATTAAACATCGCTAATTTTGTTCATGAAGATTAAAAAATCTATATTAATTACCTCCCTTTAATGCAATATGCATACAAGTTGTATAAAAAAAGCTTCTATTTGTTCAAAACCCAACGGACGTCTTCAATTGTAATAATGTCAGAGAAATAGTGATTTTTTCAAGCATTTTTTTTTTTAATTTTGCATCTTTTCAAGTGATTTTGGAACGTTTTGAGTGGTTTGAATGAGTTTTTGGAATAAATAAATGGAGCGCTGAGTGAGCGAAATAGAACGGGTTTGATCGAGGTAAATGTTTATTTCACGATGTCACTAACTGTACATATTTTCTGCTAAAATTAATAATTGGTACAATGCCGGAAATATTTATCGAGCTTGGTCGGCATAAATGATCGTTTCAGCAACATTTTGAAAGATTAATGAAGATAAGATTTAGATTTCTATCTTGTAAATTGGTTCAAATGAATTATTATTCGGCTCTTTGTAGTGATTGAATGGTGTACGGTTAACAACATCATGAAAATGACAAGTTGAACGATTTTATAACAATTTTTGAGCGAAATAGAATGAGTGAAATTACAAGGAGGTAATCCAATATTACTAATTTTGTTCAGGATTTATTACCTCACTTTAATTCATCAACGATATTGCTTGTCTTAAAACGCAAGGTTCATTTATACATGTACTATCATAATTAAAGTGACTGGATCAGGTTAAATTCATATCATTTGCTTTTAAATCATACTCGATTTCATATTTGGTAATGGACTCATCGTCTACGTAGGAGCTAAGTTTTGCAAATGCACCTATATTTTAAGTAGAATTCGCTTTTTTGACTCGTCGATTGTATACAAATATACTCTAATCACAAGTTACAATACCGTATTTTAGTTATAAAGAATGGTAACTTATCACAACATAGATGTACATTAATAGCTTAAGGCCCGGTCCCACCGCACTAACGGATGCATTGAGGATGTAAATGTTGAAAAGACGCTTCGTATCTGGTTCTTACTCCACACAAACGCTTTGCATGCGCTTTGTCCGTCGAAGCTCGGTCCATTGTGATTACATCCGCGCAGAAAGTATTAAGCTTCATAAAACTTGTAGTTTCTTATGTTTTACATCCCCAGTACATCCGTAAGTGCAAAGTGATTTGGCCTTAAAGGTTATGTTTTTGCAAATTTGCCACTATTATCACTTTAAATCAAGCGTATGAAAATTTCGCTCTTCAATCGTGTCCGTTCAGCATACTGTTTATGACATGGTCTTTATATACCTATTAGGCCGTTGAGCAATTTATCCATTTCAATTTTACAAAATGATAAATACATAGTTATAGATCATTTACTTAAAAACTACATGCATAATATTTTGCGCAACTGCTTGTGTTCATATACAGCTTCAATTTGTTATATTGTTTAGCTGGGAAACTTTTTTTTTAATTAGAAGCGCCTAAGTTGGTTCAAAAACTCTTGAAACAAATCTTAACTAATGCATCTTTTTTCAAGATCAGAACAAGTGTCCAATGTTATCTGTTTACCATGAATCTTAATTTTATCCATAATTTTGGATTTCTGAATTTAGGGTTTGTATGAATTGTATGTTTGCAATTGAAATAAAACTTGCACCCTATTATAATTGTCTTGTTTGTATAAACAAAGTACCAAAAACCACTACACTGTAACAACTACTTTGAATTAACCATCTTCAATGTACTTGTAGCCTGCATACGAGCCGATAACGAGATTTGCAGTACATGAGGCCAATTATGCGCTATATTAAAATTGAAATTAATGTTGTTGTTTTTTTCAATATTCGATTCATTATGGCAAAATCGTTTCCGTTATAACACGTGTTCAATTTCTTCATTAATTGGGCATGGATTAAAAAATAAACAAAAACAAACAGTGGACAAACAGTGGAATCGTCTTAATTATTACCCGGGTAAAAGCTAATTATTGCCTAATTGCATCATAGACATTGAACAAACGGTAAATTTAAGTTACAAATAGCCTCTGTCAATAGCATTATATTGATATAGCAATAGCAATATATTGACCTCTTGTCAATAGCAAGAAAAAGTTTGACAAATTTGAGTTGCTCTTAGCAGGATCTACTGTAATTTCAAGGGTACAGTTAACAAAATCGTGAAATTGACATGGTGAGTGATTTTGGAATGTTTCTTGGGTGAAATTGAATGAGTATGTGGAATGAGTTTTGAGTGAAATAAAGGGAGGTAATCCAATGTTGCTAATTTTGTTCAGGATGAACAAAATTAGCGATATTTATTACCTCCCTTTAATAAAAGATGGATTCTAGTTCTCCAAAAAGCTTCATATTTCTTCAAGAATCAGAAGAGCATAAGTTTATTTTTTAAAATGAAATTTCGATTTTTCTCGTTATATTTAATTTGAATGAAATTGTTGATCTTAGCTTTTTTTGTGACTTTGGAGCGTTTTTTAATGGTTTCAGTGAGTACTAGGAATGAATGAATGGAGCGCTGGGCAAGTAATTTTGAATGGTTTCGATTTACATGAATGTTAATTTCACGATGTTTTTAAATGTATATCATTTAAGTCCCCTATTATATTTGATATACGATCATAATCTTACACTATTTCAAACACTACAAAAGACAATACTTCTCTTTACGGACGATTGTCAATTAGGCCAAATTTAACACTTTAAAACAAATAGTTATACACATTTTGATTTACGTTTCACCTCAATGAACTTCAAGGAGCGATCAATAAATTCAAATATTTTTTTTTCAAATTACAAATATTTAATGTATATGTTTTATCAAGCAAAGGTTGAGTTACTTTCAGTAATGAGGAAACTGTTTATCCTCGATTTGGGCCCATGCAATTCATATCACATGGCTTTCTTTATGTGCTATAAAAATGTTCCTATTACAATGTACGCTCTTATTATTTGTTTAGTATTCTCTTATAGTATTTCATTCATCAATTAGCATTCGAAATTTAAACGTTTTTTAGGCCTCTACAAACGTTAACTCCCTCAAAAACGTGAAATGACTCTAGACTACTTATTCTAAGCGAACCTTTTTCCATTCCAGATCAAGCTACGACATATTGAGTAAATCAGTGAAATTAAATTGCAATGTTGAAATATAGAACCCATTTAAGGTCAGATAAATACCATTGGGAGACTTTTGTGTGTTACCTCCCTTGTTTTTCTATAGATTAAATCAAAGGTGCTCCAAAATCGTTAGCGGTCCTTTTAGAATTTTTCCTTGGATTTTATCCGTGGTTTCTATGGGGAAGTTGCGAATTTTATTTTTGTAAATGCAAAAAACTTATTTATGCAATTTGTATTTAGGTTCAAGTTTTGTAAAGTAAGTTGGAAAATAAATATTTATTTTACACCAAACGTAACTTACAAATTGCGCAATATCTGATTTAGAGCTTATCTTTAAATCCAAGGTAACCACTGATTTGGACCCTTCCTCCTTTGGGAGTTTTTCAAGGGAGATTACCAACCGATATCCCTCATTTAGACGCCTTATAATCCGGTCTGAGCTTCCTTGATACGATGCATCTGTTAGCCTATAGGGCGTGTTTTTCTGTTGAAATTAGCACTTCGTTCAAAATAAAAAACGATCTTGAAATGTTTAAAAATGGTGCCCTGCTTTGCATGTGGACACACATACAAAACGGTGTACCTTTTTCAACATTTGCAAAAGATTTTGCATCGCAGAAGCAAAGATGTTCCTTAACAAATTTGAGATCCGAGCCCATCTCCCAATGCAGGGTTCGACACTAACTCCTACATGATATCAAGGAGTCCAAGCTCAAAGTAAGGAGTCCAAATTATCGTATAGGGAGAACATTGTGAAAAAGAAGAAATTGCTTGTTATAAGCAATTTCTTTTTTTCCACAATGTTCTATCAAAGAAGAGTTTTTTTTCTCAAAATAATACAGGATGCAAGCAAATGTTTTCTTCAACAAGTTTAGTGCATTTGTTTTTCTAAATATTCTCTTTCAACCCTTGGAATCCAGCAGACTTGCAAATCAAAGGAGTCCAACTGGTAAACAAGGAGTCTCAGACTCGCGGACTCCCCTTAGTGTCGAACCCTGCAATGGAGTCAAAATGTACACAAAACGGACCCAGCTGAAGAGAAAATCTTCGGCGAGGACTCCACACGCTGTAGTCATTCGGAACATCGCTCGGCCTTTTCCGTAAACTGGAAAGTACCTCGGACGTAAGTGTAGTAATTTTGGGTCATTTTTTGGGTTATTCGGCTCCTGGTGGTTCTTTGGTTATTGCGCTTGACGAAAAGTAAATTCCTCTATTGCTTTCCGATCGTCTGCGGAGATTGTTTTTGGCATGTTATAATTTGAAAGCAAAACGCAGTAAAACACTGCGTTTTGTTTTTGAATTATAATATGCCAAATTTTAACCTTGCGTTGATTTCGTTTTTCGCAACGTCATCCGTAGTTATGTTTGTGACCTCATATAAACCCACGTGCGAAATGACGCGTTTTCATGGCTGCGCCCTTATTATTCCCGAGGTCTATTCCGTAGAATCACCGAGGGTTCCCGAGTAACGCTGTAGTCTGTCTTCAGGCGTCGTCATACTTTCGCACTCTTGCTACAGTTAACCACTTCGTGAAATTGACACACATCTCGATCATAACTATTCATAACTATTCAAAGTCATTTGTTCAGCATTCCATTCATTCATTCCAAACGTCCCAAAATTGTTCAAAATCTTTTCGAAAACGTTCAAAAATGATGAAAACGATAAACAATTCAAAGATTTTATTGGCTGGTGTTGATTTTTAAGCGTCGGATTTAACAGTGAAGACACAAAAAATTTAAAAAAAAGTAAGTATATTTTATTAATGAGAGGTAAAAAAATCAATCAAAACTCGCTCATCATACTCATTCAATTTCATTCAAAAATAATTAAAAAATCATTCACCTTATCAATTTCATACAGTTAACAACATCGTGAAATTAACAAGGTGAATGATTTTGGAATGATTTAGGAATGAAATTGAATGAGTGTGTGGAGCGAGTTTTGAGTGAATTTAATGAGAGGTAATCCTATATAGCAAATTTTGTTCAGGATGAACAAAATTAGCTATATTGATTACCTCCCTTTAATAAAATATGCATACAAGTTCTATACATAGCTTCCTATTTCTTCAAGAACCTATACGACGCTAACAATTTGAATTATGTCAGATTCGCGATTTGAATGACGTTGATGGTTCTATGTTTTGCAATGGGTTTTAGCGTTTTTGAATGGTTTGAGTGAGTGTTTCGAATGATTGATTGGAGCGCTGAGTGAGCGATTTAGAATGGTTATGATTGAGGTGAATGTCAATTTCACGATGTTATTAACTGTATTATTCCTAACTGTAGCGATGTTCAGTATTTGAGAAAAAAATCGTTCGTAATAACACATGATCGTGGCATTATCGAAAGAGGAGCCTTGTGTGAACGCTGTTTAACCCTTTGCTGTTTAATCCCTGCTTTTTACGTGCCTGTGATTTTATGATTGAGAAAACATTGTGAAAAAAGAAGAAATTGCTTCTGACAAGCAATTTCTTCTTTTTCCACACTACTTTCTACCCTACTGAATGGTTATTATTCAAATTAAATCCACTTTAAATTTTCGTCTGCAAAACCTTAGAATTTGGACAGGTCCAAAATTTTGTAAAACGGGAAAGGGTTAAAATCGGTAATTGCCTGGAATCGTTCGAGACTACTGATTACATTATTTGTTTTACCATGCATACAGTATTTCATACAAATCAACGTTTTTCAGCGATTGATTTTAGACGTTTCACTATCGTTCGCAATGCGCTAAATATGCGTTTGCATATCGGCCACGAATTGATATTGTAGAACGTTACATCATTGTTTCTTAATATTTGTTAACTTAGAGCTGGAAGCAGAACTCTTTTTCCCTTCAGGCGTAGGGTTGACGTTTCAAAGTCACAACATACATTGATTTTTCAGTGTTTTGTATCCGTTTTGATCCATGTAAGCAACACATTATTCTGTAGTTACATTTATTCGTGCTGTAGTTACGCGCTTGTTAATCTTGAACAAAATTGGCAATTTTGTATTTAATTTTATTCATAACCCGTTCATCGCTCTTCATTTAATTCAATTTCATTCCGAAATCATTCCAACCAGATGGTTTATCAAAGATGTATAGAAGTTTCGGAATAATTCCTACGAAATCGGATATGAATTCGATTGCCAATGGAAACATAACGAATAAGAGTGAACCCACGAGGGTTCTTACGACCTCAAAATTACCAACCATCCCGCGTAGGATGACGTTGCATAAAATAGAGGATAATCAACTGGTTATGTCTGATATGAAAACTATCTCACGAAAATGCGTTTATGGCGTAAAAAACGGTTCCGAACGACGAGGTTTTTATCTGCCTAATGATGAATTTCACAATACCTTTCATATCAGACCTAACCAGTTGATTACTCTACTTATTACATTCTCTTCAACCCTTTTTATTCCTATTATTATGTATTCTGTCATTTTCTATCGTCCTTAAACCTTGCGAATGTCGGACCCAGAAGGGGGGGGGGGGGGTCGGGGGGAGGGGTCAATCAATAACCCTTCTGTAGCCGAATATTTTCATTTTCGCTTCGATTTTTAATCAAAATTGCATGAATAGAGGAAACACACTATGCACAACGCATGCGATGTATGCAATCACAACCTCACTATGAAAATAAAGTGGGCACAAATTAATTTATTTTTTTATTTTCGCAATGAATACGCTTACATACTTGCATATGCAAAATGTTCATCCTTTTTCTAAAAGTTTTGTGTTGCTCATACCTTTAATTGCGGAATAAATCACATTTAACGTAGGCTCCATGCCAAACACTTAAGTGTGCGCCTTTTTAACGGATTCAAATAATGTACAGTGGGGAGGGGCCCTATCGTGCTTATATATGCGATTGTTTCCTTAGAACCTTTTATCATCGGTCTAAAACACGTATATAGTAGATTGCGAAATATGTCATGTGACGATTTAAAGCGGGTATAGTTCCCCAATTTAGAGTGAGTGATCAAATATCAATTTTGTCTATACATGTATAGACAAAATTGACCTTTGATCACTCACATAAATTTGTTGATCTATATGCCATGCACGTGCGCTGACGGATTGAAAATCCTCAGCGACAAATGCCCCCTTTTTAAAAAGTATTGGTTCTATTTATGGGTATTTCGAATACTACTTCATTTATCACAAATATCATAGAATTTATTTATCACCCCTTCTACAAATTTGTGGTGATTTTAAATAGATAAAATGGCGTGTTATTATTATCAGAAAATATCAATAATAGCTTTGATTTTTCTAATATTAGGTGAGTTTATTGATTTTTAACATATAATTCCGATCATATCCTTGAAACCATCGTTACCAACAATTTAAACAACAGTAGTCTTAGCCTCCTTTCGTTTCCGAGCTCATGTTCGGATTTATAAACAAATTGTTTTAATACAGGGCTGAATTACAGTTAGCTACATCGTGAAATTGACATTCATCTCAATCAAAACCATTCTTAGTCGCTAACTCAGCGCTGCATTCAATCATTCCAAACACTCACTCAAACCACTCAAAAACGCTCCAAAATAAGAAAAATAGATAAAATTTACATTCAAAATGATTATAACTAGAAAAATCGCGATTTCACCGGCATAATTGAAATTATAGGCGTCTGATTGGTTCTTGGAGAAATATGAAGCTATTTGGGGGTAATACATATAGCTATTTTTTTCATTCTGAATTTCACTCAAAACTCGCACCACACACTCATTCAATTTCATTCCAAAATCATTCTAAAATCACCAATATTGTCAATTTCACAATGTTATTACCTGTTGTAAGCCTAAAAGGGGCAAATGCATTGTGAATTGAAAAGGTGAATGAAACTAGAATGATTTGAAAATGAAAATAAACGGACGTAATTAGCGATACTGTTTTCACTCCCTTTAAAAAAATCAACGAACTTATCTATTAATTATCTTCACGCGCCAAAATAGAGCGACCTCTGATTGATCCCCTACTAGATTAAATCTCTTGTAAAATATGTGTATATGAGTTCCAAGATGGCCCCTTTTCATGAGACAGGTCACAAATTGTAAAATAGCATATTTTACTTGTAAACAACCTCCTAATTTTTAATTATGGAAGATTTTTTTCGTTCGTATTGATAACAGAATATGCATTGAGAGGTGAATTATTGCCACAAGAAACACCCTTGAAGAAATAACATTTTATGGATTATAAGTCAACAAAATCGTAAAATTGACATTGAGAATGAATTTGAAACATTTCGGACTACTTATTCTTTCACAATGTCTACCGAGGTTTCCTGAAAATCATTAGGAAACCTCGGTTAACACCGTTAAAGTTATCACTTCTGAAACCTTACGGAACTATTACAGGTCCACTATCTTAAAACCATTTCATTGTTGTGTGTTTATACAATATTTCGTTCATATTTTTTTAAGATTCATCATTTGGTCTTCATTGCTATGACTACCGAGGAGGTGACGTGTATTGCAGCGACATGTGTTGTTATGACCCGGACAAGGGAGATGACCTCACGTGCTGTGATGGCGATACTTATGACGTCAGATCGAAGGCGGCCTTTTCGTTGACTTTTGTTTTTATCGCAGTTTTTATTGTCATGGTTGTCCTTGCGTTCGTTGGATTAAAAACTAAAAGGACTGGGCAAAACTGTATGGTATCTCCGGGATATGGCAATCCGACAGTTGTTGCCTACCGCAACGGTAATAATTATTTCTTTTCTAAATAGGCCTGTTCAAGCTTTTTCTAAATGAGAGTTCAATATTGTATCTTTTTTTTTTCATTCTCAACCGAAAATTTACTCACATTTCGAAACTAGATTAATATTTTCTCAAATTTTGCTGAACAATGTTTCTACGAAAGAAGTTAATGTTTTTTTATTTCTTTTTGTTTGAATGTATTTTTTACGGTATTAGGGAAGAATTACAGCTTAAATCTAGGTTTTAAAATTGACAATATTATCAATTGAACATGTTTGGTATCTAGCTTTGCATATGAATAGCCTTTGTTCATAGCTATGAAATAAAGAGCACCAGGCGAATACGTAAACAACAATATACTTCTCTTCTCACTCTTAAATGATGGCCATTTAGACGAGATTTTAGAGCTTAAGTTATACATGGTCTCGAAACTTAAGATAGTGGACTAGTGACAGGTCCGCGACATTTCGGGAGTCACGAACTTTAACAGTGATACAGTTAACAATATCGCGAAATTGACAAGGTGAATGGTTTTGGAATGAGTTTTGAGTGAAATTGAATGAGTGTGTGGAGCGACTTTTGAGTGAAATTAAAGGGATGTAATCCAATAGTGCTAATTTTGTTCAAGATGAACAAAATTAGCAATATTAATTACTTACCTTTTAATAAAATATTCGTACTTTTCTATTTGTACGTCTTCGTGGACTACTTTTTGAAAGTCCACATCAGCTTTTAAAATCATAGAATAAATAGATCGATTTGAATTCATTGTTGAAAGTCTTGAACGATTTATTAAATGTTTTCTAATTATTTTGGAGCGTTTTTGATCGATTTGAGTGGGTGTTTTGAATGAATGAATGGAGCGCTGAGTGAATGGTTAAGATTGATTTTGATCGGAATGAGTGTCAATTTCACGATGTTTTTAACTGTAACCGAGGTTTGCTAAACATTGTGAAAGATCACGAATTCCGAAATGTTGCGGAACTGTTATGAATCTGATTCCTTACAAGTAACTTCGTTAGTAAGTCTATTTCGACTAAATGAATAAAACCTGTTTAAACCACTTAAAAGTAAATCAATAATTCTAAAGAATTTAAAGTAAATATTTGAGAGATAATCAATCGAGAAACTTCGGCAATTAACCGAATTCAACGAAATGAATGCAAATATGCTTGAATTATAATGCATGACCTTTCACTTGTAGGTACCATCTTGGAACTCCGTACAATATTTTACAAAGATATTTGATTATCATAAGTCAATCGAAGATTTTTTTTCAAAACCAGTTATACTCAACGGTAGAATTATTAATCCAGATTTGAATATTAAAAAAAAAAAAAAAAAAAAAAAAAAAAAAAAAAAACCACACACACACACACAGAAAGTCGAAGGTTCAAACCCTGGCCAGCGCACATTGACCAGTGTCGACACTTTTCCAAAGACCCAGATCTATGTTTTTATTTGTGACCCGTCAGTCGAATAAGGACCATCTAGGAACCTGTAGAATAAATATTTGAAACAAAAACAAACAAACAAAACAAAGCAATAAATAAATAAATAAATAAAAAAATAGTCAATCATAGCTCGCATTTAAAATATCATATATAGGAAGATAGAATAATCATTCCCGATTCAGAAAAACAACCAAGTGTTAAATGTTTAGACTCAAGTCAGTCCGCGCGTGAATCTAGATTCTTTTCTTTTTTGGCACAACCCAAATGGTCCAGTTTCACCTGATGGATCACGTATCTTTTTATCCTATGGATGCATTGAATCTTTCTGGGGCAATCAGCTATCAATCAACCGACCGCTTAAGACAATTGATTATTGCCAAAAATCTGCATTACTTTAGAATCTGTCTGCCTTATACTTTCAGGCTCACAACAAGTTGGCTACCCACAACATTTGTCAAAAATCTGCTTTACTTTAGAATCTGTCTGCCTTATACTTTCAGGCTCACAACAAGTTGGCTACCCACAACATTTGTCAAAAATCTGCTTTACTTTAGAATCTGTCTGCCTTATACTTTCAGGCTCACAACAAGTTGGCTACCCACAACATTTGTCAAAAATCTGCTTTACTTTAGAATCTGTCTGCCTTATACTTTCAGGCTCACAACAAGTTGGCTACCCACAACATATGGCTGTCAACCAATCACAACCAGTCTTTCAACCACCAGTATATCCAGGATACGCGTAGTGATTTCTAAACTGTCAAAAAATGGTTGAATTTCTTCGTAAAATAACCATGTAATTACAAAAAAAGAAACACATGTAGATCTAATACAAATGATGAAGAGAATACATGGTTGTTGTTATTGTTGCCTTCTGTTTGTTGTTTTGTTTTCATTTAGAATGGAAACTGAAAGCCTTATAACTCTATAAATGCAGCCCATAGAAAAGATACGACAACAACATTATTAACAACGACTGTATCGTCAAACGAGAGGATAAATTTCATACGGACAACGTTTTGTCTCTCATTGTATCAAACCAAGAAAGACAAATGCTATAAACTTTTAAAAGTCGTTTGAATTATTAAGATCTTTGTAACAGATTCAGAACACGTATTACACGATAACGTCCACATTCCGTTTCGTGGAGCTGGGACGATTACTAGGGTACCCGGGTATCGGGTTGTGTAACGTCCTTACCCGGGCCCTGAACTATACTGTTCACAAAAAGTAGAGGATATTTTAAGTTTGATTTGTGGTATTCTGATCAGCTTGGGCACCCATACATCTTCAGGGCCCCGTTTTTGAATCATCAACAAAGAAGCCAATTGTTTGATACCATGACAATATCTGACTGTGAGACACAGGGTTTTACAGCAGTCTGGACTCACGTTCTTCTGGTTTCCAGCATACCATTGACTCACTCACGGTGAGCTTTCATTAGACCCCATATTATCCCAACAAAATGTGATGCGAATAAATGATAGAGATAAACACCAAATAATGTTTTCGGAGTTATGCTCAACTAAAGTAAGAACCTCATTACAACATACGCCATGTTAAAATAAGCGCTATACCCCTCTCTTCTTAGATGCTGAATTTTAGGACATGTTTAGCAGAAAAGGGAATTCCATAACTACCATATTACCATGAGACAACTGCTAGTTGGCCAAGGATAAGTTAGATTGTCCTCAATTGTTTGCAACCACAATAAGCTTATGGATAAACATATTATCCCCTACTTTTTGTGAACGGTATATTACCCGACTATTGTATAAGCAATATCTACAGTTAAGAACATCGTGAAATTGACAAGATGGTTGATTTTGGAATAATTTTGAAACGAAATTGAATGAGTTTATGGAGCGAGTTTTGAGTGAATTTAATGGGGAGTAATCCAATATCGCAAATTTTGTTCATGATGAACAAAATTAGCGATATTAATTACCACCCTTTAATAAAATGTATATATGTTCTATAAAAAGATTCCTATTTCTTCTAGATTTAATTAGGCATATACAATTTCAATTAATTTAGCGAAATCCCGATTTTTTTCTCGGCTATTTTTCATTTTGAACGAAGTTGTTGTTATATCCTTTTCAGTTAGTTTGGAGCGTTTTTGAATGGTTTGAGTGAGTGTATGGAATGAATGAATGGAGTGCTGAGTGAGCGATTTAGAATGGTTTTGATTGAGATGAATGTCAATTGCACGATGTAACTAACTGTACCTTGGTGGATTAAATTCAGATAAGAATTTAAGACTGTTGATTTACAGATAACTCTAAGTACATCCATTAAATAGTTATTTAGAGTCCTGGGGCCTGTTTTACTAAACATCTTACGATCATTTTTTGCATAAGTAAAAATTTAAAGATGCATCTACAGTAGCTACTAAAAATGGCATTCTGCTATGCATCATCTCATTGGAATCATCATTTGAAGATATTGCAGGGCAGAATCAAACAATGAATTAAAACACCATGTATGATTCATAATTTTGACTTCCGATTAATTTTTTCGTAAGACGTTTAGTAAAACGGGTCCCTGGCTTCTTATTTGCAAGTCACAGACTAGCAACACTTGTGATCCCCAAAAAACAATGTCGGAAATTGTATGTTAGAACCCGCTTTACAGAAATTTTAGATTCGCCTTTGTACAATCATCGGGTACTCGAGTTACCGCGGGTAACGCGATCTAGAGAAAAAGGGTACAAAATGTCTACTCCTCTCTATCGTTTGTTTTTGTTTATTTGTTTGGGTTTTACGCCGCTTTCAACAATTTCGCAGTTATATCGCAGCGGTCGGAGCACCTAACAATGGATTCCTGGTATTTCTATCACCTGTACAAAATTTCTACTCCTCTCTATCGTTTGTTTTTGTTTGTTTGTTTGAATAAGTTTTACGCCGCTTTCAACAATTTCGCAGTTATATCGCAGCGGTCGGAGCACCTAACAATGGATTCCTGGTATTTCTTTCACCTGTACAAAATTTCTACTCCTCTCTATCGTTTGTTTTTGTTTGTTTGTTTGAATAAGTTTTACGCCGCTTTCAACAATTTCGCAGTTATATCGCAGCGGCCGGAGCACCTAACAATGGATTCCTGGTATTTCTTTCACCTGTACAAAATTTCTACTCCTCTCTATCGTTTGTTTTTGTTTGTTTGTTTGAATAAGTTTTACGCCGCTTTCAACAATTTCGCAGTTATATCGCAGCGGCCGGAGCACCTAACAATGGATTCCTGGTATTTCTTTCACCTGTACAAAATTTCTACTCCTCTCTATCGTTTGTTTTTGTTTGTTTGTTTGAATAAGTTTTACGCCGCTTTCAACAATTTTGCAGTTATATCGCAGCGACCGGAGCACCTAACAATGGATTCCTGGTATTCCTTTCACCTGTACTACCATTACACCCTTTCCTAGCCTCCGACTGCTATCTCAGGTTTACGATTAATACCCATTGGTGAGAGACAAACGTCAGAATCTATCGTTTGCACATTGTCGTTTGATGAATTTAAACATTTTGTGCTGATCGATTCATAATATAAATTTTCGAAATGAAAAGAAGTATTCTGTTTTTGTCTTCCCTTGTCTCTGGCTGAACAGAGAACAAATTATATGTAACAGTTAAAACACCGTGAAATTGACAAGGTGAATGACTTTGAAATGATTCTGGAAAAAAAATGAACGAGTGAGATGTCTGAATTTTTGAGTGAAATTAAAGGGAGGCAATCCAATATCGCTAATTTCGTTCAGGGTGAACAAAATTAGCGATATTTGTTACCTCCCTTTATTAAATATGAATTAAATTCTATAAATAGCTTCCAAATTCTTCAAGAACCAATCAGACGCTAATATTTTTAATTAAGTCAGTAAAACACGTCATTTCTTCCCCAAAGATTTTACATTTACATGTAGTTTTTTTTTTATCTTATATTTTAGTAATTTTAGAGCGTTTTTGAAAGAGTGTTTGGAAAAAATGAATGGAGCGCCAAGTAAGAGATTAAGATTGGTTAAGTATAAATTTCACAAGGTGGTTAACTGTAAAACCTAAGACGAGTTGCTCATCTCCAATGTATTCCTGTTGCAACATCAATATACAAAATATCCTGTTTGCCGTCCATTAATTGACGAATGAATCCATTCACCTCAAGACGATCGAGATGTGGAATCTTAAAGTGAATTTTAAAGAAACAAAAAAAAAAAAAAAAAAAAAAAAACACGAAAAGGTAGGGAAAAATATACCAACTAAACCTTACTTCATCTGCAAAAGAATATTTTTAATGCCTTCCATGAGAAGACCTAAGTGGTCAAAATAATTTGAATAAAGATTTATTAAATAGGCAGATGCTAATGTAGCGGAGTTGAATATAGTCTATTACTCTTGAATATAGCTTAAACAGTTAACAACATCGCCCCAAAAGTAAAAATGTGCCTGAAAAATTGCGTACTGCATTGCGCCGATTTTTTTGTTTTATAGGTTATTGAATTTATATGGGAATGTATTGTGTCGGACGAGTTCTTTTGGCAGAGTACGCCAAAAGAACGAGTCCGACACAATATATTCCCATTTAAATTCAATAACCTTTTTATTGTATACTTTGATATTGTTGGACGATGTTTACTTCTTAATTATTAATTCTTAACATAACCTATACTTCAAAAACGATTTTTTTGTTTAAATCTAAACCGCTTTTTAAAAAAAAGTTACGCCATACATCTTTTCCCGCAAAATCCTTTCCGTTATATTTTTACGTTCGGATGAATACATCCGTTGCTATGAAGTAACAGTGTAAACAAAAAGGACGGCGGACATTCTTGTGTCGATTCGCATTTTCGATTTTAAAATACACGCTGATTTCGATTTACTTCGAATAAAAATGAAATAAATACATTTATAAAAACTTGTTCATTTGTTATTCTTACCAGTAACGTGTTCCATAACTTACTCAATCGGCGAACTTGATACCGGGCCCGACTAGCGATAGTCACGAAGGACAGGACGGAGTGAAAGACGAGATAAAAAAGGAAGATAGGGAGGAAGAGGGATAGATACTAGAATTATGATCGACACGAAGGGACGGGCATTTATTATTTTTGAAAGAGTTATAAAATAACATAGATAAAGGAGAAACAAAAACAGTGATTTGGAAGAAATTAAGGGGGGGGGGGTCGGGGGGGGGGGGGGTCCGAGTTAAGACAGAGAGGAGGAGGAAATGGAGTGGTTGATTTCTCGGAAAATGTTTTCAAATAGATGAAATACAAACAATGATGAATTGACCTTTAGGCATTCAAAGAACGTGAAATGTATTTCTTTACTCTGACAAAACTATTTCTCGAATATTGAACGCAAAAAGAAAGCGTTGATAATGTGATTTTATGTTGACTTATCACTGGCGAGGTAGCAACCAGAAAGTAGTCCAGTCCATTTGTGCACGTGAAAATAATCTTAGTGCAATATCAAAGTATGCAATATCAAAAAATATTGCACACTTTCCTCCCGTTCAAATACATAGTGACAATATCAAAGTATATAATAATGGTTTATACCGACGTTGTTTTGTAAATTAGTGACGTCAGAAAAATTAACGCGGGAATAGGATAGAAGTCTTTAATTGTGCTCTATATTAATGTTAGACAAAGAAAATGATAAAGTGTATAGGCCCAGACTGATCATTAATCCATCTTTTCTTCCGTTAACGCTCGGGTTTTGTCCTTTAGCGTATGGCGATAACGGCCCGAAAACGTAAATTTTATGCTCTGATCTATTATAAAGTAACACAATTGAAACAAACAAGATTATTTACGCATACATGTAATAAGGACACATGCATTTATCATGAACAAATAAACATGTATCATTCATTATCACAGTTAAGATTAATTTATCACGGCTGGCTTTTCTGAGTTTAACTTTTAGAAAATTGGGATATTTATTCTGCTTCATTTCCATTGCTAATGTACAAGATTTCAAATAAGAAAATACTTTGGTATGATTATAGGGTTAATTAACGTTTTTGAGAGCGTTAACATTTGCAGAGACCCGAAAAATGGTTTAACGCCCGAGTGCGAATCACGAAGGCGTTAAGCCATTTTGAGGGTCTCTGCAAATGTTAACGTCCGAAAAAGCGTGAATTGGCGCTATTATCGCATAAAAAGATAGATAAGAGTATAAATTCAAACAAAAATTACGAAATGATTTAATAGAAACGATATAAAACAAGTTACAAACCTACTTATATGCCTTCATACATTACACCGTCCATCTTGTTTATAACGACGTTGCTTGGTAAATTTATGGTATCACAATTTAACGCAGGATCTAGAGCAAAGTCTTTAGGTATGCTCTATAATAATGTTGGACAAGGAAATTGTTAAAGTGTATAGGCCGAGAACGAGAATATTCAAATTTAAAACCCGGGCGTTAAATGCACGTGAATCTACTGATTAACCCACGTTTTTTCTCGTGAACGCCCGTGTTGTGTCCATTTACGTATGCCTTTAACGACCCGAAAACATACATTTCATGCAATAATTAATGAAATTGAATGAAATTACCTTTAATTGTTTCCCAGAACCCAACAATACATGATTAATCGAATACCTCATACATTAATTGAATTGTCACAAAGTAGACTTGTACTACACTACACCTATTCATGTAACCTCACAAGCCCATCGTCTATGTATAAGTGCTAGCAGTGAAAGTCTTGTTTCTATATAAGAAATCCTAATCACACGACTTGCAGTTAGAAACTTCGATAATTTGACAGCCACTCCGACAAAGACATATTTACCACTCACTCAGCGCTACATTTCTTCATTCCAAACACTTACTCATTGGATTCAAACACTGAAAAAGATAAAAAAAAACTACGCTCAAATTTCTAAATCAAAGCACTGAAAGGACTGGCGGAGGACGTTTCTGTTGGCATACAAGAGTGATTCTTCCATTTGTTGAGAAAAGAGAAATTTTACATGTAAAATTACGATAAAAGGAAAATGACCTGACCCAAGTTCGCATCTTGCTTCAGATATACATTTCTCGACATATATCGTCGATCGTCATTCAAAGTCCTGTAATTACAAGGTTTCGATAACTTTCGGCATTATGCCGGGTGTAGTTAAAAAAGTGATTGTCTGATCCATTGGGTATAAAAGGAAAGAAATGACAATAAGATTATCTAGGAATCATTAATTTTTGCAACACTTATCGATTCTCCGTGGTCATAATCAAAATTCTGTTGTTATCTGCTTGAAAAATTCAACAAAGGGATAATCAATTAATGTTCCGCGATTTTCATTTTCAAATGAAAAATAAAAATATAGGGTAAGCACAAAAATAATTGCAGACACTCTCGAGATTGAATGTCGTCTGTTGAAAAGTAATGTAAAACCCCATTGTATAAACCTTTATCGCACGACCTAACTGCTTTACACTACCTGGTGGCGTTGTATCCGTATTCATGTGTGTGATCTAGGTTATTATTCTATAAGTAGTAGTAGTGTCAGGGAAGGTTACCATTCCAGTAATTCCATTTGCCAAGTTTTCATGAGGGACCTCCAATAGACGATTGGAAAACAAGGGGCAAATTACTCATTCTACCTGAAAAGTAGTTCTACGCAAGCAAAACGTTTACCCGATCTCAGTATTGCATATGATTTCGCACTTAAAGATATTTTTGAGGTTTCAACAAGTTATTTAGAATCCTTGTTTCATTCCATTTGAAAATGCATAGTTTTCAGACGGACACAATTCTTGAAAACTGAACTGAACTGAACTGAACTATCCTTTTATTTACCCAGGTACTATAGTGTACAACATGGGATTATTACATACAATTTTCAATCAAAATTTAAAGTTTCCGGTTAGAGTTATGGAGAGGGAAAGGGAGATAAAGGCATAGAATTGTACGAAAGAGAAATCAAACAGAAAGAGACTGGCGAAATAGAGCATGAGGGAGTTAAATATACATAGAGAGGTATATTACAAGGGGGAAGACTAGTATCCTGATATGCTCCTGCAATTTGACCGCATCACTACTTTTATCATGCAGGCGCAATGAAAATAGTTCGCGATGTGTATCACCTTTGATTGAGGATAGATGTAAACAGTTTTCCCAAGCAACTTAATATCGTGATTGGTCTGTAATTACAAGGGTCTGCAGCACTTCCTTTATTTTTGAAAATGGGTATGATAACCCCTTCTAGCCATGACCTTGGGATATAACCCGAATCCAGAACAGCATTAAAAAGGTTATTGTAAAGGGGACATAACAATTCTTGCGTGCTTTTTATATATTCATTTCGAATTTCATCGACAGGGCTCGATGCTTTCCCGTTCTTTAGATTTCTGGTGCACTTTAAAATTTCATCGCTAGAAATACGAGAATTCAAAGAAATGGTTACATTTTGTAAATCGTCATTGGTTACTGTAAAATTTTCACACAAATCATTATTTGGCACGTCATTAGAATTTATAGATTTAAAATATTCATAGAAATCGCTGATTTCAGGAACAGTTAATTGTGATTTTTTAGGCTTAATATTATTTAAGAATTTCCAGTACTTTTTTGGGCTTCTTTCACTGAGATTCCGTAGCTTTTCTGCTTGAATTTGTTTTTCTCTTTTAATGTAGAAATTCATTGTTCGTTTGTAATTTTTACTTGCAAGTCGTAGCCTTAGTTTATTATTTTCGGTTGTATGATTTTTATATGTGATTTTCGCGTCATGATAATTTTGTCTCGCTTTATGACAAGCCGGGCCAAACTCTATCTTGGCGCATAATGAGGCCCCAATTAGGGAACATGTCCACGAATGTTTTGCCATCCTTTACCAGTTTTGCAGGATACGCGATGTTGATTACGCTAGTTGGATAGTCCTTACGAAGCTCTTTGAGTTCGGGCCATAATTTACGACGGGCAGCTACTATTTCTGGGGGGAAGTCGCGATTAAGTGAAAAAGTGGTTCCTTTTAGAATTTTCGCACTTTTAATAGCCATTTCGGTATCTCGAGAATCCAAAAAATACACTATAATAGGCCTGGTATAACCTCTCCTGTATTTGCCTAGTCTATGTGCTCTTGGAATAGCGGGACATGGTGTTATTTGTAGCTGATCCTCGAGAAATGATGCCACCTTATCGCTACAATTTTCATCCTTATTTTCTTCTATGCCGCTGATTATAATGTTGTTGCGCCTGCTGCGGGCCTCAATATCAATAGATTTGTACTCTAGGAGGGTCAATCTATCATTATGTTCATTCATTTGGTAGGTTATACCCTTTACTTTGTTTTGAAGCACGAGGCATTGATCCACTTTATCACTTATTTGGTGCATTTCAGAATATAAAATTGAAAGTTTTTCGTCAGTGCTTAAACATTTGAAGTCATCAATGTCCATTTGACCGCTTGTATCATCCGAGCTGACCCTGTAACGCTTTTTAGCGTTCGTAACTGTTCGCCAGTTGAGGCTCTGACCACATGCAAGGTCATTCAGGTCGCCATTTTTGTTCACGTTGGCCGTTTCAAGCCCTTCAGATTGGCTAAATGGTGGTTGGTCATGGCAATTCATACCTTTACTAGCATCAGAAGACACTCTTATAACAGCTGGTTTAGATGTTACTTCTTCAATAGGGTTCTCTCTCCGTTTAATATCAATAAATCAGTTCAATATTGTCCCTGACGAAAAATGTCTGACCACCTGTCTTGGCCGGAAGTAGAAAAAAATCAAGAGTATATTGAATCTAATTGAGCACTACTGTTTTGAAAACCTATTAACATCTGACAACTTTGCTGGATCATTACCTATTCTGTAAAAAAAAAACAAAACAAAAAAAGGTTATTCCAGTAACTTTATACACGTGGAGAGCTGTACTTAAAAGGTTGCGATTGAGGAGTTATGCCTTTTGCGTTTAATTAATTTAATGTCACCTGCCATTCAAAGACAGGTGTAGGATAACAGTTAATAACATCGTGAAATTGACTCTCACTCTGATCAAAGACATTTTTTTATCGCTCAATCAGCGCTCCATTCAATCATTCATAACACTCACACAAACCATCAGAAAACGTCCCCAAATCACTAAAATTGACAAGATTAGCAACTACATTTAAAATAATCAAAGTGCTGAAAGTACTAAAAGCTAGCACAGCAAAGATATTTTAGTAATCTTCCTTTTAAAAAAATTATTGTGATACAAAATCAGGGCTAGAATAAAGCGAGGAGTTAAAAAGCATACTTTCGAATGAGTTTTTTTATTTGAATATAGTTCATCCAAGTGACCGTACAATGTAGTGTGCATAGTAAAAATTCTGGTCAAGCTAAGTCATTACTTTGCACACGTGACATTCTTGGAAATCCACATTTAAATACACTGTACAACCGTGAGCGTGAAAGTTTTCTCATAAATCCCGATTTTTCTATCCTTTCGTCTGTTCAAATGTTCTCATTTTCTAATTGAGACCCCTTTCTGACATAAAATGTATTCTGGTCATTGTTTATCACAGGTGAGCCAAATTTTCATGTCCCTACGTTTGTATTTTAAGATGAACTTTGCTCTTTCAGAAGGTTTTATCATTTTGACTAACATACTGAACAAGTTTCATCATAAATGCGCTAAATATATGACCCTTAGAATGTAAACAAAGAAAGTGTCAAAAATTATCATTTCCTCGTGTTTTCATATAGAATAGTTCAAATTTTAATTCATACGGTTCATGTTAATGACCTGACAAACATTACTATCCAGTATTCATGAATTGTCGCCCCTGTGATTTTAACACTAAAGAGAGTTAATGACGAAGGATATCTAATGATCGCACAGCTCACCATAATCAAAATTTGCCCTTACGAGCTTAAAGTATGAGGGGGTGAAACTGCAGACATAGGTATGCAACGTAAAAACGTATCTGTTATTCAGGAAATATATGTGATTAAATGTATTTGAAGGATCCATGTTATATCACGGGAAAAGGGGCCTTAATGAGAATTTTCTTGTTTACACTCTAGAGGCCACAAATATAGTCCAATCTTTATGAAATTTGGTCAGAAGATTGGCCAAGCCACGAGGATGATCCCTATTGAAAATGGGAGGGATCCGTGCCATATCACGGGAAAAGGGGCCTTAATGACAATTTTCTTGTTTACGCTCTAGAAGCCACAAATATAATTCAATTTTCATGAAACATGGTCAGAATAATTGCTAGGTCACAAGGATGAACCCTATTCAGAATTGGAAAGATCCATGTCATATCACGGGAAAAGGGGCCTAAATGACAATTTTCTTCTTTACACTCAAGAGGCCACAAATATGGCCTAATCTTTATGAAACTTGGTCAGAATGTTGGCCAGGTCACATGAAACTTGTTTAGAAAAGGCTATCATAGAAATAAAGTTATGTCTTTCTTTGAAAAATTTAATGATCATTTCATGATCTTTCAAGCATTAAAGTTTGCTTAGAGAGAAGTCAAAGAGACGAAGGTGAGCAATATAGGACCATCACGGTCCTTTTGTTATATAAATGGTCATATATGTTATATCTTTGGTCAAAGTGAGAGAGATACATTTGGTCGCTTATCTATTTGAAGAAACATAAAATTGTTAAAAATATACTAAAAGTGGCATTTCTAGGTTATATTTATTAGGGTACATCATCTTCGATAGACCAAAACTAAGTGGGTAAAGAATCCATAAACTTTAGTTTGTTATGCAAGGTTTTGGCATAACATTAGCTTTCCATTGATCTAATTAGACATTGAACATCCATCTCAGGAAATCTCGCACACATTCAATTAAAACGCACCGTCCCTTATCAAGGTATTAATGTCAAAGGTGTGAAAATTTACCATCCCTTCTTTTAAGGATTTGAATTTGTTCTCTCGCTTGTTCCTGTATCCAAAGTTGATGTTTGATTCATAGCTCTGGTTTACATTTTGATGGCTCAGTCGAAAACAGTTGTAATGGCTATATTTTGATAGGCAGTTACAGCTGTTTCATGCGGAGCCAACAATATGTGACTAAAGAAAAAGAAAAATCTCTGAAGTTATGAAACAACAAAAATTTGAAAGCCTTATTTTCAGGAAAACATGTTGCAAACATTTCAAAATTATATCCCATATATATAAGGTTTAGTGACAAACCTTGACCAAACTGCCCCCCCCCCCCCCCCCCCCCCCAAGAGCAGTTTGATCTTGTTCAGATCCATCTGTCTGAATTTTAAGGGCAATTACATAGTTTTTTGTCAGAATTACACTGCAAACAATCTTTTCTTTTATTAATTTTATTATTCTAACATTTTTTCAGAGCAATCCCTATGTTATAGCATCCAATATGACATTTAGTATAAAAGCCATGTTTCATCTTGCCTATCTAGGAGTTATGTTTGACAACAGTCCTCAGGAAGAAATTGTGAGTAATTTATATAACCATTGGGTAAATCCACAACAGTAATGATAATGAACAAGTTTATATGTGACCCGTCACACAAAAGGGACCATCTGGGGAGGCAAAATGTTTAGACTCAGGGTCAGAATATTTGATCTGCACTGATTGAACAGGGTTGACATTTGGCAAAGAACAAATTTTTCTAAATCTAGAATGATTATAGTGAGGCTTTTGCTGTGGCCTGGTGTCTGTCGTGAGTACATCTGTCCGTAAAAAGATCTTTTTCTCTTAAACTTCTGGTCAGAACTGATCTGAAATTGAAAGAAATGATGCTTCTTAGGAATGATGCTTACGACATGTTTTTTTTTTTTTCTATTTTTTCATGAATTCTTGATCTGTTGGATAAAATTGGCTTGACATGTTGTAGATCAACTGAAAATGGTCCCATATGATGAAATATAAAAATTCTTCTCTGTAACTACTGGTTAGAATTCAACAAAACTTCACATGAATGATGCTTAGACCATGCTCTGTAAGATATCTACATTAAATTCTTATTGGATTAATGAAATCGGATTTTCAGGCTGTTGCTTCATCAGAAAAAGGTCCCATGTGTTGAAACATTGAAATAATATTTTTCTCTGAAAATAATTGCCAGAATTCAAACAAACTTGAAAGAATGATACTTAGTGCATCCTTTTTCCAAATATTTAAAGAATTAAGTTCCCAGATGGTACCTTTTTGTGTGATGGTTTACATTCATAAAACTACCAAGAAGACTGATGTAGAAGAATTGGACATTCAAATAGTTCGATTTTAGTTATGTCCATCAATATTTATGCATTTTGATTGGTTGAAATTTTTGTTTAATTTCCCAATGAAAACAATTTTGAAGACATATTAATTTTTAAGCGTGGATACAAAAAGTCCAAAAAGAAATCTAGCTTTTTATAAAGAAAACCTAACATTTTGCTTCAGGATGTTAAATTTTAAGATATGGAAGGAGTAGTATATTTTTATGGATGATAGAATGGCACTGATGCATGAATATGCTCTGCTTCTTCATACAGTGTTATTAGGATTTTAGTTTCCAAACTGCATGAAATTAATGAGCACTCTCTCCATCTCGTTAATGAAATAGTAAAAGTACAGTACATAAAGACAACTTTAGCTTCTAAAGATTAAGTACAAAGCCTTAGGGCTATATCAGGGAAGGCATTATTTAGCCTTTTCCTGTTAATTCCCTGCTTTTTACGCGTCTGTGATTTTATTATTGAGAAAACATTGTGAAAAAAGAAAAAAATGCTTCTGACAAGCAATTTCTTCTTTTTCCACACTATTTTCTACCCTACTGAATGGTCATTTTTCAAGTTAAATCCACTTTAAATTTTCGTCTGCAAAACCTTTGAATTTGGACAGGTCCAAAATTATATAAACAGGAAAGGGTTAACTCAGTGGTAAGTGGCGATGAACTTGCAATATTTAGGTATTATTTTTCATCATGGATTCAAGTCTGGACTGTAATGTGGGGTAAATTCATGTTTTTTCGGGTGATAACATTTGCAGAGACCCAAAAATGTTGCACCAGGGCTTTGCAGTATTTTGAGGGCCCCTGCAAATGTTAACACCTGAAAAACATAAATCAAAGCAATTATTGCATAAAAAGAAAGAAAAGGGTATCTATTCAAACAGAAATTTTAAGATGATTCATAGAAACACTTTTAAAGTAGCTCCAAACTTGAAAATATGCCGGAAAACTTGTGTTATGCATTGCACCATCACTTTTGGGTGAAATTTAATTGAAAGGCCCAATGGTTCAGGAGGAGATGTCATTCAAAGATTTGAGGCTCAAAATAAGCCCCGTCCTGCCATGCCCAAATTTATGGGCCAATCAAACTTTTGCGAACAATTTTTGAAAAGGGTCACACAAGGAATATTCTGGTAAAGTTTCATTAAAACTGCCCAATCGGTTCAGGAGGAGATGTTGTTCAAAGATTTGGGGCTCAAATAAGCCCCGCCTTGCCAATCCCATATTAATGGGCGAATCAAAATATTGCAAACAATTTTTGAAAAGGGTCACCCAAGAAACATTCAGGTAAAGTTTCATTGAAATCAGCCCAGTGGTTCAGGAGGAGATGTCGTTCAGAGATTTTGGGCTCAAAATAAGCCCCACCCTGCCACGCCCATATTAATGGGCGTATCAAAATATTGCGAATAATTTTCAAAGAGAGTCACCCAGGGAACATATCGGCAAAATTTCATTGAAATCATTCAAGTGGTTCAGGAGGAGAAGAAGTTTTAAGAAAGTTGACGTTGCACGACACACAACGCATGACACACGACAGAGTCAGGGTGATCCTAAAAGCTCCCCTTCAGCATGTTGTGCTCAGGTGAGCTAAAAAGCAGAGCAGTAACAGCTCATGAGCTAACTGATAAATCCATGATTTCTCCTGTTAACGGCTGGGTTCTGTTCATTATTGTATGCCTAAAAAAGCGGAAAACATACAATTTGTACAAAAATAACTCTTTTCAGCTAACTTGAGCATCAGACCTGATTGTTTGTTAGATATGTTTTGCATTAGCTTGTTTGGTGGCTTTTCCTTGTTCTGAACGGTTTTCTCTCATTATTTATTTACAGGGATACAGTATGGAACACACTTTACAGAAATGGTCAGCCTTGAGTTATTTAAGCCACTGGGTGGTTGCTGGGACATACCTCTTTACTGTTATGATCTGAGATCTTGTTATATACAAGATAGCTTCAACCAAATAGGGACACAAAACGTGACAAGAGAGAGACAGTATTTTAGTGCCAATTATAGCAGGATTTTGTATAATTTCAAATATTGTTGATGTGATTATTTACAAACTTTATATTTTTATCTCGACTATCAATAGATAAGATTTGATTTTTATGAATTTTTTTCATTTATTTATCTACGTTTCTGTCTATGCATCATATCTTTTTTTGCGACCTTTCACTTATGTTACCCCTTAACTCAATATGCACAGGATCAGCAAAATATTCAGTTAAGGTAGTGGACCCCCTATAAATCTGCAAAGTTTTAGAAGTAATGAACTTTCACAGAGTTCACCAAAAATTCCTAATTTTATGACGAAACTTCTATCAACATTGTGAAAGAACATGTGTTCCCAAGTTGCAGATCCATTATGGGTTTACTACCTTAACCTCAAAATTTTTTAAAGTGAAATGCTCATATTAGCTATGAGAGCAACGCATCTTTGATCTTTGGTAATCTTAAAGCTTTTGAACAATGCCAAGAAAGTACATAAATATCAAAGTTCTAAATCTTTTCCATCTTGGGGGTTTATGTGTTTCTCATCCTCAAAAATATTCCATTAGAAGCTTAGAGAATATAACATGAGTGGTTATGAAATATTAGAATTATTAAACAAATCTACTGGTTATGAAATATTAGATTTATTAAACAAGTCTACAAGGCTTTGCTGAATTTTCTTCTGTTTTAGATTGCAAGTTTAATATATTTGATTTTATAAACACAGTTTGATATTCTATTATAGTATGACACAAATATTTGTAATAAATTGACAAATTCTTTAAATTCATTGATTGAAATTGTCCGCAAAACATACAAGGCCGTGTTTTGAATAAATTCATCAACCTTATTATGATGTCATTTTCACGGCAACAAAATAGTGTAGTTTTGTGCTCTGTGCTCATTTGCATAGATATTCCACTAGTGTAATAACACTTGTGTAATATCAAAAATATTTAACGGGGTAAATTCACTCCAACAATGTAGGTCATATCATAAATATTCTAATACTATTATCATTCTGCCTGTATATCTGCCTTTCTAGTGAAATTTTAAGCCCTTATTTATTCTTTTTTATTCAGAGTATGCCCTTTTATTTGCTCTGAAGCTTACCCTTAATTGCTGGCAATAAAAAGTTTAAGATGATCTGAACTTATTTCTACCTGTTTCTTAGAAAACCTGACGTTTTGCTAAAGCTTACACATCACTGTTGTCATGGATGTGCTAAAACTTTGGCATTTTGTGATATCTGTGTATGTGTGTGTCTGCTGAGGGTAGTGGACCAATAATAGATCCGCGAAAATGCACGAGTAATGAACTATAACAGTGTTCACCAAGGTTTCCCAATGATTTTAGAGATTAGGAAACCTTAGTCAACATTGTGAAAGATCTGGAGTCCCGAAATGTTGCGGAACTATTACAGTTCCACTAGCTAAAATTAGACATGCAAATCAAATAAGCTTTATCTAAGTCAAGCTACTCAACGAAAACTGTACAGTTTACTGTCTTCAAATTATTAGTTACTTTCACCATTGTTAATTTTTATACATATTCTTATTGAATTATTCTATAATCAAAATTATAGATTGAATTAATTTAAATATATTAACAAAACATTTTATATGTTTTCTTATCATGGTTTTTGTTTATCTATTTAAATTCTATTCGAATTCTTTATAACTGTAACATATATGTAGGATCAATTTTTGATCTTCTTCAGAGATTAGGGTATAAATAGCTTTGCTATTGTTGGTCAGAGTTTTGGATAGTCCCTCCATTAAGTTTTTTCGTCTGGAGCATAACTCAAAAGATGACTATAGTGCAGCAATCATGAGGATATCAGAGGTAAGTGTTTTCTGTTTTTATTGGCACCTAATTACATGTACTTATTATAAATAATTGTAGATAGTGCAGTATTAATGAGCCCAAATAATCATGATTGTAATAGTTATCATTACTATAATATACTAGCTATAAAATGCCTACATGAAGATTTGTGACTATCTAGCCTCCACAATTTCTACATACCTATAAAAATGTGATCATCCATGAACCTTTTTAGCTAACCTGAGCACAAAGTGCTCAAGTGAGCTATTGTGATCACCTTTTGTCCAGCGTCCGACCGTCGTCTGACATCCGTCAACAATTTCTTTAAACGACATCTCATCCTAAACTACTGGGCCAATTTACACCAAATTTTACAGAAATGTTCCCTAGGAGGTCCCCTTCCAAATTGCTAAAAGAATTGAAATCGGTGAAAAACTCTGGTTGCTATGGCAAACAAAGTTGAAAATTTAAGAAAATTTTGTCGAGACTGACAATTTCCCATTTTTGTTTTTACATTCATAATTTCTCTTTTCTCATTGAATTCAATATATCAATCTAGAATGCCACCAGGTTCGCTCACCATCAGTACTTTCAGTGCTTTGATTGAACTCTTTAAACTTCTTCTAATGAACCAGGAGTCCTACAGACTTGAAAATTGGTATGGATGATCAGCATATGGACATTAATTGAATTAGCTAAAATCATGACTGTAGATTCACTAGGTGCAGAGCATCTTGGGGGAGGAGGCAGTGCTTTGTTGGGAATTTTGAATCCCTACAGCCTTTATATTTGACATGGATTGATCAACTCATTAAAGAAAACTTTAAAAGTCTCAGACTCAGCCTGTATATCTGGCATAGATTAGCTGATCACAGACCTTTTATGAAAAAAAACTTAAATAAATAATGACCAGGGGAGGAGCAGAGGGGGGAGGGAAGGATTATTTCAAATGTTATCTGACTGAATAAGTGAAAATCTCTTTTTCTGTGGTTGCATGGACATGCCTAGGTGATGAAGCTTTTTTCTCAGGTTAGCGACCCAGGGCCAACGGCCCTCTTGTCTTAAAACATCTTCTCCAAAACCAATTGGCAGATTTTAACAAAACTTGGAAGAAATATTCCTTGGGTGACCCTCTTCTTATATTGTAAAAGAAATTTTGATTAACCACAAAATATGGGCATGGCAGAGCTTATTTTCACTTGAAAATCTTAAAAATTCTTATTCTCCCAAAACGTTGGGCCCATTTCAATGAAACTAGGCCTTGTTGTTCCTTTGGAAACCCTTTACTTAAATTGTTAAAGAAATTTTGATTGAACCCATGTTACTTTTCATGACCGTCATGCAAAAGCACACATTTCAAAGTTTAACTTTGTAGCATTATGCAAGATTATGAGAAATTTTGACCTACCATGATCCAGTATGTGTTTATTGTCATTTAGGAAGGTTTTTCTTGAGAATGAATCATATGCATGAATATATTTCTAGCTCCACTAGCTTAAAGGTCATCAGTGAATTCCCTTACAGAAATACAAAGTTTGTTGCAAATTTGCTGCAAATTTGCCACAAACTAATCTGTTTGCAAGAACAGTTAGCAGCAACTTAACATGTGTTTGCGGCAGAAAATCCATTTACTGCAAACTTTTTGCAAACTTCTCGAATAAAAAAATGTGTCCCTGCAAATTATTCGCAAACAGGAAGGTTGCAGTAAGTTTGCGAGAACATATTTTTGTTATAAGTTAGATCATGCACCTAGCAGGAAGTTTGCAGAAAATCCATTTGCTGCAAACTTTCTGCAAACTTCTCGAATATAAAAATATGTTCCTGCAAACTATTCGCAAACAGGAAGGTTGCAGTAAGTTTGCGAAAACATATTTTTGTTATAAGTTAGATCATGCACTTAGCAGGAAGTTTGCAAGAAGATGAACTTTGAAAAAAAACAAAACTTTCAGTTTCATTCCAACTGTATACAGCTATTTTGATAAATAATTTCCCCTTCCCATGATGATCAAAGTATCTATTGCTGTAGGCTTACGGAAGGCTTTAGTATACAGTATAGACTAAGATGAACCTGAATATATGTACATTCTGATCTAAGCAAAACTTGCATGCATATAAGTGTGAAAATACTGGATGAAGAAATACCAAGAATTTATTCTTATATGATCCAGTAAATTCATTATCACTAAAATATTGTTTGCAGCAGCCCAATACTTTATTCAATCTAATATATCATTTTCATTAAAATAATTAAAGATATATCAATTTTCTTTCACAAGCTTAAAGAATCTTGGAACAGTATAAAGTGAATATTTAAAAAAGAGATCAGATCATTCCGCAGGGGTTCAACACAGAAAAGATCGTTATATGGTTAAGGAATATTAATTCTAGATTAAGAAAATAATGTAAACCGGAAAAGTTTTGATCCCAGATAGTGTAGTCCATCCCCAAGTTGATACTTTTCACCCTCCCAACATGGTTCTTTTGCTAAACAGCTCATATATATAAATTTAACTACTTCATCATTGCGGCAAACTTTCTGCAAACTGTTTGCGAGAACAGTTTGCAGCAAATTTGCTGCAAACAGTTGCTGCAAACTGTTTGTGACAACTGTTTGCAGCAAGTTTGCTGCAAACTGTTCTCGCAAACAGTTTGCAGAAAGTTTGCGGCAGATAAGAAGCTATATTAAGTTTATTATTACAATAAAAACATCAACTTTACTATCTGCCTCAGTGGTCCAGTGGCTGAGCATAACAGAAAATAAAGGTATGGTTTATCAATTTCTACTTAGATAGGGTAATAGTTAAGTGTTCTAGGGTGTAGTTGGAAGTCAGCATAGGTCTACTCTGACAAGTTAATGTGGAATGTGAAGTTCGAGAAAGAAATCTAACATTTACATATTAATTTAATATTTTTTTACCACTTTAACTAGAAAACCCGGGTTCTAGGCCTAACATTTATGAACCATAGATTACAAATGAAACTTATAAGAAATGGAAAAATACTTTATTTTGATGAGAGAGTTGTTGAAAAGATTGTTTGATGGATGTTTGCTGCAAGGTTGCAGATAGTTTGCCGGGTATTTGCGGGATGTTTGCAGCAAGGTTGCAGAGAGTTTGCCAGATGTTTGCGAGAACAGTCTGGTGCAAACCTGCAGCAAACTGTTGGTGAGAAAGCTCATTTGCACACGAAAAACGAATTTGCCGCAAACAGTTGTCACACATTTGCAGCAAATGTTTGTGAGAGCCAATATATTTTGGTAAGGGTTATCAAGTAGAACTGTCAAAATGATGTGGAGATGTCCATGAAATTTTCCCTTTTAAAAAGTTCACCAAAGTAACTGATTGATTGATTTCAATTCACTGGAATGTTCCATGTCTTCTCAGATTTGTAAAAAGAATTTTAATCTGTTGAAAACCATGACTGTAATGGATGATGGGCTTTGCTAATAAACATGTATTGTAAAAATGTACTTTCGTAGAATTTAATGTATTGATCTTAACTGAATTTCCCTGAAACAATTCTAGTAAGGCCCTTTATGACTTTTCAAATGTTATACAGTAAAACTTGTGTTAAGCGACCACTAAAGGGACCACGAAAAAGCGGTCGTTTATGGAAATGGACGCTTAATAGGAAATACTAGATAAATGTGACAGTTTATTTTGAAAACATTTATATAATGTCAGCCAAGTCGAAGTGAATCCTATGATGTTCGAACCCATTAGAATCGTCTTATAGAGACAATTCTAATGGGTTCCAACAACATAAGATTAAACAATAACCATTTTTTTTGTTAAGAATGTCCTCTTTTTCAGGGAATTTGCTTATGGTGAGGGGACTTTTTATGGTGGTCGCTTAATGAAATTGGTCGCTTAATAGACATGGTCGCTCGAGCAATATCGACTGTAATTTGATTCAATGCAAAACTGGACTATAATGGTCAGGAGCAATTTCATGTGTAATGTAGTTGACACTTAATTTCATATTGATTTTCTCAGACACCACATCATGAATGTAAACCAAATTTTAAAAGAATGATCTGATCTGCAATTTTACCCTTTAACCTATTGCATAAAATATATTGTTAACCATTCAGAGAGTATATGAATTTGATATTATAAATTCGATATCATAAACAATGAATATGGGGTTATATTGGTCAGTGGCGTTGGTGTTATGCCTTGGTTTAACCCTATACCCAGCTTTCATATCTCAATTTATCCTAATGCCTTTAAACTTGCTCTTGTTACATTTATATCAGCCACAAGAGGAAATACCAGATAAAGGTCAATTAATCTGACATTTCTCTGCAGTGGACAAGAACTGTAACTCTACTCAATTTTTTTCAGTTATTGCCCTTAGTTAAATTTACAACTGTTTTTTTCCCGTAGCATATTATGCAAGATAGAATCATGAAGCTTCACAAAGGGAAAGATCCCATTGAGGAGAGGTCCAGTCCACAAGAACTGTAACTCTCAACATTTTTTTTAAGTTATTGCCCTTTGTCATTCTTGATTGACAAAGAATATGCCATGCGGTGTTCGGGGTGTAGGGGTAGAGCTTCGGCTTCTTCACCCAAAGGTCCGGAGTTCGATTCACGGGTGGGGCTATTGATCTTAGTTCTTTCATTTGCCCACACGTTCGGCGCCAGTACTGGTGAATTTTCCAGGAATCAGAATCGAGAGGGTTTAATCTAAATTGTAAAAACTTGTTTCCCAATCGTTATAAAATAAAAAGGTTTAAACCAAAGAATATGCCATCAACCTGTATTTATTGGGGGCATAAATGTTTTACAAACAAATCTTGTTGAACTGAGGGTTCATGTCAACAGTTTTATTCCCCCCCCTCCAGTATATTGTTTTCACCATGTCTGTCTGTCCATCTGCCCGACCGTCCATCCGTCCGTCCATAGACCTTTTCGTTTCTCGACCCTTACTCAAGAACTAAGTGACCTTGAATCATAAAACTTTATACAAATGTTGCTTATGACCAAAGGAAGTGCCCTTTTGTTTTTGGGTCACAAAGGTCAAGGTCACTATCAATTTTGTTAAACTTTCATTTCCTGACTAATTCAAGAACCTAGTGTCCTACAATCATGAAACTTCATGCAAATGCTGCATATGACCCCAAGATCTGTTACAAACACATCATGCACAAATAGCACTTGCATTTTGACAAAGTGCTCGTGGGGTGTATAAGTCTGCTCTGCAACAGTTCTAGTTGAACAAAATTTAATGCTGCTCCTATTTACAAAAAAGGTATTTTCAATACATGAAACTGAAGCTGTAGATGTGCAAAAGCTGTTGCACAACATTAGAGGCCCCATCTCATAACAGAATAGCCAAACCAATATGGAAAAGGGACTTTTTGTTCAAAACCAATAATTTCATCACAGCCGGATATAAGTTGCCTTAATTTGATCAGAATGCAGACAGAATGTGTATCAAATACATGAGGATAAATTTCTTTTCCATGCATTTCTTAATATTATATTATATTGCTCTTATATTAGTATGATTAAATTTGTGGGATATGACAGTTCGTATAAAGTTCTATTGGTTCTATGTGACAAAATATTGAATTATGAAACAATTGCCTTTGGTCTGCTTATTCTTTGGCAAATGCATTACATTTTTAAGTGTGTGATCTTTTAAATATTGAATCATCAATAAGTCAGATCGAAGTTTTACGCCAATATGAAAGCTGGTCTTTATATATTCATCTCCACGGTGAAGTAAACATAATATATATCTTTTTAATCCAAAGAATACAAATAGTGCAGACAACCGAAGCATTTTGAAAATAAGAACAACATTTATATAATTAAAAAAAATGCATTTACATGTATAAATTGGGAAAAAAAACCTTTTTTGTTGCAATACAGGATCGAACTCAGTCCACTAGCTCAATATTCAGTCACAACAGGACCATTTCTGTGATTTGAGTGAAATCCATGAAGTAGTTTCTGATGAGAATATTTATAAAGAAAGGTTAGATGAAAAAGTGTCATTATTATAAATCAATTGTGTACATAATATCTGTTTGTTTTATTTCAGGCTGTCTGTAAAGGCTTTCCTTGTCTCACAAAATATGTACAGAGAGAATCCATCTTCTTGAGAAAATCAATCAGAATTCCAGAAAACGTTGATTTTGAGTCAGTCTACAACAAAACATTAGGCAGGGGAGCTAGATGTATTCAGCAACAGTATAACCTGTTTCCAAATATGAAACTCATTGCTGTTTTTGGTGACAGAAGTTGTTAGCTTAACTCAGCTTCAGAAGCATTGTATGGACATCAAGACATGGCAGAGGAACAGCGTGTTTTAACTGTAATTGAATTGATCATAAATGCAGAAAAATGTAAATTAAGTCCTAAAGCCAAAGATTTTATGTCAATAGCTCCTCACTACAAAGATTCTTGTGTAGATTGTGCTAAAGCTAAGGGTTGGTCCTCAATCTGGACAATGTTGGCGCTATAAACAGTAATTAAAAGAGCAATTGTAATGGAGTGAAAGACTTTCCCTACGAAACACTAAATACCACCATCTTTCCACTGATTACATCACCTCTGAGTGGCCCAAGGGATGAGCTTATTTATAGCGTGTGGACTGGTTGGAAAAGGGAAAAAGGCTGGACTCCAAATCACTTCGTACCACTCATCCCTAGGCCTGCATCCACTATATTAGGACAGCATGTCAAGCCCACTTTAAACCAGGATGTTGTGACTGACTTCTCATGCTTTTCACCACAATATGAACAATATTTCCCTGACTCGTCCAGTAGTTTTGAATATGAGTATTCACGCAAAAGACAAAAGACATTCAATTCACCACCCAGAAATTCAACTGCTGTAGACAGAACAAGGTTGTCTTTTTTCCACAAACTACTACCTCACCTATCAACTTGCACAAATCAATACCAATGGAAGAAGACAGTACTATTCACGGAGAGGGATTTGAGGACAAGGACAACATTATTCAATCTGATGGCAATGTAGAGGGTGATAGCAGACAAACTGGAAATGGAAAAGTACAGGCACACTGTGATGATAAAAGCAAAGCAGACAACTCCAGCTTTAACCAAATTCCTGAATGTGGCTTTCAACTTCCTGACCGAGATTTTACTGCTAAGGATATATACTGGCCAAAAGTCCTAACCGGCCACTTTAAGAATGACGATATCTTTTTTAAAAGTTATAACATTTAAATGAAATTTGATGTGTGCATTTTTAAGCATAATGTACGTGGATTTCCACTATGATTTACCAATAAGTATCAAATTTGGATGTGTAATAAAGGAAAAGCTCAAAAAGCTCTAAATCTTAATAGAGCTCGGGATATTACACTTTCAACAAATCAAAGCCCGCAAATCGTTAACTACAACCCAGACCAAGAAAAAAATTGGAAAACATTGGCAATTTCGTGTGACCTTTGACTACAGGAAAAACAGAGAAAGAATAGGAGGCATGGTAAAATGGTGTTTAAATTCAACCGGCAAACCATTTTATCTAGCGAATATGCTCAAATATGGTCTGGTGTGAAAAAAACGATGTATCAAACTGATTTTTTCACATGTCCTACATTTTGAAGATAAAAGGGAATTATCAGTCTATATGTTATGCATTTTTGAAGAAAAACATGTTTTAGGTGTTGTTTCTAGGAACCGTTTTTCTGCATACATAAGCTCTATCACCTTCTTCTAGGGCCATATGCCGCGCACAATTGTCGAACATTTCAATTTTTTTCCCAGTCTATGTTGCAGCTAACGACCCATGAGACAAAAATCGCTTCATTGACAATATTTTGAGCTCTCTGTGAGTTTAGAGCTTTTTGAGCTTTTCTCATGTTGCGCTTTAAATTCAATGAAATAACGATATCTTTTCGCCAAAATCATCTGGAAAGTTACTTAAAAATTCACACAGCAAATTTCACGAAAATCCAAATACCACAGAAAAAGTTATCTTTGTTTTTAAAGTGGCCGGTTAGAAGTTTTGACTAGTATATTTGGTCTGATTACAAACTGTAATAATGTGCTCCAGAGGGTAACAGATGGTGTTAAGTCAAACTGTTATTTTTTGGTGGATTATGGGGGTAATCTAAAGAAGCAGGGAAAGAGCGAAAAGCAACACATTTTGATGACTTTGGAGCCTGGAATTGGAGCAATACTAGAACTGTAAGTTGTAACTACATTATTCATAAAAATAATTTGCAGTATGTTAAGAAAGATTTAGACAAATACTGTGTGAAGAAGACAAAAGATGGGATTATTCACTGGACACCTTTGGATCCAAATGAATGTGACGTAGTAGATCTTCATAAGTATTATACAACACTACAGAGGTGCCAGGGTTTCTCAAAGCACAGATCTTGGCTTACAAACGTTCCTGATTGCAGTCCCCAATCCGACGCCAGTTTGGCCAAAATTTCCCTAAATCCACTGGACAGTTTTATGGTTCAATGATTATCTTATAATTACTACCAAGAGACTATTAAAAGTATCAGGTTTCATGCAGCATGTAACAGTTGAGTAATCCAGTGAAGCTGTTATTGTACAAATTGACCAGACATTCAGGTATCTGTTCCTAGAACACTCTTTATAAACCTCAAGGCTCCGGTTAGAGACAGAATGTTATGCTTGGTTCAAACTGTAGTTATAATATTTTTTGCTTGTCCATTGACATACTGACAGTGAAAGAAACTCAAATAGCATTATTATAAATACATTCATGTATATTATTAGTAGGCTGTCAACAAATTGTAACTACAGCTTATTAAACTGGTGTTAGGAAATCTGCCCAAGGATGAAGTTCCACAGTAAAAATATATGTACATTCTGATCTAAGCATAACTTGCATGCATATAAGAATGAAAATACTGGATGAAGAAATACCAAGAATTTATTCTTATATGATCCAGTTACTTCATTATTACTAAGATAGTGTTTGCAGCAGCCCAATACTTTATTCAATCTTATATATCATTTTCATTAAAATAATTAATGATATATGAATTTTTATGCACAAGCTCAAAGAATCTTGGAACAGTATAAAGTAAATATTTAAAAAAGAGATCAGATCATTCAGCAGGGGTTCAACACAGAAAAGATCTTTATATGGTTAAGGATTATTCATTCTAGATTAAGAAAATAATGTAAACCGGAAAAGTTTTGATCCCAGATAGTGTAGTCTATCGCCAAGTTGATACTTTTCACCCTCCCAACATGGTTCTTTTGCTAAACAGCTGCTGCTCATATATATAAATTTAACTACTTCATCATTGCCGCAACTTTTCTGCAAACTGTTTGCGAGAACAGTTTGCAGCAAATTTGCTGCAAACAGTTGCTGCAAACTGTTTGTGACAACTGTTTGCAGCAAGTTTGCTGCAAACTGTTCTCGCAAACAGTGTGCAGAAAGTTTGCGGCAGATAAGAAGCTATATTAAGTTTATTATTACAAAAAAAACCCATCAACTTAACTATCTGCCTCAGTGGTCCAGTGGTTGAGCATAATGGTAAAAAAAGGTATGGTTTATCAATTTTTACTTAGAAAGGGTAATAGTTAAGTATTCTAGGGTGTAGTTGGTAGTCAGCATAGGTCTACTCTGACAAGTTAATGTGGAATTATGAAGTTCGAGAAAGAAATCTCACATTTACATATTGATTAAATATTTTTTTACCACTTTAACTAGAAAACCCGGGTTCTAGTCCTAACATTTATGAAACATGGATTACAAATGAAACTTATCAGAAATGGAAAAATACCTTATTTATGGTGAGAGAGTTGTTGAAAAGATTGTTTGAGGGATGTTTGCTGCAAGGTTGCAGAGAGTTTGCCGGGTAATTGCGGGATGTTTGCAGCAAGGTTGCAGAGAGTTTGCCAGATGTTTGCGAGAACAGTCTGCTGCAAACTTGCAGCAAACCGTTTGCGAGAAAGCTCATTTGCATACGGAAAATGAATTTGCCGCAAACAGTTGAGCAAATTTGCAGCAAATGTTTGCGAGAGCCAATATATTTTGGTAAGGGTTATCAAGTAGAATTGTCAAAATGATGTGGAGCTGTCCATGAAATTTTCCCTTTTAAAAAGTTCACCACAGTAACTGATTGATTGATTTCAATTCACTGGAATGTTCCATGTCTTCTCAGATTTGTAAAAAGAATTTTAATCTGTTGAAAACCATGACTGTAATGTCTGATGGGCTTTGCTAATAAACATGTATTGTAAAAATGTACTTTCCTAGAATATAATGTATTGATCTTAACTGAATTTCCCTGAAACAATTCTAGTAAGGCCCTTTATAACTTTTCAAAAGTTATACAGTAAAACTTGTGTTAAGCGACCACTAAAGGGACCACCAAAAAGCGGTCGTTTATGGAAATGGATGCTTAATAGGAAATACTAGATAAATGTGACAGTTTATTTTGATAACATTTATATAATGTCAGCCAAGTCGAAGTGAATCCTATGATGTTCGAACCCATTAGAATCGTCTTATAGAGACAATTCTAATGGGTTCCAACAACATAAGATTCAACAATAACCATTTTTTGTTAAGAATGTCCTCTTTTTCAGGGAATTTGCTTACGGCGAGGGGACTTTTTATGGTGGTCGCTTAATGAAACTGGTCGCTTTATAGACATGGTCGCTCGAGCAATATCGACTGTAATTTGATTCAATGCAAAACTGGACTATAATGGTCAGGAGCAATTTCATGTGTAATGTAGTTGACACTTAATTTCATATTGATTTTCTCAGACACCACATCGTGAATGTTAACCAAATTTTAAAAGAATGATCTGATCTGCAATTTTACCCTTTAACCTATTGCATAAAATATACTAGTCAAAACTTCTAACCGGCCACTTTAAAAACAAAGTGGTGTGTGGATTTTCGTGAAATTTGCTATGCGAATTTTTAAGAAACTTTCCAGATGACTTTGGTGAAAAGTTACCGTTATTTCATTGAATTTAAAGCGCAACATGAGAAAAGCTCTAAAAGCTCTAAATTTACACAGAGCTCAAAATATTTTCAATGTAGCGATTTTTGTCTCATGGGTCGTTAGCTGCAACATAGACTAGGAAAAAAACTGAAAATGTTCGACAATTGTGCGCGACATATGACCCTAGAAGAAAGTGATAGAGCTTATGTATGCAGAAAAACGGTTCCAAGAAACAACACCTAAAACACGTTTTTTTTTTT
This sequence comes from Fragum whitleyi, assembly GCA_948146395.1. Taxonomy (NCBI): domain Eukaryota; kingdom Metazoa; phylum Mollusca; class Bivalvia; order Cardiida; family Cardiidae; genus Fragum; species Fragum whitleyi. The sequence continues at coordinate 61,707,439 of OX411550.1, forward strand.
CAAAAATGCATAAAATATAGACTGATAATTCCCGTTGAGCTACAAAATGTAGGATATGTGAAAAAATCAGTTTGACACATCGTTATTTACACACCAGACCATATTTGAGCATAATCGCTACATAAAATGGTTTGCTGGTTGAATTTAAACACCATTTTACCATGCCTCCTATTCTTTCTGTTTCTCCTGTAGTCAAAGGTCACACAAAATTGCCAATGTTTTTCTGATTTTTTTCTTGGTCTGGGTTGCAGCTAACGATTTGCGCACTTTGGTTTGTTGAAAGTGTAATATCCCGAGCTCTATTCAGATTAAGAGCTTTTTGAGCTTTGCCTTTAATACACACCCAAATTTGATAACTATTGGTAAATCATAATGGAAATCCATGTACATTATGCTTAAAAATTCACACATCAAATTTCATTAAAATGTTAGAGCTTTTAAAAAAGTTATCGTCATTTTTAAAGTGGCCGGTTAGGACTTTTGGCCAGTATATATTGTTAACCATTCAGAGAGTATATGAATTTGATATTATAAATTTGATATCATAAACAATGAATATGGGGTTATATTGGTCAGTGGCGTTGGTGTTATACCTTGGTTTAACCCTATACCCAGCTTTCATATCTCAATTTCTCCTAATGCCTTTAAACTTGCTCTTGTTACATTTATATCAGCCACAAGAGGAAACACCAGATAAAGGTTTATTAATCTGACATTTCTCTGCAGTGCACAAGAACTGTAACTTTACTCAATTTTTTCAGTTATTGCCCTTAGTTAAATTTACAACTGTTTTTTGCCCATAGCATATTAATATATATATTATTAGAATCATGAAACTTCACAAAGGGAAAGATCCCATTGAGGAGAGGTGCAGTGCACAAGAACTGTTACTCTCAACATATTTATAAGTTATTGCCCTTTGTCATTCTTGATTGACAAAGAATATGCCATGTGGTGTTCATGGTGTAGGGGTGGAGCTTTGGCTTCTTCACCCAAAGGTCCTGAGTTCGATTCACGGGTGGGGCTATCGATCTTGGTTTTTTCATTTGCCAACACATTCGGCGCCAGTACTGGTGAATTTTCCAGGAATCAGAATCGAGAGGGATTAATCTAAGTTGTAAGAACTTGTTTCTCAATCGATATAAAATAAAAAGGTTTAAACCAAAGAATACGCCATCAACCTGTATTTATTGGGGGCATAAATGTTTTACAAACAGATCTTGTTGAACAGAAGGTTCATGTCAACAGTTTTATTTCCCCCCCCTCCAGTATATTGGTTTCACCATGTCTGTATGTCCATCTGCCCGACCGTCCATCCGTCCCTCCATAGACCTTTTCGTTTCCGGAACCCTAACTCAAGAACCAAGTGACCTTGAATCATAAAACTTTATACAAATGTTGCTTATGACCAAAGGAAGTGCCCTATTGTTTTTCGGTCACAAAGGTCAATGTCACTGTCAATTTTGTTAAATTTTCATTTCCTGACTAATTCAAGAACCAAGTGTCCTACAATCATGAAACTTCATGCAAATGCTGCATATGACCCCAAGATCTGTTACAAACACATCATGCACAAATAGCACTGGCATTTTGACAAAGTGCTTGTGGGGTGTATAAGTCTGCTCTGCAACAGTTCTAGTTGAACAAAATTTAATGCTGCTCCTATTTACAAAAAAGGTATTTTCAATACATGAAACTGAAGCTGTAGATGTGCAAAAGCTGTTGCACAACATTAGAGGCCCCATCTCATAACAGAATAGCCAAACATTTATGGAAAAGGGACTTTTTGTTCAAAACCAATAATTTCATCACAGCCGGATATAAGTTGCCTTAATTTGATCAGAATGCAGACAGAATGTGTATCAAATACATGAGGATAAATTTCTTTTCCATGCATTTCTTAATATTATATTATATTTCTCTTATATTAGTATGATTAAATATGTGGGATATGACAGTTCGTATAAAGTTCTATTGGTTCTATGTGACAAAATATTGAATTATGAAACAATTGCCTGTGGTCTGCTTATTTTTTGGCAAATGCATTACATTTTTAAGTGTGTGATCTTTTAAATATTGAATCATCAATAAGTCAGATCGAAGTTTTACGCCAATATGAAAGCTGGTCTTTATATATTCATCTCCACGGTGAAGTAAACATAATATATATCTTTTTAATCCAAAGAATACAAATAGTGCAGACAGCCGAAGCATTTTGAAAATAAGAACAACATTTATATGATTTAAAAAAAAAATGCATTTACATGTATAAATTGGGGAAAAAAAACTTTTTTGTTGCAATACAGGATCGAACTCAGTCCACTAGCTCAATATTCAGTCACAACAGGACCATTTCTGTGATTTGAGTGAAATCCATGAAGTAGTTTCTGATGAGAATATTTATAAAGAAAGGTTAGATGAAAAAGTGTCATTATTATAAATCAATTGTGTACATAATATCTGTTTGTTTTATTTCAGGCTGTCTGTAAAGGCTTTCCTTGTCTCACAAAATATGTACAGAGAGAATCCATCTTCTTGAGAAAATCAATCAGAATTCCAGAAAACGTTGATTTTGAGTCAGTCTACAACAAAACATTAGGCAGGGGAGCTAGATGTATTCAGCAACAGTATAACCTGTTTCCAAATATGAAACTCATTGCTGTTTTTGGTGACAGAAGTTGTTAGCTTAACTCAGCTTCAGAAGCATTGTATGGACATCAAGACATGGCAGAGGAACAGCGTGTTTTAACTGTAATTGAATTGATCATAAATGCAGAAAATGTAAATTAAGTCCTAAAGCCAAAGATTTTATGTCAATAGCTCCTCACTACAAAGATTCTTGTGTAGATTGTGCTAAAGCTAAAGGTTGGTCCTCAATCTGGACAATGTTGGCGCTATAAACAGTAATTAAAAGAGCAATTGTAATGGAGTGAAAGACTTTCCCTACGAAACACTAAATACCACCATCTTTCCACTGATTACATCACCTCTGAATGGCCCAAGGGATGAGCTTATTTATAGCGTGTGGACTGGTTGGAAAAGGGAAAAAGGCTGGACTCCAAATCACTTCGTACCACTCATCCCTAGGCCTGCATCCACTATATTAGGACAGCATGTCAAGCCCACTTTAAACCAGGATGTTGTGACTGACTTCTCATGCTTTTCACCACAATATAAACAATATTTCCCTGACTCGTCCAGTAGTTTTGAATATGAGTGTTCACGCAAAAGACAAAAGACATTCAATTCACCACCCAGAAATTCAACTCCTGTAGACAAAACAAGGTTGTCTTTTCCACAAACTACTTCCTCACCTATCAACATGCGCAAATCAATACCAATGGAAGAAGACAGTACTATTCATGGAGAAGGATTTGAAGACAAGGACAACATTATTCAATCTGATGGCAATGTAGAGGGTGATAGCAGACAAACTGGAAATGGAAAAGTACAGGCACATTGTGATGATAAAAGCAAAACAGACAACTCCAGCTTTAACCAAATTCCTGAAGGTGGCTTTCAACTTCCTGACCGAGATTTTACTGCTAAGGATATATTTGGTCTGATTACAAACTGTGATAACGTGCTCCAGAGGGTAACAGATGGTATTAAGTCAAACTGTTTTTTTTGTGGATTATGGGGGTAATTTAAAGAAGCAGGAAAAGAGAGAAAAAGGCAACGCATTTTGATGACTGTGGAGCCTGGAATTGGAGCAATACTAGAACTGTAAGTTGTAACTACATTATTCATAGAAATAATTTGCAGTATGTTAAGAAAGATTTAGACAAATACTGTGTGAAGAAGAGAAAAGATGGGATTATTCACTGGACACCTTTGGATCCAAATGAATGTGACGTAATAGTTCTTCATAAGTATTATACAACACTACAGAGGTGCCAGGGTTTCTCAAAGCACATATCTTGGTTTACAAAGGTTCCTGATTGCTAAGAAACAAGTCGTCTAAAGCCCTTATAGAGTACAGAGGAGAATAGCCTTTGCAAAAATTTTATCTGTTCATGGACATATTAAGGCTGAGAACAGGCAATGTGTGAGGACATGTCCACAAACTAAAGATGCAATTGTTCAGAAATTGAAGGAGAATGTTCCTGTTAGACAAAATTATAAGCACCTTTGTAAAAATAATCCAGAAGTTGCACCATGTGATTATCGGGTTATAGAACATTTGAAAAGAAAACTGAAAAATCCAACCAAGCAAACATGTGCAAGTATAAGCTGGCAGATCAAATGGTACAAGTATTCAAGTAAACTTCTAAGAGAACACCCATTTGTCCAGGAAGTTAATATGACCAAAGCACATGCTCCTACTTTCAATCTCTACACAGAGGACCAGATGACGGATTTCAAATATTTCCTCTCCAAAGAAACTGAATTTGTTGTTGGTGTTGTCAGAACTTTCAACTTAGGTGCTTATCATGTTACATGCTTTAGGCCTACTTACAAAATATAAGGGTCTTGAGAACAAAATCAAAAGATCATCCAGTTATTTTTGACCAATGTATCTGCACTGGGATGGTACTTTTGAATCATATCATTATTTCTTCTCCCATATTAGAGCCAATTTTACAAATACCATTAAAAGAACAGAGTTGCAAGAAGGTGAAAATTTCAAAATAGGAAGTGGTGACAAAAAGGCTCTCACAAAGGCACTTAATATTTGTTTTCAAGGTTCAGATAGATATTTGTGCACTAAACATATGAAAGGTAATCTAACTCACTTTCTTACACATAAAGAGGAAATGGATGAGAAAAGGAGGAAGAGAAATAGTTCATGATATATTTGGACCAGACGGTCTTTCAAATGCAGAAAACTCTTTTTCATTTGAGCACCTGTCATCAAAGATAAAAATTGAGAACAGAAAGCATCTTAATTTCTTAAAATATTCTGAAGGTTCACTCAAAAGAAGGCTTTTAAACCATGTAAACAGACAGAGAAGACAAGAACAAAATGATCAATTATGTACCAACAATGCCTGTGAATCTCTTAACGCAGTTTTGAAAAGGGATATTGACTGGAAGCCCCAGAAATCTACAGAACTAATTGAAACTTTATATGGGTTTTACGCCGCTTTCAACAATTTCCCAGTTATATCGTGGCGGGCGGAGCACCTAACAATGGATTCCTGGTATTTCTTTTGCCTGTACTACAATTCCACCCTTTCCTAGCCTCCGACTGATATCTCGCATAGGTTTACGATCATATACCCATTGATGAGAGACAAACGTCGGAAAGGGTATTTGCCGCCACCGGGGATCGAACTTGCGACTTCCAGATTGGAAGTCTTATGCCTAACCAACTGCACTATGGTGGCGGCTTTTCTGTTATGAATCAGTGTCATTACAGATGACGGGTCTTAGAGCCTCTTTATAAGGCTCTGGGATTTACCATCTGGCGCCAGGGTATGGACACTATCTCATTCGAATGGCTATGTGGAGTTTGAAATCTCAGTACCAAAAGAATCAACTCTTTATGAACTTTCTAACTGACACTTAAAGCGAGAGACATCAGTTTTGAAGTACCTAATGAAAAAAAGTAAGCAAAGAAGGCAGGTCATTGAAGAAAAGAACAGAAAACAACGAAAAGACATGTTCAAATCTATAATGCTTTACCTTTTCCAATTTTTATGTATTCTGATCTTAGCCTACACTTCCTGCTTTCAGCTGGAGTTTAGTTGGAAAAACTGGAACTAGAAAGGTTGAAATTCCCGCCAATTGGCAATTTATTTAAAAGCAAAATGTAAATTATGCAGGGTAGGAATTAACATAGGATTAACTTATTTTTGAAAAAAGAAAATGTTTCCTAAGTAATGAACAATCTTCTTAATTTTTATTTCAATGTTCCAATTATACAAAATAATTCCATAATTAAAAAAAAACATCTCAAGAATTGTAAGATATTGATGATATTTCAAAAATGAAGTTATATGTGCTCTCCGCATATGATAATAATTTATTCTGAAAATGAGAAGATATTCAATGCCTATAAAACACTTAATTTCCCTATGTTTTTTTTTATTGATTATTAGCTTTAAACTATTCTGAATTTGGACAGTGTGTCCAATCTTAAGTTCCTGACAAAATAAACCATATCTTTTGAGATGAGAATTTAAATTGCATTTAACATAAAGTCCATACTGCTCGAGCAATCACGTCTACTTAGCAACAATTTTTACTAAACAACTGTTTTGAATATCTCCTTCTTTAAATAAAAAAATCTTACAAGAGTAGATGTTATTAGTTGAAAAATTATAATTGATGAACCCTATGTTGTTAAAATGCTTTAGAATCGCCCCAATGAGACAATTCTATTGAGTTTTGACATTACTCAGATTATTGAGAAATTCACAATAACATATATCCAATCAAAATTAAGTTTTGAATTTTTAAAAAGACGTGTACCAAGTGACCATTCTCTTAAAAGACCGTTTTTTGGTGGTTCCGTGAAAAGTCGCTTAATACATGTTTTATTGTATTCAGATATTCCTTTCTTACAATATTTAAAAAAATCAAATGTACTTGTGTTAATTAATTGTTTTATTTTATTTAACATGAATAACCATCCAAGTTCATGAAAAGAAGTTTTCTTATTTTGTTTTTATGCTCCCACATTGAAAAGATCAATGTGCACTGTTTAAACATCGGCCATCTATCAGTCTGTCTGAAAACCTAACCAACAAGAGGCCCAAGAAGGCCTGTATCGCTCCACTTGCTTTAACATCTTTAGACTTTCAATAAAGAAAACTTTCTTTGAATGAAAACAATACACGATGTACTTTGAAATCTCTTAAGACCTATTTCATAATTATTAACTCAGCTTGGCTCACATCGCACCAAAATACTCGATCCCCATGAAGTTGCATCCCTTTACCCTTTGACAATCTAAATTTCACGAAGAATTTTTGAAAAAGATCACCTTAGGAACATTCTGGCCAATCAAAATTTCTTGAACAATTTAAGTAAATGGTCATCCAAGGAACATCCATGCCAACTTTCGTTGAAATTGGCCCAATGGTTTGGGAGGAGATGTTGCTCAAAGATTCCGGGCTCAAAATAAGCCCCGCCCTGCTACGCCCATATTTATGGTCTAATCAAAATTTCACAAACAATTTTTGAAAAGGTTCACCCAAGGAACATTCTGGTAAAATTTTATTGAAACCAGCCCAGTGAGTCAGGAGGAGATGTCGTTAAAAAGATTTCGGGCTCAAATAAGCCCTACCCTGCCACGCCCATATATATGGGCCAATCTTAATTTCATGAACAGTTTTGAATAGGGTCACCCCAGGGAACATTCTGGTAAAGTTTCATTGAAATCAGTAGTTCAGGAGGAGATGTCGTTCAAAGATTTATGGTTTAAAAAAAAGCCCACCCCAGCCACGCCCATGTTTATGGGCTATCAAAGGAACACCCAAGCCAAGTTTCATTGAAATTGGCCCACGGTTTGGAGGAGAAGATTTTTAAGGATTCCAAAGTGAAAAAAATGCCATGCCCATATTTGGGGGTCAATCAAAATTTCTTTAACAATTTTAGAAGAGGGTCACCCAAGGAATATTTCTACCAAGTTTCTTGAAAATCCGCCCATTGGTTTGGGAGAAGATGTTAAAAGAAAAGCTTTACGCATGGACGGACGAACGGATGGACGCACGAAGGACACACCGTCATGACAATAGCTCGCTGGCCTTCGGCCAGTGGAGCTAAAAACTTAGTATTACCTAACATTTTATGATAGATATCATCAATAGCAGGTACAAAGGTCTCATGACAAGGTTAATTTTATGTGTCAAAGTTTAAAAAAAGGGGTTTGATTTTCATGAACATGTTTCTTATATCGCTGGCTAAGTGCAACGGTTGTAACTCACTTTTTCAAAATTTTACAGGGGGGGGGGGAGGTATGACACAAAAATTAAAAATTGTTTTGTACAATTGTGGGCATGTTTGATATATTTTATTAAAGCTCTTTAATATGCAATTCATTAACATAATATAAGATTTATTTAAAATGAGTTATTTGCAATAGTTTGAGTTACTGTTTTGCAATTAAATATCCAACAAACTGAACTAAAAGTTTTGCGCAAAACGGTTGTAACTCATTTCGAATCACTATAAACATTCACCTTAGAGCTATTTTTGCAGTTGATGGCTTTATTTCTTTCTTTTGGGTCAATTTAAATGTTTTCTTAACTTAAAAGTTCTCTTTTAAAATATGATTTTTGAACACCTTATCAAGCATACTGAGTTTCACATCGTTTTCTTTGTTTCCTCCACGAATATTTATAAAATAAAAATCATTCAAACTGACAAATATAACACAAACAACAGGGGAAAACTATAATTCTGGATTATTCCTATTAAAAACTGGAGCAAAAGAATGATTACTCATGCTATTACTCTAAAAAATCATCTTTTCTTTTCTTATAAGTGTCCAAAGATTTAAGATTGTAAGCATCTTGGGCTGATGAAAAAAACCTATTCTTCAATAAAATCAAATGTTACATCGATTGCATTTATAAATGTTGAAGTTTTAGCTCCACTCAATCAGGTTCAACCCCACTTTTAACAGTATTGGAGTCTCAACTTGGTGGCTAGAGCATCTAGCCATGGATACGTGATATTTACCACCCCACGACCTCATGATTGTGAGTCAAACATAAATCCAACTGCACTATGCATGTGTTCTTCCTCAAATCATATAAGGGAAATATTACAAACACATTTGAAAATATGTTGCCTTTTTTGTGTCTATAATGCCCCCCTTTAAAGAAGAGGGGGTATATTGCTTTTCACTTGTTAGTCAGTCCGTCAGAAGATCCATCAGTCCGTCTGTTGACCTTTTTTGTCCAGAGAATATCTCAAAAAGTACGCAAGCTAGAACCATGTATCTAATAAATTTGTTGGAACTAAATCCCATGGAACCCTTGCTAGAGGCTCAATTCTAAGGGTGTAGAACTCCTGTGACCAACTGGTCAAACATGGGCTTTATTACTTTTGGACAAGTACATTTTTTAGGCCACTTGTTCATAGACAAGTAAATACCAGAGCAAATCTTTGAATGATACTATATTGATCTAAGAAATGATTTATCCTTATGGTAATAAGTAAAGTGAAAAGTTCGCTAAGTTCAAGCATTCTCTTTATTAAAAGGAATGTTTTCTCAAAATCTATCGATTCACTTTTTCAATTGATAAGTTTATTTTTTTCTTGTTAGAGTGGAAAATCAACTTAACTTGTCCATGGACAAGTGAAGAAAATCTGTATTTCCACATCCCTTTCAATTGCACATCTTAAAAAACTCTTGACTCAACTATAAGCCTTAAAGGTGTGGTATTTTGCATAATGTTTACCGGTTATCCGGTAGCCTATTTTGGCTCTATCTGAGCTTAAATATATTTCCCAAGAAGATGCCACACAGTATGTATGAGTTTTCCTGATTGACCAATCTGAAGGCCTAGAGGACTAAAATTTGGACCGATAAAAGTGTTGTTTTTTTCCACAAATTTGGTTCAGTGCCACTTTTAATCGGAACAGTATCTAAGTCATATTTAAGTGCCTGGTGCACCAATCTATGAACTGCTGGTATCTCTCATACAAGCACGACCACAACATCTTTTCTAATTAAAAAGGTTAAAGGTGACAATAAATATTTGGTACAATTTCAAAAGATTCCACCCATTCCTATTATGGGTAAATGAGAAATTACATGTTAACCTTTTTAATTAGAATACATCTTAAATTCTTTTTAAAGTTGAAGGTAAAAATGATGGAAATGATTTTTCAGTTTTGCTTTTTTAAGAACCCAGCACTCAAAAGCTGAAGTCAGCTTACCCATCAACAAAGCTGCTATCCTTGGCTGCTTTGCTTGTAAATGAAAAAGGAAATAGTTAGATAAAGACCCTTAATCATCCTAAATTACATTTAGAGTAATTCTCCTTGATAGTATTGCTTAATTGATGGCCAAAATTGCATTTAAAGTAATTCCCATTGATAGTATTGTGGATGGTGTACATGCATGCTAAGTTCAAAGTAGATATTTCTATTACTGAGATAGGCAAGGTGAAACTTAGCTAGTCATGAGTTATCAAAACTTTATTGATATCAAATAAATTTTTAGACGGCTGTTGACCATTCTCTATAGATTGACCTTTTAGTAAAGGCTGAGATTATCACAATCAAATTCAATTGCTAAAATTAAATTGATCAGTTTGTTGAATGCAAGAGCTCTATTTCAATGTTAAATTTGAACATCTGTAAGAAAACAATGAAAAAAAAAACCTTGGTGAAATTTGTAATCTTGAAATTCAAATGTATTATAAAAAAATTGAATTCATTTTGTACTACAGCTTTAAAGTACAGCTTTAACAATTAATTGACATATTGTTGCAGAATGTCATCAATAAATGTTCTGTTTTGTTTTTCATTTAATCTAAATATTTGTGCACGAGATCGACCCCCGACGGCGGCACTCATCCTTTCCGACTATTTGTCTTCAATGAATGGGTCGATAATCGTAGACCTATGTTGGATAGTAGATTGAGGCTAGGAAAGGATGTGATGGTGGTACTGGTATGAGAAATACAGGATTCCATTGTTGCTCCAGCCGCAGTAATATAACTGTAAAATTGTTGAAATCAGTGTAAAACCCCATTCAAACAAACAAACAAATATTTGTGTAAACACAGAATCCTCATATTCACTACAATCTTTAAAGTGGTTTGTGGTGAGGTTTGTGGTGGTTTGTGGTGTTAAGTATGAGGTTTGTGGTGGTTTGTTGTGTTGAGTGCCACCCCTATCATCATGCCAAATATGAGCATTGTATCTTGAATAGCCATGAAGTAATTGGCAAGGTTAAGTTGTTTTGTAAAGGTTATGAAGACAGACAAACCGATGGTCGGAGGGATTACAGTAATATGTCGGATATTCTCAATGCAGGGGTGTAAAGATACAAGGGCCATGATGGTCCTTTAATATCTCACACAAGAGTGTGTGAGTTCCATGTTTCCTCAATTTCTCAATGTCATTTATGGGACCCAACAGCATAAGAGTTATAACATTCAAAACAAGATGCCAAATTGTCATAAGATACACCCGTCACACAAGTTGATGAAAGTTTGGATTTAAAAAGAATTCAAGTAATTTTGATTTAATAACTTTTGGAAAATTTTTGTGTTCAGGTAGTAGACCAGTAAAAGTTCTGGAATGTTTCCAAAGTAATGAACTTTAACAGTTTTAACCCAGATTTCCTAATGATTTTCATGAGGAAACATCGATCAACATTGTGAAAGTTCATGAATGCCGAAATGTTGCGGAACTATTACGGGTCCACTACCTTAACACAAAGATCGATAAATGTGGGAGTATATTAAAAATAAAGGGCACTGCACTTCTCCCTGATGAGATCTATCTGCCAATAAAGTTTCGTGATAATAGCTCTGGAATTGTTAGAGCACATTATCCAAGTATGTAAAAAGACTAAAGAGCAATAACTTAAAGACAAAAAAAAGGTGGAGTTATAGTTCTTTTGCACTGCACTTCCCCTAGGTAAGATCTGTCTACCCATGAAGTTTCATGATCATAGCTCATGTATTTTTAGAGATATGGTCATTTAATTTAAGGTTTTGGTTCTTGTGCACTGCACTTCATAATTAGGAGAACATAACTGCCCAATTTCAAGTAAAGAAGGCTAAAAGTGCATGAATTTTGCTCTGAAGAAGTGGATGCTGCTGGACGCTAGATGCCCGAACATCATAGGTGATCCCATAATACGTTCTGTCTTCCATTGGCGTATAAAAATTAAGGAGTTTCATGATTCTATGTCATTTAGTTCTCCATTTCGAGTCTGGCAATAGTTTTGGATAATGTTATAATGTGACCTTGAATTTTGTGACCAAAAAAACAATAGGGCACTAACTTGGATCATAGACAATAATTGAAGGGCAATAACTAAAGATCTAAGCCAAGTAAATTTATTGTTATTTTATACTACATTTTTCCTTGATAAAGTCTATCTAACCTTGAAATTTCATGATCAGAGGTCAAATAATCTTAGAGATGTGCTCAGGACAAGATCCAAGTATAAAAAAAAAAACAAAACAAATGGTAAAAACTCAAGAAATAAGCCAGGTAGACTTTTTGTTCTTTTGCACTACACTTATCCTTGATGTGTCTAACTACCCATCAAATTTCATGATCACAGCTCCTTTACTTTTTGACATATGCTCCGGACAAGAACCAAGTGTGAAAATCAACAAAGGGGAATAACTCAAAGTATAAGCCTGGTAGAGTTATGGTTCCTTTGTACTGCACTTTCTCTTGATGAAATTTTTCTATCTAGGAGGTTTCGTGATCATTGCAAATATACTTTTAGTTGGTGCTTGGGACAAGATCCAAATATGAAAAACAGCAAAGGGCAATAACTCAAGAACAGACCAGGTATAGTTATTGTTCTTGTTCACTGCACTTTTAATGAGAATATAACTGCAACGTTTAAAGAAAATTGGACATAAGTTTAAAGAGTAATGCTCTGGATAAAAAAGTGCACGCCACTTGGAAGACAAATACCAGATGCTACTGTCCGTCTGCTGATCACATAATTTGTTTCGTCTTTGATGGGTGTATAAACAGTGTTTGAATGGAAAACCAACTGACAGATGGACAGACAAGATGAAACCAATATATCCATCTACCTTGTATGATGTGGGTATAATTATGCCAAAATACAGAAACAATGTGTTTAATTCTGTATCATTTGATCTTCACAGGTGTCATTGAAACTGAGGCTATCCAAATTCTATACACCCACCATGACATGGTGAAAGATGTTGAACTAACCCACCCCCCTGTGCGTATGGATGTATTGGATTGATTAACAGGTCTGTTAACCAAGGTAGTAAGAGCAAGTTTCATATAGGACAGCAAGGAGATAAGTAAAAGCGTAGTTCAATTCCATGTTTTCAATTATTTACACCCTGAAATATAACAAATGGAACATTTGGCACTCATACCAAATAAAGCTATTATCAATAAAATGGTCACAGATGCTTTTAAAATTTTCCGTGTGAATATTGAAGGAAGGGGTTAATATTAGCCGGTAGATTATCTTTCATTCTACAAATAGCAGCAAATTAAGATACAACCTTCATGCACATGCTCGTTGATTTCTAAATGTAGGACATGCAGTAATAAGTGTCCTACCATTTGACAGTTTGCAGGAGGGAATATTGGAAACAAAAAATCCTCTGAGAATAGTAAAATAAAATATAAAACTCACCAACAATTATGGATCACCTAAAGACAATGTTGATTTTAACTTTTGTATGACAAATTATTGAAATTAAATGACAAATACAATTTCAAAGGGTCAGGGAAACGGTTTTGTAAGTATAAAGGCAATTACAATAGTGCTGCACTGACCCTTCAATGTGATGTGTTTTCCCTACCTTTTCTTGTTTCATGTTTGCATCGCATATAATTTTTACATCATAGCCTGTCGCTGCTATTGTACTAAAGAATTTTGCATTTAACCCTTTCCATCTTAAAATTACTATTTTCCTATTCTGAATCCTTAACTATTTTACAGAGACATGATATTTTTGTTATTCTGTTGCACAAAACCACATGCATGATTTATATATGAAATGGATAAAAATGAAATAAAATAACTTTAGGTTACCTACCAATTTGAGGAATTAAGTGTGTCATACAAAAAAACATCTTTTGATAGATTCTCTTCACATCCCATGAATTAAATAACAAGAGTAATATTCAGAAAGCTTAAACTGACAAAAAAACATCCAAAGACATAGGGTACAACTGTAAGCCCTTAACTCATTATTCAAACCTTTTCATGATGAATCAATTAAAAGTCTTTCGGTGTGAAAAAGGAAATCAGGTATAAAGACTAAGATCAGAATTCACATAATGTGCAAGCTGATCTTTGTCTATACCTCAGGCCAAAGCAGGAATATTTAAAATTATCGAGTCTGACACTTTGGCAGAGGATAAATGGAAAAATCATTGGCACGTATTGTATTTTTCTTGCTAAAAATACAATTCCTTGCCAATTTAGACAAAAATATCAGAGAAAAGGCTGATTTAGGTGGGATCATGTATTTAAGAGATGACAGCCACTACCAAAATAGATTTTCCCTTACAATTTTTTTGTATTGATAATGTCTATTCTGAGAACTGCACTTATATCTATCTAAAAGTTTACAAAACACTTTTAGGGAATACATACGTGTTTTCTACTCGTGTTGAGTTATTACAGCATCTCAGGCGTAAGTCTACGAAAGAAAACATATGATTATTATAGTTCTAATGAATGATAAACTTAATCCGAGTTTAGTGGATATTATCAATACGTCTGAAATTATCTATTGCAGTGATACAAGCATAAAATAATGTTCAAGAGTTTATAGATAATTATTGATTTTAAAAGGGATAAACACACTTTATAGCCTCCATTATTCCACGAAGTGCCAGCCACCTTTTCAAAATGTTTAGCGAATCGATCTTAAGAAACCTCATTTGAGTAAAATTGAATAACCTTATAGCAAATATCTCCGAGTTTAACAAAGGGATTGGCGAAAAATAAATAAAACATAGTGAAAAAACAAGTATTTTGAATATGATAGTCAACAGAATGGCAACCATTATTAAAAATTGTAACGTTATATAAAAAAGGTAACTCCAAAGAATGGCAGCTGTCTTTTAAAACTGCAACAAAATATTTATAAAAAAAAATATTATTAATAAAATGGTAAGACCACATAATGGTAACCATTATCGAAAATTGTATTTTTCTCCTTTTTTTCAAATTTTTAATTTGCATAGACATTCTCGAGGAAGTATTCAACAAACGTATATGAACAAATCAGAGAAAATGCACAATTCCTTTAAATGACACCACTTTAATTAGATTGGAAATTAGTTAAAGATATGTGTTCCTAGTTGTATATTTTTGAAGTAATTCTTTTAACTAAATCATAGTAATGAATAATGAATGGTCATATGTCCTTTCCATTCGGGAAACATGATTTTCTCAGTTCCCCTTATGTCGATTTGGCCTTTATTAGAAATGATTTGGACATTCTAACCAGGGACCTAGTAGTAAGACAGACACAACCATCATTTATATCGTTAGCCCACACACGTATTCCACAACATCACTTTTATATCCTCTGCGAAGCAAAAATAATCTGAGTCTAAGTTGGATGTAAGCACCAATGTAAGATTGGCGGCTTCAACTGGTGAGGAAAGAAATTGAACCATTCAATTCACTTTAAAGATAAAAGGAACTAAGTAATTAAGACTATTTAGATTCCATTCATATTTTTTACGTTAAAATGCCTTTTAACAATAGTTTCAAGACATAGACGGAGGAAAAAAGGATTATAAAAAGCATACATAAAGGGGTTTTTCCTACTTATTAAAGTCATGTCAAAGTTGAGGTATAGTTTAGGTTGAGTACACGAATGGCCTATTAACAAATAAGAAAACTTCAAGTAGTCATATTATACTATGACATCTTAAATACACAAATATTTCATTTTTGCTAATGAAACAGTTTATTCAGCTTTTATGTAAGCACCCAAAATCATCTTTCAATTTTTTTTCTCGAGTGAAATTAGTAAGATCTACTCAATCTATGATTAAGACTGCACTTTCAGTTCAAGGTATTTTTAAATTTCAAATCAATTTAGGATACTTCAAACTCACCAGTACATATCTACCAACTGTTGAAGAATTTATAAGATCACCGATTCATTAGATATGTGCAGGTTAAGAAGATACAAAACATTTGTTAATTTTGTTATAAATTTTGTTTTAAAGGAAATACAAATTTATGTATCAATAAAGAATGAAAAAGATTGATAAACCATAAATAGTTTTATATTGATTCATTACTATGATAGACTTATTTACTAATCTGAAACGTACAGTCTATACAAATTACATGACGCACACCTTACAATATTGTCTCTGCTGAATATGAGTCGAGGGAACGGCAGTCTTCTAAGTTGTAAGAACTTATGACCAGACCCTTTTGTCATGATCTTTTGTGTTATATGAATTATTATGTATAACAACAATCTTCAAATGATGGCAAAAAAATAT
Organism: Fragum whitleyi; assembly: GCA_948146395.1. Lineage (NCBI taxonomy): Eukaryota > Metazoa > Mollusca > Bivalvia > Cardiida > Cardiidae > Fragum > Fragum whitleyi. The sequence continues at coordinate 61,723,567 of OX411550.1, forward strand.
GTTTAAACTAAGAATATTAATCATAAAAGAAGAGAATCAGCCCAATATAGTAATCATGTAAGAAGCTTTTGAAGTTCATCCTATATAAAGGGAAAATATGAATAAGAAGGCACAGTAAACTTTCATTTCGGGTACATGTATTATGTTTATTTATTTATTTTTTTTCCATACTTTTGAAATGATAAAATATGATTATTGAACTATATCAAAATAATAAGATAAAAAGCACTGGGTTAACCCGAATTCAGAAATAATCATGACGCCGTGAAAGATTTTGATAATTCCGGAGAAAATAACTATCTCGTTGATACACACCTTAAAACTAATCTGGATCTTGCCATGAAATACTGAAATTAAAAATCTAGTCGTTTGCAATTGACCCATGTTAATTATTTGCCACGTATTTTTTTCAGCAAAATGAATAAGATTTCCTACTAACAACTTGGTCAAAATCAAGGAATCATAAATGACGGCCATCTTGAAGCAAGCGAACATTTAAGACTCATCTGACCACCCACTTCCATTAATGTTTGTTGTATTTGCTAGCAAAATGTAATAGATTTTATGTCTCGGGGCAAAAAAATCTGCCAATCTATAGGTTTCTTAGCTAGCGGCCGTATTAAAAAATAGGATTTATTTTGGGGTTTCCTTTTTAAGACAGATATAACAATTATTGTTTGTATTTTATAACAAATAACTTGTCTTCTAAAAATAGAAACGTGAAATTAAAGTACGACTAATGCTTTTAATGCTATACTTGCATTTAAGCACCATAATTGGTAGCCATCTTGAAAGTTGACCATTTACAATAAATATTAAAAATACATGTTGGTATTAGATTTCTATTTGTTCTGTCTTAATTTGAACGCAGCTACTCCATTCTTCTAATCCTCAAGGTCTAAACAGTTTATCATGGTTTAACTTAAACAAACACACCCTTGTCTAGTGATTGGCTGCCATCTCGGAAAACATTGGAAACATTGAAAACTTTGTAATATGAACTAATTTATTTTAGAATTTTCAATCATAATATTTACATACATTTCAGATAAAAAGAATTGAAATTTATCCAGTATATCATGCAAAACAGTAAAATGATATTTAAGTATTACAGATGGCACCCATCTGTGAATATCTTAGCCTTTTGATAGAAAATTCAAATACTTATAAATCGATTCCGTTTATTTGAATTGATGGAAGTCTTTTAGGCAGCTAATTCATTCAATAATTAAGGATTTATAATGTTTGTATTATAGTGACCCCATCTTTGTGAAATAAATGGCTGCCATCTCGCCAAACGTTCGAATACTAGATATTCAAAAGCTCTGGTATCATTTTAATATCTGCCTATCATTTCAAACACATTTTTTTGGTATAAAAATGGTCGAAACCGGTACAAAATGGCATACAAAGAAGTCCGGATGCTATCTCTTCAATACAGTTGGCGACTATCTTGGAAATGGCAACCATGTTGAATTTCGGGTGGCTAACGATCATTTTTGAAACTACATGACATTGTCTACAAACATGCAAGGCTTCATGCTTGCATCACAAAGTGCACTGTGATTTTATGCCGTGTCATCATCGCACCAAATTGCGCCTTTTTTTTTAAAAAAAATGCGGCAAACATAGCCCGCTTTTTTTAAATTTACATAATCGACTATGATTACTAATTTATTAAGATACCGTCCCGAATATACTACTGCTAGAGCCGAATCATTGACCCCCAGTCGATTTTGTATACATTGCAGACGTATTTTTGTCTTTTCTGGCCATTTCCCTTCTGGTTCCGCATCGCCGACATCTTGCCGGCGTATCTTCAGAACGTTGTGTTAAATCGACCATGTAATTTCTTTCTTATCACAGGACAAATACTAAGGCATCGTTGCATCGACAGGTTTATGTGAATACAAAATGAATATTTTATCCTGATATCACCGGGCGCGGTCGATACTTAGTTTGTCATATATTCGGCCCTTTTAAATAGTTCGGCTGACGACCCAAGATCGTACTTTAATATGTTTGTGTAAGCGCAATCTGAAATGAAAAAGATTCACTTCCGCCCACGCTGTCTTCATTTGATTATCAAAATAAACATAGTTTACTAATCCACACCCTAAGAACTGTTACAACGGACAAATACCTCTGCATGAAAACATGTTAAGGATTCGCAATGAAAACTGTTAAGGCGTCTGCCAATTTGTTTGAATACATGTCGGTTTCGACATTATTTGTACAACCAGAAGATTCGTTAGACTTTCTATATATTCCTATTCCATTCCTTGGATAATGAATAATCTTGATCGAAATTATTTTTGATATTGATATTTCGATAAAAATGAGTATTGAGGTAAATTTGATCGAAAAACAGTGTTTTGTCTACTTCTTTTTAGAATTGTAGAACAGAAAGAAGAAATATTGAAACATTTCGTCTGTTTGGCGTTAAAACCACTCAGTCTCCTCTATTATACCCGTTATCTAAAAGGAATGTCTTCTGTTTCCAAACTTTTATGTATTATTTCAATTTTATGCGTATGTTACGAACTCTGCCTAATTCTTTTGGTATGTCACAGTCTCTTCCCTACAGCGTTACAAACTCTGTCATTGATATTGCATACAAAAATCCTAGTTTTCTTGACGCCAGGATCTTCAAAAACACACAAAAAAGCGCAACGAAATCCGAGTTATCTTATTTCTAAGTCTTCTTCTGCGAAATACGAGGTACATTGGAGAAAAGACCCAAAACTTCATTTAATGCGATATATCTAAAAATAACACTCTGATCTCCTTTATAATTTATGAAAAGCAGTATTCCTTCCTTCTTTTCATTTATATCTGTCTTACTTTCAGGATAAGAAAGCACTCGCAAATACTAATTCACGAATGCCATGGTAGTCTAAATAGCATCGTAAAACATTCACCTGCTTTAAATGAAATCGAGATTGATTGAAAATTGGATTTTCAAAATCAACGGTTTAAATCTCTTCTACAAATGACGGTGTTACGATTGTTCGCACAGCCTTTCTCAAACATGAAACTTTTGTTAAAAAAAATCTACATTTGCTGTTTTGAAAAATGTAATAAATGGGGCCGTGGTGCTCATTTTATACCTAGACATGTTTACAAATGGGTACCATCAGCCGAGTGTGTTTTTTAAGTTGCTTTTGAAATTCTAAGGAAAATATAACCCTGAGGTGAAATTATCTAAAAATATAAATCTATGCACCAAAAGGTCCTGTTTCGCATTTTTATTGAAAATGGACACTAATTTGCAATGAAGTAAATACGAAAATTGCAGGAAATATAACCTCTATTTGGTCTATATGAAAAGCCGATCAAACCTTCTGAACTATCTTCGAGATTTGTATAAAAAAGGTCAAAACAGCTAGCCGTGCTCTGATCTAAAATATTTTCTGGGCGGATAGACCCGCCGAATTACGAATAATTATAGTTTTCAGTTTTTAAGTTTTTCGAAATCACAGGACGTCCACGAGAGCCTGGGACGCTCTAATGTCTTCTATCCTGGAAATTCAAGAACTAGTTCTAGAACTTAAATGGCAATTCAAGAACAGTCGAACAAGCTCTTGAACCAGTTCTTGAACCAGTTCTTGAACTTCTTGTACTAGATATTAAACCACTTCTTAAATTTGAGTTCAAGGGTTGGGATAATTTCACCAATTACCATAAGGCCCTTTTTGCATTGACACTTCACCGCCCGGACTCTAATGCTACAACGAGTATATTGTAATCAAAATTCCTTAATTTCCTTTTTCCTTTGATGTTTTCCGAACTTATTTCGAACATTTCGAAGTAAATCAGGTAAAGATTGTGACTTCTTTGGAAAAATAAGTGTAAGTTAACAGACGGGCGGACGGATAGACATACGGACAGACAGGAAATCATGGTTAGAATAGCAAATAAATCCCATTCAATTATATAAAACAAAAGAAATGTTTTCCATAAGAATCTGTAACCTATATCAGTGATGTAGTTACTATACTGTAACACTCTCTGTCATGCACCGTAACATATATTTTATTATATTTTTTCGATTTTTTTATTTTCAGTTGTGATTATAGGGAGGAAAAATATTACCAATTATTTCAATTGATATTATTGTTTGGGATTGCATGAATTTCCAATATGAAACGCAATCTAAAAGCTTTAAATGCCTTTTCTTTGAAAAATGACACACATTACTTCTAATTTCCCTCAATTTTCAATGTTCTAGTTATTTGCAGGATAAAATATGAAAGTAAATGATTGTGCGGAGTATCAGACTGTAAAAGCTACACTTGGCGCTTTTAAATTCGATGGATAAAAGACATTATTTTGAAAGGCGATGCGTTTTTGTTTTCCGTAAGTACTACACCCTAAGAACTGTTACAACGGACAAATACCTCTGCATGAAAACATGTTAAGGATTCGCAATGAAAACTGTTAAGGAGTCTGCTAATTTGTTTGAATACATGTCGGTTTCGACATTATTTGTTCAACCAGAAGACACGTTAGACTTTTTATATGTTCCTATTACATTCCTTGGATAATGAATAATCTTGATCGAAATATTTCTGATATTGATATTTCGGTAAAAAGGAGTTTTGAGGGAAATTTGATTGAAAAACAGTGTTTTGTCTACTTCTTTTTGGATCTTTGGAACAGAAAAAAGAAATATTGAAACATTTTATCTTTTTGGTGTTAAAACCCCTCAGTCTCCTCTATTATACCCGTTATCTAAAAAGAATGTCTTCTGTTTCGAAACTTATGCATTATTTCAATTTTATGCGTATGTTACGAACTCTGCCTAATTCTTTTGGTATGTTACAGTGTCTTCACTACAGCGTTACAAACTCTGCCATTGATATTGCATACAAAAATCCCAGTTTTCTTGACGCCAGGATTTTCAAAAAACGCAAAAAGAAAGCGCAACAAAATCAGAGTTATCTTATATCTAAGTCTTTTCTGCGAAATATGAGGTAGATGGGAGAAAAGTCCCAAAACTTCATTTAATGCGATATATCTAAAAATAACACTCTGATCTCCATTTTAATTTATGAAAAACAGTATGCCTTCCTTCTTGTCATTTATATCTGTCTTATTTTCAGGATAAGAATGCACTCGCAAATGTTAATTATACGAATGCCATGGTAGTCTAATCAGCATCGTAAAACATTCACCTGCTTTAAATGAAAGGGATCAAGAAAGTGTAAGCTTAAAATCTCCAAATCCAAATGGATTGAACATTTTCAAAATCATCGGTTTAAATCTCTTCTACAAATGACGTTGTTACGATTGTTCGCTCATTCTTTCTCAAATATGAAACTTTTTTTTCAAACAAATCTACATTTGCTATTTTTAAAAATGTTATAAATGGGGCCTTGAAGCTTATTTTATAACTAGACATATTTACAAATGGCATCAGCCAAGTGTGTTGTTAAAGTTGCTTTTGAAATTCCAAGGAAAATACAACCCTGAGGTGAAATTATCTAAAAAATATAAATCTAAGCACAAAAAGGTCCTGTTTCGCATTTTTATTGAAAATGGACACCAATTTGCATTGAAGTAAATACGAGAATAGCAGGAAAAAGAACCTTTATTCGATCTACATAAAAAGCCAATCAAACCTGAACTATCTCCGAGATAAAAAGGTCAAAACAGTTAGCCGTGCCCTGATCTAAAATATTTTCTGAGAGGATAGACCCGCCGAATTACTGGATGATTTTAGTTTTTAAGTTTTTCGAAATCACAGGACGTCCACGAGAGTCTGGGATGCTCTAATGCATTCTTCCCTGCGAAAAAGTTCAAGAACTGGTTCTAGAACTTGAATGACAATTTAAGAACAGTCGAACTAGCTCTTGAACCAGTTCTTGATCTAGTTCTTGAACTTCTTGTACATGTACTAGATATTAAACCAATTCTTAAATTTGAGTTCAAGGGTTGGGATAATTCACCAAGTATCATAAGGCCCTTTTTCCATTAATACTTCACCGCCCTGACTCTAATGCTACAACGAGTATATTGTAATCAAAATTCCTTAAATTCCATTTTCCTTTGATGTTTTTCGAACTAATTTCGAACAAAAATATTCTGATGTTGGTATAATCATTATGTGAAAATTTGATGTAAATCAGATAGAGATTGTGGACTCTTTTGGGAAAATAAGTGTAAGTTAACAGACGGGCGGACGGATAGACATACGGACAGACAGGAAATCATGGTTAGAGTAGCTAATAAATCCCATTCAATTAAATAAAACAAAAAAAATGTTTTCCATAAGAATCTGTAACCTATATTGGTGATGTAGTTACTATACTGTAACACTCTCTGTCATGCACCGTAACATATATTTTATTTTATTGTTTCGATTTTTTTTATTTTCAGTTGTGATTATAGGGAGGAAAATATTACCAATTATTTCAATTGATATTATTGTTTGGGATTGCATGAATTTCCAATATGAAACGCAAGCTAAAAGCTTTAAATGCATTTTCTTTGAAAAATGACACACATTACTTCTAATTTCTCTTAAATCTTCAAAGTTCTAGTTATTTGCAGGATAAGACATGAAAGTAAATGATAATGAGGAGTATCAGACTGTAAAAGCTACACTTGTCTTTTTTAAATTCGATGGATAAAAGACATTATTTTGAAAGGCGTAGCGTTTTTGTTTTCCGTAAGTACAGAAACCGTGACTGTTTTCATTGCGAATCCTTAACATGTTTTCATGCAGAGGTATTTGTCCGTTGTAACAGTTCTTAGGGTGTGAGTACAGAAATCGTAACTGTTTTCACTGCGAATCCTTAACATGTTTTCATGCAGAGGTATTTGTCCGTTGTAACAGTTCTTAGGGGGTGTAATCGGCAAATGAAAATAAGGCGTCATCTATTTTAATGCGACTTTAGCATAAGGAATTGTGAAACACCAAATTCATGTTATCATATTTGAATAATAGAAATATCATAACTGAACACCTAAAATAAAACGATACTGGCAAGAAGTATGTTCAGGATATCGAAGCGTTCGTGGGCGCCCAAGAAATTATATAGTCTTCTCTTTACTATTTTGACTCAACAAAACAACATCTACTTTGTTTGCCGATACAATTCCAAATACATATATAGATATATCCAACGGATTATTTGGTAGATCTTACAAGTATGCAGCTTATAGAACTTATTAGCTTTGATCAAAATACTAATTTAACAAATCAATCCACGTCGAGGTCGCAACACGACGTCCGACCCAGAGCCAGAAATAGTGATTTAGTACTTGACACGATATCAATTAAGAACTTGAAAAGTGAAGTTAACAGTACGGTATACTCCTACTAGAACTGATACATTAACACTCTCTATACCCGCTTTTAACAACGGAATCATTTCATTGGTCAATCTCTAAAACAACACCATAACAACTTTATTACATGGGCGTATCAAGAAGACAAACCTTTTCCGCTATACTTTGTACCTCGGAAAAGAAATAGTCTTCTCTTTACTATTTTGACCCAACAAAACAACATCTACTTTGTTTGGCGATAGCGAGTCGCACCTGCTAGAACTGCTTAAAAGATAGTCAGAAAAGCCCATCTACAACCCCAAACTTTGAGAAACTGACGCTTCTGCAAAGAATCAGCGATGTACATGTCCTTAGCCACATCCGCTTTCCATCTGCCATGTCTTTTCAAGCATCTGTCATTTAAACCATTATTAGCGGCAGTGGTTACTCCCCCTGCTCGTAATGAATGAAGACATATATTCAAATTAGAATCAAAACCACGAAATAGAATAAGGACACATTCTCTGACTCTAGTATAGCTTAATTTCTTATCTTTCAAAATAAGCTTACAAACAGACTTAGATTTATAAATAGGTTTAAACAAATACGAATCGGTTTCAACCGTGAGGTTGGCAAGATTCATACAACGCAGTAACAAGGTAACTGGACATGCTGGTGTTTTACCCTTTTTAACAACAACGCTCGACCCAAATCTATATTGATTCGTCTTACTACGTGTAATAGAAATATTAACATAATCAGATGTAAAATCAAAAATCCAATCTTTACAACGAATACTGCTAACTTCGTCAAATCTAAAAAAAGCAGCGAAGCTAATTGTAATAATGCATAAATTTCTAACCGTTACAAGATCATCAGAATCCTTGAACAAGTCACACAGGTTGATCAAATGTTCCACGGTCAATGGTTCTTTTTTATTCACCGGCTCCTTGACAGTTCGGAATCAATATGAATCAATCAACTGACCCTACTATCAGTCACGTGAAGATTATTTTGCACCATGTCCCATACATAACCGAGCCACTCAGCCCTCTGACTAGGTTCCCAGCAGCATTTGTCCTCTGCTATTAAGAGCCCTAAATTAAACAGGCATACTCTGACATGTTCACTCGATTGTATTGCCTTTCGTTTTTAGCTCCACTGGCTGAAAGCCACTGGGGCTATTGTCATGGCGTTGAGTCCGTCATGCGTCCGTCCGTGCTTCCGGTCGTAAACTTTTTCTTTAAAAATCTTCTCCTCAGAAACTACTGGATGAATTTCAACCAAACATAACAGGAATGATCCTTGGGTGACCCTCTTTCAAAGAGGTTCAAGAAATTTTGATCCAATGAAAAACATGTATTAAATGGGCGTGGCTTATTTCCAAATATGGTAAAAAGTGTCTTTCTCAGGTTCTAACTGATGGATACCAATTAAATTTTACATGAATGGTCATTGAGTGATTCTTTAGCAGTCTACCAAAAATTATTGTGATCGGATGAAAAAACTGTATTTTATGGGCGGAGGTCATTTCTCTATATTTTGTATAGTGGAAACTTTGAAAATCATTTTCTCAGAATCTTACTAATAGATATCAACCAATTTGTACATGAATGATCCTTTGGTGACCCTTAATCAGTCTATTAAAAAAATATTGTGATCAGATGAAAAATATGTTTTTTTATGGGCGGAGGTCATTTATCAATATGTTTTATAGTGGAAACTTTGAAAACCATTTTCTCAGAATCTAAGAGATAGATATCAAACAAATTTTACATGAATGGTCATTGGATGACCCTTTATCAGTCTACAAAAAAATTATTGTGACACAATGAAAAATATGTATTTTATGGGCGGAGGTCATTACTCTATATGTTATATAGTGGAAACTTTGAAAAACATTTTCTCAAAATGTAATGGATGAATATCAATCAAATTTTACTGGAATGATTTTTGAGTGACCCTTTATCAGTCTAACAAGAATTTTTGTGATCAGATGAAAAACTGTATTTTATGGGCGGAGGTCATTTCTCTAAATGTTTTATAGTGCAAACTTTGAAAATAATTTTTCTCAGAATGTAACAGCTGGATATCAATCAAACTTCTTTGATATGATCCCTGGGTGATCCATTATCATGCAGCCAAAAATTAATGTCATCGGATGAAAAATATGTTTTTTATGCGCGGAGGTCATTTCTCTTCATGTTATATATAGGAAATTTTGAAAATCATTTTCAACATCCGTAGAACCCAAAATATGTAAAAATCAAGTCAAAATTTAGATTTGCTATTACAAGAATTTTCAAGCCTGTGGAGCGACTCAAGCCATACATGGCTTTCTAGTATGTCCACCTAATCCATCATCAAGAAACATAACAATTTTGTGACCTTGGTCAATCTCTTGGTCAAGTTCCGTAAAATATGACTGGCTGTGCTGATCCCAAAAGGAAGCACATTGAAAACGTAACAGACTGATTTCCCATCTGAATTAGGCCAACTAAATCCTAAATACTGTGTTCAGGATAAATTTCAATATTCGGGTTTACTTGAATTTTCACATTATAAATAAATATATATATATATATATATATATATATATATATATATATATATATATATATATATATATATATATATATATATATATATATATATATATATATATATATATATATATATATATATATATTTTTTTTTTTTTTTTTTTTTTTTTTCACATTTTTACATAATTTTCACATGATATATTTATATATATAATTTATTTGAATGGGGTTTACATCGGTTTTAAAAGCTTTTAGGTATCACATAGCGGCTGCTAGGGCTACTACCCATGGAAACTCGTCTTTTTGCTTACCCGTGCTACCATGACATCCTTTCCTAGTCTCTTAGCTGTAAATCCCACATATATTCATGAAAATCCTTCCATTTTTGGGAAAATTAATCGGAAAGAATGTGCTGCACCGTCGGAGATCGAATTCGGAACCCAATAATTTGGAATCAGACGCACTACCAACTGCGGCTTGACGGCGTCAGTTCCAGCCTCAAGCAGATCATTAGTGAGAGATGATTCTTAGAACGACCCTCCTTGCGGCAGAGGATCAAATCCGAGACCGGACTCGTAACTGAAAGAGCTAAGTGCACTTCCCGGCTACTGCGCAATGGCTGTGAACAGATATACCAGATAACCTAAACTTCGTCAATAAGTGAAACTTATCAATTGGAATTGACTTATATCAAGATATATGCAATCTGTCTCAAGTAAGATTGTCAAAATACATATATAATGCAGTTTAGCTATTTATGAACATAGGCTTACATACGGATGGGCAAACACACAGTCATCTATTGAAATTACCACTTTTATTGATGTGGGGGCATCATATGAGTGAAATGGAGATAAAAACAGCACTTTGGTGTCATCTTTGTACGTTTAACGAAGATAATTTTCGAATTTAAAGATCAAAGGAAGTATATCCGGATAGACATCTATCCGAAATTTGAAATCGCTCTTATGTCGTATCTAGACACGTAATGTCGGGCACCCCCAGTGCAATAGTTATCTTATGATGGTAGCTTACTATAGACAAAAACTGGCACTTTCGTCCGACGTGTCACGATCGACCAAATATTTTTACATAAGCGCCTAGAATACAAAGAGTTATCCAGAACTTAATCAGGAGTATGTAGAGGCGCTGTCAACCTGATATTGGGCCAACTTATTTCTCCCCCGGGCGGGGCCCGATTTGGTTGTTTTTCAGCCGGGCCACAATTTGAAACCCGGCCCTGTGTTCCGGTTGACAAGATGCTTCAAACCGTTTTCTAATTATACCCCGCTTTGCGCGTGCACATGCTTGCAAAAACGGGTATAATTTGAAAACAGTTTGTAGCATCTTGTCAGCCGGAACACAGGGCCGGGTTTCAAATTGTGACCCGGCTGAAAAACTTCAAAATCGGGCCCCGCCCGGGGGAGAAATAAGTTGGCCCATTGACAGTGCCGGCTCTCATACTCATTATTGAACGAAATTCAATTGAAAGAACACACTTTTTTGTCAAATTCGATTTTTTTTCAATTTTCAAGAAAACAGACTTATTTAAAGTCTTTTTATCATTATAAAGTTTTTGTTCTTCTTAAAATTTTATAAACTGATAACAATCGACCATGTTCCAACATTCTTTTGATAAAATTTCATTTTTTTCTGAAATCATAAGGCCAACTTATTTCTCGCCCGAAAGGACCCCGATTTTGATGTTTTTCAGCCGGGCCACAATTAGAAACCAGCCCCTGTGTTCCGGCTGACAAGATGATACAAACCGTTTTTCAAATCATATCCGTTTTTGCAAGCATGTGCACGCACAAAGCAGGGTATAATTAGAAAACGGTTTTTAGCACCTTGTCAACGGGAACACAGGGGCTGGTTTCTAATTGTGGCCCGGCTGAAAAACAACCAAATCGGGCCCCGTTCCGGGGGTAAATAAGTTGGACCATAATATAATCAAAGTACTGAAAGTACTGATAAGTTGGAATGCGTTCAAGAGACGGCGACCTCAAGCCACTAACAAAGCTCACGCCTCCCGCCCACCACTCCAATATTTGTGGATTATCAGAATTGAGCGAAGAATTTTTGAAGAAGGTCACCCAGGGAACATTCTGTCAAAATTCTATTGAAATCGGCCCAGCAGTTTAGGGGAGAAGAAGTTTAAAGAAAGTTGACAACGTACGACGGACGACGGATTCAGGGTGATCCTAAAAGCTCCCCTTGAGCACGTAGTGCCTTGTCCTTGATGAAATGCTTTTTTCGCAGGGAAGTATTTTACTTGAGTTGGAATAGCAAGACAATTCTTGGACGAAGTTCAATTGAAACGTCGACCTTCGTGACTCCAAAATTTGGCACTTTCTTGGGTCATTGACAACATTTGCGTCAAGTTTTACGATTTGGATCAATTGGTTGTTCAGTTAGAGTGGAAACTGTTAACAGTTCAAGGTAACTTATGACCGTGACATGTATGACCCCGAAACAATAGGGTATTTCTTTGGGTCATGGGCAATATTTGTGTAAAGTTTCGTTATTGCAGGTCAATTGCTTCTCCGTTTAGCTAGCGAAAAGCAAAAGGTCAATGGACTGACAGACAGACATGATGAAATCAATATGTGCTCCTCTACTTCTGAGTTTGGGGTATAGTTAATAACATCGTAAAATTGATAAAGTGAACGATTTTGGAATGATTTAGGAATGATGTTGAATGAGTGAGCGGAGCGAGTTTTGAGTGAAATTTAAGAAAGGGAATCCAATGTCGCTTATTTTGTTCAGGATGAACAAAATTAGCGATATGTAAAACCTCCATTTAATTAAAAATGCATGAAAGTTCCCCCAATAGCTTTATATTTCGCCAAGAACCAACCAGACGCTTTAAATTTCAATTATGTCAGTGAAATTGCGATTTGGTTCTAAAATACTTTATTCGTTTTGAATGTACAAGTTGATCTATTTATATATTAATTTTGAGAGTTTTGAATGGTTTGAGTGAGTGTTTGAAATGAAAGAATGGAGCGCTGAGTGAGCGATTAAGAATGTTTTTGATTGAGATGAATGTCAATTTCGCGATGTAACTAACTGTATGTGCTCTTATACGTTTTGATGTGCAAGAATGTGAAGAAAACAAGTTGAACTAGTAGGTCTGTTTCAAATGGAAAGTTATTTTGGTGATGGAATGCAATTGGGCAAAGATATTCATAATTCCATTAAAGATGTGGTGGCCAGGATTTTATTTGATGAATTTTGGGCTTTGACAATGAAATATTCATGTAGATAACTGCAATATGACGGAAAACAAACGACAATATGTTGCCAAAATATATATTAACTTTAAAAGTGTACCTTCACTTTAAGAAAAACTAAAGGTTTTTTATTTGGTAACTGTAGAAAGAAATGTACAATATAACAATTTGTCATTTGTCAGTTAAATGTGTGATAAGGTCGTTCAGAAAGAGAAACTATACCTTTAAAATATAACATAATTCTACGAAAATAGGTCGCGAAATTACCAAATAAGCAGATCACATGATTGGCCTGTGCTAATGCCACAATACTGAGAAACCAGATCGCGACATTGCCAAATAAGCAGATCACGTGATTGGCTAGTGCTATTTTCAATAGCTGACCTAATTTGACTTGACTTATCACATGATTTCCAAATATAGTAATGTAAACATGTGATACTAGTA